>LPNX010104520.1:132409-214134 GCA_001517045.1 Pseudotsuga menziesii | reverse complement strand
GGTTGAGGAGTTATGGCTGAGTGGTTGAGGGCATTTATTGCTGGAGAAAACGTGGGTAAAGAGGCAAGCAATTCCTCCATCTTCCCCACGACGCCATTCCCACTATCTGTTCATCTCCTCACGTAGAGGTCTGTTCGTTCTCCCGATGGCCTGTTGATTCGCGCGCAGAGGTGAGGCTGTTTCCCCTCACGCGCAGGCTGGAATCCTCACGCAGAAATCGGTGGTCCGCATCTGAATTTCCCTGCTGTTTGGGATTGTGTATAGTTGCCATCGCTGGCATTGTGAGTTGTGGCTGTTGATTGCCACAGTCGTTGGCTGAGTCTCCCATGGTTATGCTGGGAGTGATGTTTCCTGTTCACTATGGGCTGTGAATTGTTGCCATTATTCACTGGTTGATTGGGCTGCTGTTGTTTCCCTGGTTTGGGGTGTTGTTGCTGAGTTGTTTTGGCCACGTTAGGGCCAAGAACAACTCCGTGTTGTCTTGTGGCTTGAGCTGTGTTCATCTTCTGTTTGGGATTATCCCTGGTTGCCTTTGCTTCTTCACAGGAGCTGTGAAGGGATTGTTGCTGCGTGTATGCAGTGGTTGGCCTTTGGGCTGCGTTGGCTTGGCTAATTGGTGGACAGCCTGATAAACCCAACGGTGCTTCCCTGCTGTTTTGTGTCCCCTTGGCTATGTGTAAGCCTGCAGTTGACCCTTATTCCGGAGGAATCATGCCCAACTCGGGGGTGGCAGCGTTGTTGAGAGATTGATGAGCAAGCTAGCCTATGGTTGGGTGGAACGTTGCAGTGACGTAGCTGGTTGCGGAGTTCTTCATCGAAAGATAAGTGCCGCTGGTTACTTCACCCCTGCAATTTATATACTGTATTATGTGAAATGATGAACATGCTCAATGCCGGAATGTATGTTTGTTTCCGCTGTATAATTAAAGGATTATGCATCTGTGCATTCTTGTATGCTTGGCATTCCTGTTATGATGCCTGTTTAAGCTCCCAATTTCAGCATTTGATTGCTGTCTATGTTCATGGGGCGGTTTGCCCGGTTTTGTTTTGATGTTCGTCGCGTCCTCTTCGCCGGTTTGAGGGATGGGGACGTGACACTACCCTTGTTTGAGTAGGCTGTTGCCTTGTGTGGGCTATTTGAGTAGGCTGTTGCCCTATGTGGGTTGTTTTAGCACGCTGTTGCCCTGTGTTGGGCTGTTTGAGGTGGTCTCTAACTGTGTTGGGTTGTTTGAGATGCTCTCTACCTGTGTATGCGCTGTTTGATTGGTCCACTGATTGTGTAATTGCCCTAGATTGTTTTTCTAGGTTGAACACTTGTTGTCTGAACTGGTTAACTTCTTGAGGTTGATCTTGAGTGTCTTGACTATTGTACCCCTTTCCTACGACATCTCTCTCTCTCTCTCTCTCTCTCTCTCTCAGGTATGTCCATGCCCTTAGGTAAGGGCCATATGTGTTCCACTTAGTGACTTGTCTCCCGAGAGACAAGGTCTGATCTGAAAGTATTTTTGAGTATAAGGAAGGTTCAACTTAGTCCTATTTGTTTTGTCAATGTACGACTGTTCATGATTTTATTAGTATTGCTTTTACAATGTGTTTTTGTAGCTGTTATAATTTTGTTACAAATCCCAACTTTAACACAACGATCCTTAAGGGAGTGTTAAAGTTGAAAGAGATGAAAATTATGTCTTGATCTAAATTTGATTTACTACTATTGCTATACTATTTTGTTAGTTACTTTTGCATTAAAGTACAAGTTTCTTAAATTTTATGAAAACCCTAAAACTTCAACATGGTATCAGAGCTTAGGGTTTGTAGCTAACTCTGATTTTGCAGTCTATTAGAGTCTACATAGATCTTAAGGTAAGGGTTTGAATATGAGGAATAATATACTAATCAGAGTTGGATGGCCACATACAAGGATGTGTTTATTACAACCCCTGTGGTTTTGCAAGTTTATGCCATAAGAAAAGAGATGATGGATTTAGCAGGCTGTGGACTTGATCCCTTAAAGAGGTATGCCAAGTATGACTCAACATTCCTAGAAAGTTTGACTCAAGTATGTATTTCTGAGGTGAGTAAGGAGCCTAATTAACTCTTTATGTGTTTAGATCTTGAATTGATCTTTAGTAATCATGGGGTTGCATGATCATGATACCTTCTAGTTTGATACCTGGTTTTCGTTCTGGATTTCTTTACAGAACAAGTTCTTTGCATGTTCAATATGAGGCATCCATTTATTACGTCGCTCTGGATCCCAGTAGCTACAGAAGGTTTCGACCAATTTTGCAAAGGACAATATTGTTCCTTTGTCTAGGCCCACAAACCAAGCAAGAGCCTTTCCTCCTAGGTGAAGAACAAATAATCTCATATAAACGTCTTTTTTTTCTTTAATACCATATTTTGGAGCCAAAGTGATAAACCATTCACCATGGTGCACTGCATTATCATGGTCACCTTTGAAGGCATGACATAATATCTTTGGTAGCTCATCTGAATGACAAATTAAGAGGGGCGAAACCTATTTCCATTTCTGCATTTTTCGGATTTTTAAGATCTTTAAATTCAAATGGAATATCTTCATTGATTTCTTCATTGGAAGCATCTTGTTTCAGGCTATTTCCCAAGGTTTCTTCCCATATATGGTTGATCATGACCTTTCTTTCATGTTCCTTCATCCCATGATCCCATTCCTCACTAAATGCATCGCTCAACTGTCTGAGTGAAGAATTTTTTTTATGAGGAAATCTTTCATACCAATTTTTGACATCCCAGTTGTCCTCTAAGTTGAGAGATAGCAGAAAGAGCTTCATTTTAATGTCCTCATGTATGATATTGTTTCCCTGAAGAAATTGCATGAACGCCCATATGTGTTGCTACCTGGTACTTATATTCATGAAATAATGGAAAAAGTGCTTTCCCATCGTCTTCAATGACATATTAATGTGGATACCCCGAAATGTGTGAAAATCCAATATATCCAACCACAATTCATAAGAAGATGACATATCATCTCTTGGCCATGCTTTTGCAGAGTACTTATTTTATATTTTTCAGTAGGAGTTGCCAGGAAAGGCCTGCCAAGTTAGACTTAAACAAACTTCACCAATGTACTAAACAAGAACGTACTTGAGATAATGGTGATTGATGGGCTGAGTTCTTTGTTGAGTCGCCAGATAAGCCTGCAGATTAACCCTTACAAGAAAATATATGTATTCATGTAACCAAGGACTTACATTAAGACTTACCAAGTGTCGTTCTTGCCTGGATTAATCACTTAAACAATCTTGAGTGTCCTCGACAACGATGCCCAAAATGTTACCGGATGAACTAGCAGGGGGTATTTGATGAACAAATGTACGGAGAAAGTGACCATTGTCTCTTTAGTCACTCCTCCAAACTACTTCAGAGTGTCGTAACTTCCAAGGGAGAGCCCTTATCTAGGTACCTGTCAATAGCCACACCAAACACCTTTCCCAACCTCACACAATAGATCAATGACTTTATGGAGTCAAGTAGAGGATGAAGAAAACGTACTAAAGATAACTTCACCCATGCACCAATTATCATATCCATCACCATTTAATTGCCCAAATGATAATATGATATCAACATTATGGTTACACGACTAAACAAGAATGTTGCCAAGGATTAGACCACTCAAATTTAACATAGTATTTACCTCTATCTTATATCAACACTAGTTGCTAAACGTGGCAACATTTATAAACACTTTGTTTAGATATCCAGTACTATTGTAAAGTAGGCTTAATTCAATGAACCAATACTTATCTTGTCATGAACGCCATTGGTCAAAAAAGGACATGTAAGATTGTCTATGTGACAGGAAAATAGAGGTTTGAAGCAAAAAATATAGTGTGCAATTAAGACATCAATCCACTAATTAGCATTTATTTTAATCTTTATTCCACCAAATTTAATGTTTGATTTTGTTAACCCTTTTTTGTTGTGATTGGTGGCAAGTTCAAGGTAGCTGGGAGGTGGAGGCAGGCTGCCCAAAGGTCTGTAGGAGTAGCAACAAGGAGCAGGTTTAGAAGGCCACTTTGTAAGGGAATGTTGCCAAGGATTAGACCACTCCAATTTAACATAGCATTTACCTCTACCTTATATCAACACTAGTTGCTAAATGTGGCAACATTCATAAACACGTTGTTTAGATATCCAACACTACTGTAAAGTAGGATTAATTCAATGATCCAATACTTATCTTGATTCCTGTCATGAACGCCATTGGTCAAAAAAGGACATCTAAGACTGTCTATGTGACAGGAAAATAGAGGTATGAAGCAAAAAATATAGTGTGCAATTAAGACATCAGTCCACTAATTAGCATTTATTTTAGTCTTTATTCCACCAAATTTTATGTTTGATTTTGTTAACCCTTTGTTGTCGTGTTTGGTGGCAGGTTCAAGGCAGTTGGGAGGTGGAGGCAGGCTACCCAAAGGTCTATAGGAGTAGCAACAAGGAGCATGTTTAGAAGGCCACTTTGTAAGGGATGTTAAGAGCTTGTTTTGGGGCTGAAAAGGATGTTAGAAGGGAGAGCAAACTGAGGGAGAGGAGGACTTGCCTGGGTAGAGCAACGTTGGTAGCTAGGAGGGAGTTTTAGGGTTATAGTATGCAAAACAATTGCAGTCTGCAATTTTTTTGACAGTGAGCAAAAAAGGAGGGCAGAGGGTAAGAGAGGCCTCTAAGGCTGATGTTTAGGTTTTTTATGGCCCAAAAGGCTAGGCTGAATTTTTAGGAGGGGAGGCCAAAATTGTAGGAGGGCCCAAAAATTGTTTTTTTTTAATGAGGTTTTTCTAATTTTTTTTAGGGTTTTAAATTTTAATTATGTATAAACATAAAATTGAACCTAATTAAAAAGAAAAAGCAAAAATAAACCTAAGAATAGTATTTATAAATGTACAACTAGGTTTTTAGGTAGAAAAGATGGTCAAACATAGGGTTTTAATTGATATTACCCTTAAACCCTAGCCTTAGAGGAAGGTGACTGGCCTTCCTCTTAGAGGGAATGTCTTCTTGCTCTTTGGATGAAGTTGGATGCTCTCTTTGGTTTGCTCATGCTTTGTGGATGTTAGAATGGTTAGAAGAACTCATACTTAAGTAAGTCTACTCCATTTTTAGTCTTGCTTGATGATAGGTAAATTTTGCTTCTTGAATGATTGGATGGTAGCCCTAGGGCTGCATTCTATTTGATTAGGGCCTTTTATCTACTTTCTATCCCCTTTGCATGGTGTAAAAGTTAAAACCCTCCCAAGAGGAGTTTTTCCCTAGTTTAGCCTTTGATCTCCAACTTTGCCTTAGTTTAGGCTCTTGAAACGAGCCCTAGAGGTTGTTTCAAGAAGCCCTAATCTAGTTGATAAGGAGAAATACCTCCAAGAGGAAGGCTGGTCACCTTCCTCTAAAGCTAGGGTTTAAGGATAACATCCATTAAAACCCTAAGTTTGTCCATCTTTTCTACCTAAAAACCCTAGTTGTACATTTATAAATACTATTCTTGGGTTTATTTTTGCATTTTCTTTTTAATTAGGTTTATTTTTTTGTTTATACATAATTAAAACCCTAAAAAAATTAGAAAAACCTCAAAAAATAAAAAATAAAAAATTTTCAATTTTTGGGCCCTCCTACAATTTAGGCCTCCCATGCTAAAAATTCGGCATGGACTTTTGGGCCATAAAAACCCTAAATGTCAGCCTTAGAGGCCTCTCTTACCCTCGGCTCTCCTCTTTTGCTCACTATCAAAAAAATTGTAGATTGCAATTTTTTGTAGACTGTAATCCTAGACCTCCCTCCTGGCTACCAACACTGCCCTACCTAGGCAAGCGCTCCTCTCCCTCAGTTTGCTCTCCCTTCTAACATCCTTTTCGTCCCTAAAACAAGCTCTTAACATCCCTTACAAAGTGGCCTTTTAAACTTGCTCCCTGTTGTTTCTCCTACAGACGTTTGGGCAGCCTACCTCCACCTCCTAGCTGCCTTGAAACTGCCACCAAACACGACAAAAAGTGTTAACAAACCAGACATAAAATTTGGTGGAATAAAGACTAAAATAAATGCTAATTAGTGGAATGATGTCTTAATTGCAGACTGTATTTTTTAGCCTTGAAAACCTCGCTGACTTCTCGCGAGAAATCACAAAAGTCGCGACTTTTGCTCCAAGCCGATTTTTTGGCAAGCAAAAGTTGCGATTTTTAAAAAAATCGCCGAGTCGCGACTTTTTGTTAAAAATCGTGCTTTTTGAGGAAACCGCGCGAGTTGAAGGAAAAAGTCGCCTAGGCAATTAATCCGTTGCTTAGAAAAGGAAAAAATGGGTTTTTTTGATGTCATTTGAAAAATGAGTTTGTTAGAAGTGGAGGAGAAGGGCTTGAGGAAACCACCAACACTTTTGGAGACTTTCAAACACCATTTAGCATCTCAACCAAGGATTTTTGTGGAGCAAGTGTTCAAGGTATGTGCATTTTATCCCATTGTTTTTCTATCTTTTCCATGAACTGTTTGAAAGATTTCTTGCATATTTCTTTTAGTATTTCTTTGCCTATTTCTAGCATATTTCTTTGTTATTTGTTTTTACTATTTCACCATTGATTTCCTTGCCCAAAAAAATGAAAAACAGTCCCAATGTAAATGGGGGTTTTAAAAAATTAGAATGGAAAATAGCATGCTTGTTTTTTTAATTCTTAGCCACCCTCTTCTTCTTATCTTTCATGGCTTAAAATCTAAATTTAGAGGTCTGATTTTTTAAGCTAGAATGTTGCTATTTTTTTCCAATGGAGTTTAATGTATTTTTTTGTTTTGTTGTGCTCTAGGGTTGCATTTGAGTTAAAGTATTCCAATTGCAAAAATGCCAAAGATATTGGACCCATTTTGGCAGTATGGTGAGCCTGAGGATGGCATCAATAGGCAAAATTTGACTTGCAAATTATGTGGGCATCACATGTTGGGAGGGGTTAACAGGTTGAAATACCATCTAGCCAAACTACCTGGCCATGATGTCGGCCTTTGTACTGCAGTGACCCCAGAAATCATGAGATCTTCCCATGACGCCATCCATGAAAAAATGAGAAAGAAGGATGAGATCGCTGCAAACAGAGCTGAGCTTCCAGCTTTTGGCCAAGCAAGAAGTGCAGGTGCATCTCTATCTACCACTATCAATGAGGGTAGTGGGAGGGGTTCTACAACTTCACCTCTTGGGAGGGCGAGTCTTGTATCCCATTTTGTTGGACCAGGATCACAACCTTCTATCAAGTCAATTATAAAGAAATCGGAAAAGGTAGAAGCGGATAGGGTAATGGGAAGGTGTCTTTACTGGAGTCACATACCTCTCAGCATTGTTAAAAACAATCCATTTTGGCAGCTGATGTGTGATGCCATTGCAGTAGTTGGCCCAAGGTATAAAAGTGCCACCTTTGAGGAGTTGCGGGGCCCAATCCTTCAAGCAGAAAAGATGGACATCGGTGCTAGGGACATCGGTGCTAGGTTGGCAGAGTTCGGGCAGTCATGGGAGAGCACTAGATGCACAGTCATGTCAGATGGGTGGACAGACGGTAAGGGTAGAACTTTAGAAGCCTTATCAACTTCTTGGTACATTGTCCTAGAGGTACCATGTTTGTAAAATCAGTTGATGCATCGACACATGTAAAAGATGCAGCACTTTTATGCGAGTTGATGGATGGGTTCATCCAGGATATTGGGGCGCACAATGTTGTGCAAGTTATTACAGATAATGCAGCTAATTATGTGGCTGCTGGCAGGATGCTTATGGATAGGTACCCCTCTTTGTTTTGGACTCCATGCGCAGCTCATTGCATTGATTTGATGTTGGAGGATATGGGGAAAATTCCCTTTATCAAGGTGGTGATTGATCAAGCTAGGGCCATCCCCAAGTTCATTTACAACCATGGTTTTGTTCTTAGTCTCATGAGGAGGCACACAAAAAACAAGGAGTTGAAGCGTCCTTCAATCATGCGTTTTGCCACCACATTTATTACTCTTCAGTCTTTGCTTCAATGTCAGTTTGAGTTGAAGCAAATGTTTGTTTGTGATGAGTGGCGTGATTGTGCTTACAGCAAGAAAGAGGATGGGAAAACCATTGCCAAGCTGGTGTACACTGACGCCTTATGGGAAGGAATGGAGGAAGTGTGCTTGGTTAGTGAACCTTTAGTGAGGGTTTTGCGACTTGTTGATGGTGATAAGCCCGTAATGGGCTATTTATATGAGGCCATGGACAGGGCCAAAGAGACCATTCGAAATTTCTATGTGGGAAAGGGTATCCTAGGGCATGACAGGCACATGTTGTTATGGGAGTTGATTGATACTCGATGGATTGGGATGCTTCATTGACCCATTCATGCAACAGGACTCTTCCTCAACCCTGCATTTGCCTACAAATGCAATTTTGATTTTGATGGTGAGGTTTTGGAGGGGCTTCTCACTTGTATTCAAGGGACGATACCTGATTATGACACTCGCAATGCAGTCAATCGCGAGATAGAGGTGTATTGAGATGGTACTGGAGTATTCAGCTTTGCTGATGCTATTAGTGACAGGACCGAATTCATGCCAGGTAAGTTATTAACTTATTAGACCGTTTTAAGTTTTCATCTTTATTTGAAAGATGAATTATGATTTATTTATATTTATTTCTTGTTTGGTGTAGTCACTTGGTGGCGAACCTATGGTGTGAGGACACCAAATTTACGGAAATTTGCCATCAGAATCCTTAGCCAAACCTGTACAGCTTCGGATGTGAGCAGAATTGGAGTGTATTTGAAAAAATACATGCAAAGAGACCCAGAAGGTTAGAAACTTAGACCTTAGAATTTGAACAAAGCAATTGCATTTAAATGTTTAATGCAACTTATGAATCTACGATCCTCTATGATATACTATAATTTATTAATTTATTACCCTCTAGACTCTAAATTTCTTTTGTTACCCTCTTACAGGTTGGAGTTCACACGCCTTAATGACTTGGTGTATGTCCATTACAACCTCCACTTGTGGATGGCACAAATATAGAAAGAACCAGATGCAAATGCCATCTCCTTGGACAATATTGATATATTGTCTAAGTGGAGGGTGGAAATTAGACTCCTATCATGGAGGAGTCACCTGCATGGCTAGAGGAGGGGCAAGAGTAGGGGCAAGTGGAGGAGGAGGAGGAGGTGGTTGGAGGCACCATGGAGTGTGATGTGCTAGCATTGCCATCACCTTCTGCATCGCTTGATACATCTAGTCCTCCATCCATCACTCAGCGTCCAGTATTAGATGTGGGCTCAGGGCCTTCTACTGCTACTTCTAGTGCTAGGGGCAGGCCTGACAAAAGACCCATGATATATCCCCATAAAAGGGGAAGAGGGCATTGATATTAGATAGCTAGATGCTACTTTTCCTCAGATACATTTATATATGTGATGTTATTTTGTATTGTTTAAACTTTATACACTTTTGAGTCCTTGATTGGACAACTATGATGTTTCGGACTTTTAGTATGAACTTTGATGTATCGTTTTATATTTGGCATGATTACATGATGATGATATATATCAGTGCTTTCTTCATACTTATGTTCCAATATGTTTTTCTGATGTTATTGTTGCTTTATATGTTTAAAATTCTAAAAAAATGCATGTATTTTCTATTTTTTAATGTTTGCCGACTTCTGTCGATTTTTCCCAATTTTTTCGCCAATGTTGCCAAGAAGTTGTATTCAGGTCCCTCGCCGACTTTTTTGCCGAGGCAGACTTTTTCAACATTGGTATTTTTTGCTTCTGACCTCTATTTTTCTGTCACATAGACAATCTTACATGTCCTTTTTTGATCAGTGACGTTCATGATAGGATAAGTATTGGATCATTGAATTAAACCTATTTTACAGTAGTGTTGGATTATATCTTACAGTCCTATTGGATATCTGAACAAAGTGCTTATGAATGTTGCCACATTTAGCAACTGGTGCTGATATAAGGTAGAGGTAAATGCTATGTCAAATTGGAGTGGTCTAATCATTGGCAACATTCTTGTTTAGCCGTGTAACCATAATGCCGATATCATATTGTCATTTGGGCAACTGAATGCTGATGTAATACTGTGGTGTGGTCTTTTATTTGTGTAAATGCATTATTTAAATGCTGATACTAAATGCTAAATGGTAAGTGATGATTGATAACGAACTTGGAACTACATGTTTGCAAACCAATTCATACATGCTTGACTTTGTTAATACCTTTTAAGTGCTGGTGCCTTATCCATTTACACTTGGACATTGCTTACCACTTTATATATGCACATAAGACCATCATCACATAATCAATTGATACATAATTGGTGCTTGGGTGAAATTATCTATAGTATGTTTTCTTCATCCTCTACTTGACTCCATAAAGGCACTGATCTATTGTGTGAGTTTGGGAAAGGTGTTTAGTGTTGTTATTGACAGGTTCTTAGATAAGGGCTCTCCCCTTGGAGGTTATGACACTCCAAAGTAGTTTGGAGGAGCGACTAAGGTGACAATGGTCACTTTTTTCTGTACATCTGTTCATCGGATACTAACCCCCGCTAGTTCATCCAGTAACAGTACCTCTTAAATCAACATGGCCCTCATCTAATGTTAGTATTATTTCTAATCGGTTGACATATCCAACACTCTATTGCCTCATCAATTTCATGGTGTCATTAAAGAATGGATTGATCTTTTTGAAATGCGCTTGGAAAATACAAGGATGCACACTATTTGGATGAGTTGTTCATTAAAGTTGTTGAAGAAGTAGCTATTAATAGTTGTGTTCAAATTATCACAGATAATGGACATGCTTGCAAGGATGTTGGCATGATTGTGGGAGTTAATATCCTCTAGTATTTTGGACATCTTGCATTTTGCTATCTTTGAACTTAGCACATAAATCTATTGCTTTGGTTGTGATGTGGATGCGAGTTAGTTGATGATGCACATGACTATTTGTAACTTCAACAAAACTATACAAAACCTTCACCTATTTATCATTGATGAAGATTGTAGGTACTTCGTTTGCCTCCTCATTCATCATGCTTAAGATGTTAAGGAAGGTCAAGATTGCTCTTGCATGCATGGTCATTTTGTTAAGGATATAAAATAACATATATAGAGACAAGAACATAGAACTTAGGGTATAATGTAAATCAAATATTATTATTAGAGGGTAGAACCCACAAAGACAAGATTGTACGTGAAGGGTTACCACAAGCACATAAATGCCACACTTCATTCATGAAATCATCATGTAGTAAATATTTTTACATAATTTCAAGGCGCAATATTTTATTTAAACTTTGTTTTTAAAATTTGTATTAGAGCAATGATTGGGCATTGAGTCAAGTAGCCCGTACTTACATTTTTGTTGCTACTATTCAAACCACACACACAGTGGCCATATCTTGATGGTTTGCACCTGTATATCATGTGATCTCATCAACATAACAACAATCATTGTCTATACTTCCCACGTCCACTAGCCCTGATGGATTCTCTCATAGCTGTTGCTATAAACCATATCAATTCCCCAATTATTGTGCAATGATCAATTTCACTTCACACAGCAATCAATTACCATACAATCACGTAATTATAGTAGTTAAGGATGTTGGATTTTGCAGTAGGAAGAAAATGGTGACCATTGTTGAAGTCCAGAGGGATGTTGAAATTTATAAAGATGACGGATATTGAAAAAGAGCAAAAGGAATTGTAGGAAAAATTAACTAAGCAAAGAGGAAACCAATGATTAATGGAATAATTTAATGCTACGCAGAGAAGGAAAAGCCAAGAGTACCCAAAATGACATGGTGAAGAATTTGCTTCTCCAAAGATTTGACAAGCTTACAACTAGGCCATTAAATTTTCGAAGACTATTAAAATTTTGAGCAAACGTTGCTTAATGCAAATTTAAAATTTATTGGATCTATTTCTTGTGAACTTTTGGCCTTAGAGATGAATTTAAAATATAAATTACAACAATATATATTTCACGTATATTCAATTAAATACACAAGGTAGTCCAAGAAAATAAATACTGAACATTTGTACTTCAAGAGAACTATGTTTCCAGCCGTTAGGGCACAATCCTAAACATACAACAGATTGGAGATAACTTATGGACAGAAGATTTGTTAAAGACACAAATATGCCCTCTTAGCTTCTATATACTTGGAAAATCACTAAACTATTTCTGTTCATTGTCCATGATAAATCAGCTTACCAAACAGCCCCGGAAACAACTCATTCATCATGAGAATATAAGCTGAAAGTCGGATCTATAAGTACACAGTTTGGATAGCAAACTACACTTCATATATACATAAGAATGGAGTTACAAGTACATACCGACAACTTATCACAATGGTCCTTTAAGCTTATCACAAGGTAGGACTCTTTAATGTATTTGAACCCTGGCTAGGGCATCCACCATCAATAACAAACCCTAACCAACAATACAAAGGCCTAGCAAGGTATCCCACCAAGGAATCTAGCCACACCAAAGGTTCCACAACAAGTTAATGTCAACACCAAGAAGTCAACCCTTGATTTTTCGTTGATCTTGCCTCACACAAGCTCTCCAAGTAAAGTGCTCGAAGTCTTCTCTAGGGTTTATTTGTCACAAACATTATGTCCTTCTCACACAGGCTCAAACCCTAGTGCATTGTGCTTCAAGTCTTATATAGGTTTTGCCTCTTAGGAAACCTAAGCGCCTTTCTCACTTGCATAAAGACAAGTACAAAGGCTTAAGACAAATTCATCTTCAAGATAGAAATGATGTAATGAACTCTCATATGCTTCGATATCATTATTAGAACTAAAGACTCTCTCCTTCCTTTATAAGGTGAGGGAGGCAAACAATAGTAAAGTGGATTAGGTCCACAAGCAACCTAATCTAATCTTCAAGAGAAGGTCTTCAAGTGAAGCACTCTCTCTCCAAGGTGTACACATGTCAAGAAAAGGCTCCTCAAGTGGTGCACTCTCCAATCATGGGATCCAAGTGTTAAGTGCTCCTCATCACAAAACTCCTTGTTCTTTAAGACAAAAATCCAATGACCCATGCTTCTCCTCAACATATTTGTCCCCTAGTCCACATACAACCCCAAGCAATGTGACCTCAAACCAAAGTGTTCTCAAGTCAAGCGCTCATCCTCCTAAGGCATGCTAAGTGGTCCCAATGCTCCAAGGGTAAAGCAACCTAGCTAGCACTGTGGGATGTTCCTACAAGGTAGGTCCAAAATCCATGCAGGCAACCATCCTCTTCAACATGCTTGCCATGTAGAAGATACCGATATTACACAAGAATCTAAGATTACCACCTCATCAAGGAATATGCCACATCTAGCATCAAGTCCAAGACCAAGCAACCACCTATAGAAATCTTTTTAAACGTCATCAACCAGAAATGTCCAAGATACAATTAAGGGGCTAAGGTTTCACCATGCACCCAACATCACTGAAGGTACCCCTAGAATGGCGTAAATACTTTTAGAACAACCCAAAAGCTAAAACTCCCTCTTTGCAAGAAAAGTGTTTTCACTAACACCGGTCTTCTCTTCTTGGATCTCAACTAAACATGCCATCTGCAAATTTGAATTTGTTGTAGTCTTGGAATCAATCATTGATCCCACCAAAGGTTCTTCAACAAACAAGATACTATCACCGCATCTTGATCCTCCAAAGAACATTAACCACCCGTGACTTTTAAGGAACATAACCTTAAATCATTATCAACTTGCAAAACTCCATCATACCACAACTCATCTTCATGGGCCAAGTTCATCTCACACCACATCATGAGCTTCCAAGCTTGTGTTGAATGCAACAACTCACATAGGGCCTTCAAAAATTTACAAACATGGATATCTCACTCATGGACTTGTTATCACGCAGATCTACACCCACAAATCTGCCCAATAAGTGTGCCTCTCTGTTTTGGATTGGTGCTTTTCCAATCCAAGGGGTGTGTCCCTGAGTGTTGCACATTGTAAACTGATCTGCAAATCTGATATATATAAAGAAAAACAATGTACTGATATCTCCCCTTTGATTGTATAAAATAGTTTAGAAGGGAGGATAAATTGTGGGTATTAAGTTTAGATAGGCTGAGACAGTATATTAGGACTTTTGACCTAGACATAAGGAATGAAAAAAAATGCGAATACGAGTGATTGAAGAAATCAAAACATACAACAAAGAAGCATCAAACATTTACCATAGATTAGATCACTATCATCTACGAAAAGGAAGGGCTAACACAAAGCATAGTCAAAATCTTATTACTCGCTACCAAGGGAGTCAAAGGCTGTTTGGATCATGATGGTTGACGTGCAACAGGCTGCCAATGCTCTCCTCCCCAGTAAATGCAGATGGTAAGAGGGAGTGTTGATTTTTCTACCTTGGAGGTGTTTCCCTAGTGACTTTGTACTTGAGTCGTTAAAAAGGGGAAAAGTAAAATGACTCTTACCATTAATTACATGAGATGTGGAATTAATTTCACTTTAGAGTTATTAGCTGGACATAAATAAAATATATTACATTATATTATATAAAGTGACTTTTTGAAGTATTTAATGAGAGTTGAGTGAAATTAAATATTTATGGAGAGAAAAGTGAATTTATCTTGTCCATTGATTTTCCATTTCAAGATTCAATGTGGGCCCTTGGATTTTGTGACCATTCAGCTATCCTCATTGAGAAAACAAAAAGGTTGAGGCAAAGAAGAGGCACAATTATTCATTCCATGAGATTTGGAGAGAACTTGACCTTTTGAGAAAAGAGAGAGCTGGGAGAGAGAAAGATTGACTGGCATGAATTCCAATGCAATTCAAGCAGCAGAAGGGCAAGGCTTTTTGAGTGACTGGCATGAAAATCAAGGTACACACAGCAGTATATCAGCAGCATGGAAATCAAGGATTTGCATGCAGTTTGAGGAGGGAGCAGCAGCACACATTTCAAGGCAGTGGCACAATTTTCAAGGAACAGGTACAGGCAATCTGTACAGCATTAAATTTGTAGTCCATACATCTGATTTCTGTTGCTGAGATGGCATGAAATCCGAGCTTACATGCTGTACTGTAGTGGCACGAAAACCAAGACAAGGACAAATTCTGGGCACAAAATTCGAGGAGAATACAGACAGAAAGTTGGCAGCCTGTAAAGAGCTGAGAAGGCACACATTTAGAGACTGTATGCACAGAATTTGAGGCAACTTCTGCACTGTTTTTGAGGCAGCCTGTTTGTCTTCTGCTTGAGATAAGTTGTGCTTGAAATTATTATTATACTGCTGTACAATTTCGAAGAAGAAATAAAAAATACTCTCTCTCACAGGTTTTCCCCCACAGGGATTTTTCCTAGGGCTTTTGCCCAAAAATCCTTGTGTCTAAATTTTTATGTGTGTGTTTTCTTCTGCTCAGAAGTATTTGTAAATTTCTGATGTGTTTCAAGTACAAAATTGTTTATGAGTAACAATTTCATTTGCAGCAGTCATATGTTGAATGGCATTGGGCACAAGGTTAAGGGGAAGCGCCCCCCCCCCCTCCCCCCCTCACCCCCGCTCTGCAAGGAAGCGCTGCGGGAGCTAACCGGAAGCGCGCTTCCTGGATCGCTCCCGATCCGGATTGTTTTTCAGAGCAAGCTCCCATGCAATTTGAGGTGCTCCTTGCTCTGTCAGGGAGCGATGAGGGAGTGATCGTGAGCGATAGCTCCTTGAACATTCCCTTATTGCTCCCGTCGTCGCTCCTGTCACTCCCACTGTCGCTCTCGTCGCTCCCACCTTTAAATGACGCCCGCGCAAGAGAGGAAACAGATGAGGGGGATGGGGTCCACTGGTGGGTGTTTGGAGGGAAGGAGGAGGGCTGTGGGGGATAAAGCCCTCTTCTCCAACCTCATTATCACTTTGCAAGAGAAGAGAAGAGGAGAGGAGAGGAGAGGAGAGGAGAAGAGGAGAAGGCTGCCACCATTGGAGAGCGGGAGCCAAAGAAGTAGGCTCTACAATCTTCTTTGAATATAAATTCTAGACTCTAGAGTCTATACACTAGAATGTAGTAATGTACATTGTTAAATTTCTAGTTTCTCCCTCATTCTATTGTAGGCAACAGGTTAAATCTCTAGTTCCATCTGGCATCAACCATGATGATGGGTTTATGGTTTATTTTTTTGGTTCCATTTGTTATTTTGATGATGGTGGTTGGAAATTGGAGGAGGAATGAGGGAGAGGATGAATAAGTGGAAAGTGGCACATACCATGGAGAGGAGGAGGAGGAGGAAGAGGAGGGGGAAGAAAACCGAAAGAAAACCGAAAGAAAACCAAAGAGGACCCCACACCCTTGTGGAAATATGTCACAAGGCAGGCAGGAGGTAGAGGGGGTGGAACTACCAAATTTGTTTGCACCCATTGTAAAAAGACATACACAAGCTCATATACCTGTGTGAGAAGACATCTATGTGGGCACATGCAATGTGATGAAAGAAAAATTGTAGGAGTTTCTGTTTGCCCAAATGTGGTATCAACCTAAGTCACAGGGTTCGTCGAACCTAATCCTTGAGGTTCGAGGTTCGGCGAACCTCAAAAAAAAATTGAAATTCGTTCAGGTTCGCTGAGCCTGAAAGACGAACCTAATGTCGAACCTGAAGCCAAACCCGTACCTCATCGAACTCGAACCTGAAGGCGAACCTAATGTCGAACCTAAAGGTGAACTTGAAGGCGAACCTAAAGGAAAAAAAAATTTGAGGTTCAATTTTTTTACTGAAAAAAAAAAAATTCAAATAAAAAAAAATACGCAATACCAATAAAGTAAATGTTGTCTATACATTAAATGTTCTCTATTTATTTATGCTGTCTATGAATTAAATGCTCTCTATTTATTTATGTTGTCTATAAATATAATGTTGTTTATAAATTAAATGCTCTTGATTTATTTATGATGTCTACAGATTAAATGCTCTCTATTTATTTATGTTGTCTATAAATTAAATGCTCTTTGTAATTTGAAATATCATACCTATATTCTACATAAGAACACACCAAATAACAAGAACATAGATTTACCCCTAAGAACAAACTACTGCTGTGGGAAGCATGTAAATCCGTTGTTAAACCACAAAAACCTACTCTTAGAAGTACAAATTTGTAAGTAGAATTGTCATAAACAACAAGTATATACGACGAAATTATGAATAGTGACCTAAGTGATTTGAATCCTATTGGCGATGGGGTGTAGAAAATTAGTTAAGGGGGAGTATATGAAGAAAGTTTATATATATATAGTCGAACCTATTATCGAACCTCATTGGAAAATTCGAACTTGAACCGAACCTAATCCTTGTCGAACCCGAACTCAAACCTGAACCGTGTGACTTAGGTATCAACACAAAGAGCCATCTATAAGAAGGAAGAATTTGAAGCACAAAACATAACATAACGATCATCGGATGACCATGACCTTTCATGATCACTAAGAACTGACGGCCCATCCACCCAAGGCAGTGGATTCTCTCCCATGCAATCACGTGGAAAGACAATATCAGATTTCCTTGATCAAGGTGGTAGGGATGACGTGGATTCAAAAGTGTTTCGGTTTCTCTATGCATGTGACATACCATTCAATGTTCTTCGCTCACCTTATTGGCATGAAATGGTAGAGGCCATCCGCACTGCCCCAGCAGGATACAAGAGCCCCAAGTATGACAAATCTAGAACTGTGGGGCTTGACAAGGAAAAAGCCAAGATCCAAAATGCTTTGGGGCAATTCACAAATGCTTGGAATGAGTATGGGGTATCAATTGTATCAGATGGTTGGACAAATGTGAAAGGTAAGCCATTGATAAATGTTCTTGGTGTCTCTGCTACTGGTGCAGTCTTCCTTTCGACACATGACTACTCAGATAAATTCAGGACTCGTGTGAACTTTGTAGAACTCCTACTCAAAAACATTGAAGCTATTGGTCCATACACTGTCGTCCAAGTCATAACAAATAATGCTGCTAATTGTAAGGCAGCGAGAGCAATCATTGAAGATAAATACCCCAACATATTTTGGTTCGGGTGTTTGGTTCACACATTGAACCTTTTGATGCATGACATTATTAAGTTGAAGGAAAATGAATACAAATGGATTGGTGAACTGTACAAAAAGGCCAAGCACATGATAAGATTTATTACCAACCATAGCAGTGCCCATGGCATTTTCCGCACTCTCTCAAAGTTAAAGCTATTAAAGATAGCAAAGACTAGATTTGCTAGCTATTACCTCACCTTCTGGTGCCTTTTGAAGGTAAGAGAGGCATTGGCTAGCATGGTATCAAGTGAATCATGGCAAGTCTTGAAGGATAGGGCTACATCCACATCTGATAGGCTTGATTTTCAGGATGTGGAAGACATAGTTCTTGATGGTCAATTTTGGGCAAGTGTCAAGTTTGTTTTGCAGTTCACAAAGCCCATTTATCACATGATTCGGTTTGTAGATATAGATTAGCTGGTAATTGGGGAGGCGTATGAGTAGATGGATAGCATGTTGGGCCAGATTAAAGATATTGTTGAATCAAAGGATCCTATCCTGTATGATCATATTCACACACATGTGGTTAAAAGGTGGGAACATCTCAACGTTCCACCGCATGCCTTAGCATATGTATTAACACCAAAATAGAATTCTCCATTTTGGTTGGCCAAACCAGCACCTGGGGTGGGGTTAAGAGAAAGCCCCATACAGATCCAGAGGTACAGGTTGGGTACATGGTTGCTATAGACAAGTTGGTCCCTGATGAAGAGGAATGTGTCGTATTGCGTAGTGAATTAAGCAAATACCATAGTGATATTGGTCCGTTTGGTACTTTGCATGCTATAAAAGATCAAGATAGGGCGCCTCCTATTGAATGGTGGAACATGTATGGCTCATTATGCCCACGCTTGCATAAATTGGCAACCGAAGTGCTTTCATAGGTGGTAAACAGTTCCTCTGCAAAAAGGTGTTGGAGCACCTATAGCTTCATCCACTCAGTGAAAGGAAACTGATTAAATGAAAATCGGGCAGAAAGCTTGGTTTATGTACATTACAACTTGAGGTTGTTGACTCATTACTGTGAGCGGGCCAAAACCAATAGATTATATGTCACTTGGGACAACAATCCGGAGGAGCATAAATTGGAGGATGGAGCCTTAACTTTAGAGCGCTTAGAGGATGAGCTTTTGGGCAATGAGGATGACCATGAAGCAACAACAACAACAACAATGCCACCACCATCTTCTACCTTGTTTCCAGATGCACCATCTTTGCCTAGAGGTTCAACTTCACAACCCCCACGTGCATTAGTGAGGGGGTCCATGCAGGACCAAGTCTTGGATGTGGCTCAAGCCACTCAACATTGGTGGCTATTGGGGATGATAATCCTGCTCCCTTTGTTCATAGACCACGGCAAAAGAAATTAGAAATTTCCCGTGGCAAGAGGAAACATCCATAAAATTTATTTTTCTTGTCTTTTCTTATTTACAGTACTTTTAACTTTCAAGTTTCTGCACTGTTGAGATTCGAGAACTTGAGTCATTGGTTCTTTTATATTTATTATGGTATATTTTGTGAACATTACATGGCAGTTCAAGTTTGAAGTTTGAAGTTGAACTCTGAAGTTGTAAGGTTTATAACTTGATGTTATGGATAATGGACCTATGTTTGCCGAATTCACTAGTATATAATTGAATCATTGATGGTTGATGAATGATGTTATATGGTATTATGATATATTTCATGTTTTTATGCTTTCCATAACTAATTCAACATTCTACAAGCATATGTTGGCATATATGCATCAAAATATATTAAAAATATATATTATATAAAAAACGCTCCCAAACCGGAATCTTTTGAAAATTTCGCTTTTCACTCCTGCTCCTGCTCCTGCTCCCGCTCCCGCTCCAGCTCCCAAGTAACCTTGGTTGGGCATTAAACTATGAGGTTATGAGAAAACTTGAAACCGGGTTGGGAAATTGGGAATTTATTTACAAGAATGTCCTCTGCAACAGTTTGCACATGTTCTAGTTTTTGAACTTGATCACACTTTCCAAAATATTTTGCAGAGCCCAAAGATCCCAAAAGATTTTCTTAGAAACCCTTAGCTAATGAAGAGAAGTGAATCTGCCATCTCCTCAAAAACCCTTGGCCAATGGAAAGAAGTCAACTCTCCATCTCCTTGTCAACTACTGGTGAATGAAGTGAAGAAGTCAACCCTTCATATATCTCCTTATCAACCAAAAGCTAAAGAAGTGGTATTTTTTAACTGCCCCACTTTGAATGCTGGGACCCACATACTCTTTCTCAGGCCGTCAATTCCATTCCCAGGCTCATATGCTTCTCTAATACAATATAGGATTTTTGGGTGCACACATTTGCATAGACAATGGTGGAGAGAGAAGATAAATAAATGTCCTTATTATGAGTGCTGCAGTGATACACCTCTCTTACACCATAAATCACTACAAGTGACATTTTTATAGCTCCTTGAGTTGGTTTAGGTGGTTTAACCACCTAACTTCTAACCTCAACATTTGAAATAACATTGTTCAAAAGTCACAAACACATAATCCTAAAGTGACATAAATATTAATGATTACTAACATGTATGTTATTGAGTGTTACCAGTTTAACAATCATGATTAAAAAAATGGCATCCACGAACCATCACCCACATCTGTTTCTGTGCCTGCATCTGTAAACCCTGGCTGCTTAGTCTATCTATCTATACACACACACCCAATACTGAAATTACTTTAAAGTAGGTTGCTGGTCATAAAGTATTTTGAGAATTGCACAACTTAGTCCAAATTTTCTAAGAGTTGTGCTGAATAGAATATGGCGTGAAGTCACTCCAACTGCATCAAGCAGGCCTAAGCACTAATCCATTTATGATATTTACCTCTGAATAGTTCAGGTCAAGGTTCTGGATCCCACAAAGGGTTAGTTTTAAAAAGCATTCACATTTCTTTATATGCACATTATGTATCATCACTACTGAAAACAATATCTATCCTTTGCAAATTTTAATGCCAGACCATTAAATCTACATCATTTATCGTCAATAAAACCATTCTTATTTAGAATTGACAATAGAGGTTCAGGTGTTAAGCCCTAGATAGTGTGACATCGACAGTTAATCAAGTGTTGAGGATGACACTTGTTTGAAGGGGAGGCGCATGTTAAGCCCTAGATATTGTAATGTTACATTTCTATTATTATATTAATATGGTCTTTATTTTTCAGAATTGTACAGTCGGCTAGGACTTTAATTTGTACTCTTTGTCTCCTATATATACCAAGAAGATCTAGTTTTAAAGATTATCTCATCTCATCTTGTGCATTTGATACATTGTAAAGGGTGATTGCCCCCTCAAAGAGGCTTATTTATTTCTTTGTTTCACTCTCAAAACATTGGGTTACTCTTTCTTTCTATTTTTATGCTATTTTGGGAATTTGGTACATAACATCAAGTTCACATTTTCTGCGCTCTTTAGGTTTTCACCTTGGGCTGTAGGGCATATGGTGCCAATAAACATAAAATGTTGTGGCGGTGTTAGAGTCTATGCTGCAGCTTAGACTGGTTCTGGAGCATTGGGTGATATGATGTTCATATCACCCAATGCATTTAAGGAGGTGTAGAAATTGTTATCATTAATAGGCAGAGCAGTTTTTAGACACTATCTTTGTCAACTGTTGTCTTTTTGTAAAATTTTTATAGTTCAATTTTGTTAATGGTAAATTAAAGTCGTTGCAGGATACCTGTTGATACTGATTTGAAGCAACTTTGCACTAATTAAAAACACTAGGTTCATTAAGTCTTGCAGTCTAGAATTTCAAAATTCTGTGCAAGTTTGTTTGAAATACATCATCTCTTACTTCAAGGAAGCACCGAAAAACACATTATTAGTCAAAGTTACCTTTAACAGAGTCGTGAATAGATTTCAGTGCAAATCTGGCTGGTCCAAGATGGTAAGTTTCCAATCCGTTTATTTGTGAATCTGTGGGAGTTTACCTTAATACACCCATTACTAATTGTTTTAGCTATCTATATTTATAGGGAAGGAATCATCCTTTAAAAGTAGATTTTACAGGCGTTAACATCTGAATCAGTCAAAGTATACACTTACTATCATGCCAGGGCTATAATCTAGATCTAATTAAAGCTTTGGAATGGAAACCCTTGGAAGCATGCATCTTGAACTATTACAGATGGTTTGCAGAGACTGTAGGTGGCTTCCAGATGTTGTAAGAGCACACTCTTTGCACACTGCAAAAGCTGTTGAGCAAGCATTGTTACAAGCGGTAATCAGCTCTACCATGTCTTTCCCTTCATCTCTATTGTCAAGCTTTAGCATAATATTTTGCCATGGCACCAATCGTCAAACTCTGAATATTTCTTTTGTCTCGAATCTTGTCATAGCAATACATATAGTGTAGTTGCTGTTTGGTTTCATAATCAAATTTCATGTTCTCTCTTTCTGCACTTCCATTTGATGTCCTTTCTCGGCTTTTGGCTTTCAGGTTCAATATAGCAGTTTTGGACGAGACCATATTATACCAAGTGTAGTCAGGATTGGTTTTGCTTTGCTTGAATCTTTTGAAGCTGGCAAGATGTCTTTTGCAGCAGATTCTGTCAGTTTTGAAGGATTGGTAGGGAGCAAGGAGCTAGGTATCCAAGTACTGCAGACAGCATTCGAAGTTCATGAGATGGCACGGAATGAGGTTTGTGCTCACTGTATTTTGGTTTCTTACTACGAAAAAATCTTATAATTTAAAAGAAATTTTGGGTCTCTTGATTGGGAAAGTCTATTTGCAATTCTTTGATTTATGCAATTATTGTAATTTACAGATTATTGAGCAGAGTAAATTTCGCATAATTTCTCTGAAGCCTCAACAAAGCTCGCCGGTCATCAGGTGATCTCATATGAGCACAGCTTCATGACTGTTTTGTATTATTCTGTACAAATATCTTAATTTTTTTTTCAGGTTACTTGATCAACTAGTCCAGCAATATCCACATCTGCTGCTGGAGCATGCTGCTCGCTTGAAGGAGTGCTTAGATTATTTCACCTTTTTGAATTCTTTATCTGCTTCCTCTCTTATCAGAGCTATATGCCCACTTTTTCAGATGAGCCGTGACCTTCAGGTGATTATCCCAATTTTAAAATAACATTCATTTCAAAAGAAGAAATCTAATAAAAATAGCGAGCATTGACAACTCTCACATTCACAGAATTACACTGTTCTGGTTCTACGAAAGGCAATGTTTGGACGGGAAGAAGCTGCACGCATGGCTGCAACTAGAGCCATAATAGATTTAATTATATCAGAAAAGCAGTTTCCCAGCAATGATTCAGAATCTTTTCCATCTTCAAGTCAAGCTAGCTGTAGTCAGCAAACAAAGCTTCCTGGTCCTGTAGGGTTGAATCTATTTCAAGAGCTCAAAGGGCTATTGCGAAGGTGTCTTTCACAACAGGTATGTAAACAACGTGATCCGTGATATTTGTTTCTAGGTTATGACACAGATTTAAATAACTTGTATAGCTTCCTTCAACAGGCACGAGTCAAGGAGGCTATGTACAAAGGGCTTGTCAAGCTTGTACTAGTTGATCCTGCAGCCGCAGGGGCAGTCTTTGATCTATTATGGCCTCATTTCCTTCGATTTTGCATACCCCACGAGGTGCCTGGTTAACTTTTTAATTGTTTTTTTTCTTTGTTTGATAAAATTGGCATGGTGCCACAGTTTTTTGAATAACTTAAAGTGACCATGGAGTAGCTGAGATGCCCTTGCTAGAGATATACCATCTCCTTGCTAAGAACAGATACTTGATAAAGGGTTTATGGAAGCCAAAGAAGTCATTAACGTGTACTACTCCTAGTTCTCACCTGTTGTAGTTATGCAGGATGGTGGACTCCTGCTGAAACTTGGTGCGTGTGTTAAAGTCCAAAATGGTATAGTCAGTTTGGATGAGCCATTAGACTATCTACTTTCTTGTGTACATCAACTTCTTGTCCTTCAGCCACAGAATAAAACAGGTCGACAGTCAGAATACTCATTGGCATGCTTTGGGTTTTCTTTATCTCAAGAGAATGAGGTATTTTGCCAATCTATTTGCCCAATTTCAATGCGCTGAAATATTGTAGACTAAGAACTAATGTGAGCATTTCAAGAGACGGGTGCATTTAAGTTTTTAACATGCCCTTAAGATTTACAGGTTGGTGGAATCCCAGCTGGAGAATCATTTGCAAATGCCTTTATAAACCTAAGAAAGAGCTTACAAAGTTGCAAATTGGAAGGTGCATGTTTCAATACCTGATAATTTTGATTATTTTTGCACAGGTTTCTTCCTAATTATGAGTTGTGTGGTGTTTTGACCATGTAATCATTTTTCCTGTCACAGAATACAGTTTAGATAAGACACAGAATTTCTGTCTGGAAACTCCAGAAGGAGAAAAAAATGTTGAACAGGCTCGTGTATTTTTGGGAATTTTGGAAGTTTTAATGAATATTGCAGTCTCAGATATGAAAAATGCAACTGATGCAAACCCTGCAGAGGCTAAAAATGAACTTAAAGAGCTTCTTGAATTGTATGGTTCTCTAGAGCAGTCTGCACTTCGAAAGCAAGGAGGGCCTCGAAAAAGTTCTACAAAACCTTCTTCAGATTCTAAGGGACAAACTCAAGAAGCTGGAACTCATTCCAACCTCAATTTGAAACATGGTTCAATTCCAGCTCCACCAAGTTCTACTCAAGAGAGAATCCCTTTCTTAACGACTTCAAACATTGCTTACCTCTTAGAGGCTTCAGTGAAGTTAATTAACACTGATAACATATCTTCCAGCCAGCCAACTTCCCAACATCGTAGCCAAGGAGCATCTCGGAAGCAAACTATCCATCACTTCAAGCTTGCATCATTTGCATTGAGAACATGTTTGCGTCATCTGAAAGCTTTTTCTACTGAGTCACTGATGCAAGGGGAATCTCAAAATCCACTCAAGGCCCTTGTTTTTGGTGACATGAAAGTTCTTGGAGGTCCACTGCTGCAATTAATGTGTTTATTAAAATCAACCTCAAGCTCAGTTTCAACACAGGAGAAAACAAGGAACAAGGAAAGCAGGGTGAAGAAGGCATCTGATGAAGCAGGAGATGGACTGATCCATACAGCAGTTCTTTGTATGGATATGTTATGCAAGTCGAGTTTTACAACAAAATGTTTGTCTGATGTACTTGAGGAAATGCTATCTGTTTCAAGCAATGAGGAAGAAGATGTAGATGACATGGATATTGAGATGGAGGACATTTATGAAAATGAAAGTGAAAGCCCAGAAAGTAAGCTGATACATCTGTTTTTGTGGAAAAAAATGCGACCACTTTTGGTTGATCTTCTTATGCAGACACATTTTCGAGAGTTCGAGGTAACAGGTTTCCAGAATCTGAAGCTAGATTAGTTCTTAACATATGCAAATTCGCTTTCTGTAGGCATGTTTAGAATCAGAGTTTAAATAGTCTCTTGTGCAGTTTCAATTTAAACTTTTGCATATTAAAAAAGCTCAATTGCAGCTATGAAATTTTTATTTTTGGTAGTTGTTTTCCATGCCCTGTATTAATGTTTTGTATTATTTTGTGTCTTTATCCCTCAAACAGTAGGCTGATATGTATGTGCATGCTACATACTTCTTGTTATCTATGTTATAAGGCACTAGCACAGATTTTAGAACCATAGCATATTAGCATGAACAACCGTGTTTTCGATCTATAATGATTGAATATGCTAATACATAACAAGCATTGCCACTGTGCAGTGTACACCGTATACCTTTAAGAGTGATTTTTGCCAGCTGTCCCACCACTTGAAAAGGGAATATATTCATATCCCTAACCCAAGGCTTTTCTTTTGAGGATGCTACTTATATTACTTCTTAAGTCAAGATACATGTATATCAAGATCGCTCCATCCAGGGGCCAAAGAGTAGATAAACAAGAATTCCCTCTGCCTACATAAGCAAGCAAGGCAACCATTTCCTGTTTAGCCAAATCTGATCTCAATACAACAACTTCATCGAAACTAAATGAAGTATGTAGCTCTTGAAAAGAGGCTGAGTCCTGACAATGTCATTTCCATAAGAAAGAGAAGCTGGTTGGATGGATTAGATCGTATATAATCTGACCTGCCTGCCAAATCATCCATTTCTCTCCATTATGGCTTTCCAATCTAGAGGATAAACAAAGATGAACATTATACTCAGCTTCAAACCAAGCTGAAAACGACTACTTTACAATTCCAGAAAACTTGCTTGACCATTTCAGGCTTGCGACTGTGCATCAGTCATTTGTTAGCTTAGCTTAGTGCAATTGATCCTTTACCTCTAGACAGTCCAGAAGAACCAGCCATCCAAGTACTTGAGACTTAAACAAAGAACATGACTTCCATAGCCTAAGTTACTGGTAGCCTTGGTGATTTCTGTTTTGGATGTGGAATTTCCAGTATAGTGAGAAAGTAGAATGTTCTCAAAACTGTTGCATCCTGCAGGAGCATTGCCAGCCTGGAATGTGTAAATTTTCTCTAATATTCAAAATTTCTATTGATAACCACACATGTGTTAGGATTATTAATCCTCCCTTGGTCAAATGTCTATTAGATTAATTATTCCCTAACTTAGGAACCTTAAATTAATTAAATGAGTCTACTAGTGAAATTGGGTCCACATGGCCCAATGGGTCATTGAAGTGTGGGGGACAATGCTAGAGTTTAATTGCCACTTACTGCATGTGCATGCGTCAGTGGGGGCGCCTCCTATACCAATCACTACATTTTAGGAGCCACTGCGAGTCCCGACACCAACCTACTTCAGTTAGTTGGAGTTGGCACTAGTTAGCCTCAGTTAGCCTTCAGTTACCTTCAGATGACTCACTATCAGTTAGCTAGCGCATGCTTTGCATGGATAATGCATGCATGCATGTGGAGGAGTGCTTTTGTTCACCTACCACACTCAGTTGCATTGAGTTAACTAGTTGTTACTGCTTGTTGGAGTTATTGGTCATCGGAGAGTTGATTTGATGGACTTCGATATTGATTGGGAGACATTGAGTTAGAGATTCAGTTAGATACAGTGTTATCCACTTGGAGGATTCGAATTCATTACTCATGCATTTGAATTCTACCTATTTGTAATCTATGGTACACCGAATATTATTATGATGAATATACTGTAAATTCCTGAGCAATACTTGTCCGTTTCCTGTGTGGTTTGTTTTACTTAGTTTGTATGTTCATTCTCCATTCAATTGCTGCAACATAATCAGAACTCTCTGCTTGAAGATCTTAATGGCATTCAAATTCTAATATGGTATATGAACCTTCTCAGGCAGGTTTCATGCTTGTTTCTCTTCATTGAACATCAGAAGCAGCTGGGTTTCCACAGAAGTCTCCTATGAAAATTTGCTGTCTCTGGATTCATTCAGAGCAGCGGAGAGGGCGTGACAAACCCTGAAAACTTGTTCATGTCTGGAGGAAAAGCATGATTCTAATAGTTCATATGTTTTAGTGTTATTTGCAGTGAAATTGACAGGTGCTACGTAGCTTGAGAGAAGCATTTGCAGTCTTCCAGCCGGAGCAATTATGAGTTCTCAAACTCCTGAGCCATGGATCCTCACAACTTCCAATTACCTTGATTGGAGGATTGATATGCAGCTGGCCTTGCACAAGCATGGCTACCACAGGATCATACATGGACGAGAGGCTGAGCCTTGTCAGTCGGTTGAGCGGAACAAGTTTCTGAAATGTTGTGATGAAGCATTCGGGTACTTATGTATTTATATTTCCAGAGATCTCCTCTTCCATCTGGAAGGATTGAGGACTCCCAGAGAAGTCTAGGAAAAGCTTGATAGCTTGTTTAACAAACAAGATGAGCTTTGGGGACACATTCTAGAGAATGAGTTGGTATCTTTACATCCCAACAGTTTCGAGACTATTGAGCAATTCTTCTCCAAATTCAAGTCTCTAGTACTCCAATGCAAATAGTGCGGGATAGAGCGAAAGGATGAGCAGAATGTCCTTTCTATACTCAGCAAACTAGGTCTTGAGTACTTTGTCTATGTCTCTATGTTTCATTCCAAGTGGGAAAGCTTTCCTGATTGGAAACTACCTTCTCTAGATTCATTCTTCGAGTCCTTAATCAAAGAACAAGACAAATTGATTCGAATGGGAGTCATCCAGACTTCCAAAGATCAAGCTCTATTAGTTACTGACTCTTCCAAAGCGCAAGCAAAGGGGAAATCAAAGAAGAAGGATCCAAAGGCAGCTGATTCGAACCCTAAATCAAATCAACAATCTTCCAAAGGGGCCTTCGTCTCTAAGAAGACGAAATTTGAAAAGAAGTTATGTCCGTATTGTGAAAAGGGATACCATCTTGAAGAACATTGTATGAGGAAGCAACTTGATGAGATGTTCGCTCTTCTCAAGCAGCACAACATTGCTCCTCCAAGAGCAAAGAAGCCTGATGAAGAAGCATTGACAGAAGATGTCGAAAGGTGTCATGCTTTGAAAGCAACTCTCTCTCCATCCTCAGCATACATTATAGATTCTGGAGCCTCCAATCACATGGTTGCCTCCAAAGAATCCTTCTCTACTCTTTCACTATCAAAGGGGCCTAATATTCACATGGGAGATGATTCCCAGATTCTAGCAGAAGGAAGGGGCTCAGTCAGAGCGAAGCATGGTGAGTTCAAGAATGTCTTATATGTGCCCTCCCTTGCTGCTAACCTGTTATCTGTTTACCAGATGACACATACAGGCTCTCCCAAGAGGGTCACATTCGATACAGACTCTGTTGAGATTACATAAAAGGCCACTGGAAAGCTTGTAGCGAAAGGTATTGCAAATCACTCTACCAAAGCTTATGAGTTTTCACATTTCTTGCCTGTTTCTCCTCCTACATCTTTATTTTCTCATGCTAACAACAACAACAAGATTTGGCATGAAATATTTGGCCATCTCAATTTCAAATATCTGAAGCAGCTCCACAATGATAACATGGTTAAAGGTTTGCCCTCCATCCAAACTTATGATGGAGTATGTGCTGGGTGCTTGGTAGGTAAGCATCCAGAAAAGAAGTATGATGTTGGGAAGGCTCATAGAGCTGTCTCTACACTTGATTTGATACACAGTGATGTAGCTGAACCTATGCCTACAAACTCCATTAATGGTTGCAGGTATTTTCTGACCTTTATCGATGATTGTTCTAGGTACTGCTGGATCTACTTCATGAAACTAAAATCGGAAGTTTTTGAGACTTATAAAAGTTTTAAAGCTATGGTTGAGAACAGTTTCAATAAGAAGATCAAGTCAATAAGATCCGATGGAGGAGGAGAATATTTCAAAAGAGATTTCCAGAATTTCTGTGAATCAGAAGGGATTCGAATGGAACACTCAGTTCCATACACACCACAACAAAATGGTGTGGTTGAGAGGAAGAACAGATCACTGAAAGAGATGGCAACATGCCTTCTCCATGGCAAGCATCTACCTCCTTCTCTTTGGGCTGAATCAGTAAATTGTGCCTTGTATTTGCAGAATAGGGTGCCCCACAAGTCAGTGGTTGGGGTGACTCCATTTGAAGCACTGCATGGGTATAAGCCCAATGTCTCTCATCTGAGAGTTTTTGGTTCCAAAGCTTGGGCTAGGATACCACTTGACAAGAGAAAGGCCTTTCAAGCCCAAAGTAGCGAATGCATTCTGCTGGGATATGCAGATGGTGCAAAAGCTTACAAACTGATGGAGGTTGCTACCAAAAGATGCTTCATTGAAAGAAGTGTCCAGTTCGAAGAAGATTAACTGCATGATACTCCTCCAGCAGCATAGGAAGGTATAACCATTTCTCCTCCTATTTTTAATGATGATGATGATGTGCTACAGGTTTCAGATTCAGATGAAGAAGATCACATACAACATGATCTTGTTATTGAGATTGAATCTCAAGAGATTCTAGATCCAGATCCAGTACCCATTCCAAATTAGAAGACTAAACCCAGATGGGCTCAAAAGCTTCTTGATGCAGCTGGAAGTGGTAATGGAGTTCTAGAAGACAAAAGAAGAACTAGGTCCCAGTATCAGAATGAGCATGCTGCACTATCTCTCACAGAATGGTGCAGCAAAGTTCCAGGTCGGTGCTACTTGATGATGACAAATGATCAACTACATGGCCCACAGAAGCAGAGATTTGATCATTCCCTACCTTCACCATCCACCAGAACCAAACAAAGTCATCAATTTAGAAGTACATTGAGAGGTCCACTGATGGACCATGCTGTTGCATAGAGCTGCAATTTTTTGCAGCAGTGTTTTTGCTCAAGCTATTTTTGTAAGGAGGAAGCTTATTTCTTCCAAAGATAGCTTGCAGATTGCTATTTTCCTGCTTATTTTTGATGGGGGCTTTTTCACATGAGGTTTTCCCCTGTTTCCTCAGTTGTACTAAGCAACAATTTTTTTATCTTCTAGATTGTATTTGGGTGACCTATGGTCTTGTTACCAGGGCCCACAGTTGTCCAAGTTAGGATTCAGGGGGGGTGTTAGGATTATTAATCCTCCCTTGGTCAAATGTCTATTAGATTAATTATTGCCTAACTTAGGAACCTTAAATTAATTAAATGAGTGCACTAGTGAAATTGGGTCCACATGTGTAATGTCCTCTTTTGCCTAGGCATTGAGGACCAACCCGCGAACCTATGTGATTCTTGTGGGTTCGAGCGGGTACTGACAGTCAGGGAATCAGCTGAAGACTGATGCCATCTACAGAAGATCTAGGGCATCAATATTATATCACCATTGGGTCGAAGAGGGCCATTAGAGCCAAAGGCCACCTACATGCATGACATTTGAGCATTATTTAATGATGCATGCACCCGATTAAGTCTCCATGTGCACACATGCAAGTCAACTGCAAATTAGAAGTTAAACTGACCTAATTAGGTCAAAAGTTAGGGTTTTCGCAGTTGAAGGTTATAAAAGAAAGATAAAGTGAATGGAGAAGATACTTATGTGATAATTGATTTGTGGAGTCGAATTGGAGAGCTCGACGAGCTAAGTTGGGGTTGAGCACATGATCAGCTAACTGGTGTATTTCGGCAGTGAAAACTATCTGCTTTAGTTCATCATCAGGTTGGATCATACAGGTTCAGCACTAGTTCATCATCAGGTTACATTCAACAGTTATTCCGGGAGGTTGATTATTCATCCAGCCAGAGGGTTTCCCAGTCACACCGTGTCACTGTGATCAGAGACAAAGCAAGCACATCATCTGGGCTCCCAGCAGCAGCTTATTTTTTTGAGCTATATACGGGTATGTACATGCATTGATTTCTCCTATTTTATAGCATCTCTGTATTTTTCTAGGGCACATATTTGCATGTAACTGCATGCATGCAAGGTTCGGGGTTTGCTTTCCTATTTTATCAGTTTGGGATATTATAGTGGTATCAGAGCTGGTTTTCTTGCCAGCCGGAGTGGGAATCTATTGAGGGTCTACAACAGTTTCAACCTTATTCACATTTTGACCTCCAGCTCCACCAGATCGTGCAGTCGAAAGATCTAGGAGTGCTGAGTGCTTGCATTGAAGGGGTAGAACTAGATTGCCGGCATAGATCAACGTTGAAGGAGTTGCTGTGGAGTCACATCTAATTTTTTATTTGTGACGCCGTGATTGAAATGTGAGGGCGACGCGACCTGCCTGAGAGAACACTAGAAGTCACAGTGAACGTGATAAGCAACAATTCCAGCCTGAGCGTGATAAGCAGCAGCGTGAAAGAATTCAGTAAGTTCACCGTGGAGAGCACCGTCCATTGCGAGTTGATAAGAGGGCGGTTGCGCAAAGATTGCTGCATCCAATTGATAAGGCTGATAAAATCTTGGCACTGTGAAGGAGAATTCGCTCAATTGTGGAGAACACAAGCAGCATCAATGTGAAGATTTCCAAAATCGTGGAGATTGGAGCTTGGCCCGTGAGCCTGCAACGTGAAGATCGCTGCGTCCAATTGAGAGCTTGGAGATCCATAGCGTGGGGAGTCGTGAAGACTACTCTTGTCGTGCAAAGGAGAATTTTTGGTTGTTTTGAACCAGATCTCCCGTGCAGATCACATCAGATTCATAATTTTTTGTTAGAAATCACTGTGAGAGATCATATCAAGATTGTTGCTGATGAAACGTTCAGATCGCTGCTTCAGAGAGACGGCTTGAAAGTGCTTGAATACTGAAGATCAATTGGCGTTTTATCCTTTCAAGATTCCTCGGTTTGCTAAGGCTCAAGGAAGTAATGTAATTAAGCCATTACAAGCTTCTTTGGTGTTAGTAAAGGCTCGAGAGCGATGATCCAGAAATGATTAAAGAGTGACTTTTGATTGCAAAAATTTAGCCATTTGAAGGTGAAAGCTTTTGAAATCGTCTATGGAGAGAAGATTGCTTGTCGCTTAAGGTGCTTTCAAGCTTTATTGAAGCAGATGTAGGCGCGAGAATACTCATTAAAAAAAAAAAAATGCTTGAAGACTGTAGTCTGAATTTTCCCAAGTAATCCACTTTGAAGCGCTCCAACTTATATCTTGCGAGCCATAGTTCACAATTACCTAAAGATTTGAAGTTTGACAGTAAAATTAAGCAATTTTAAAGTTTTCTTTAATGTTGAAGCATGACAACCATGGTTAGTATTCCTTGGGGTTAAAACCGTAAGGTGATTTTCTTTAAAATTACATTGCAATTTCACTCATTTAGCTTCTGGAAAATAGAAAGCTTGAACGCTTTAATCTTGGCATATGAGATTATTCGTTTCCTTGACGATTCGTTTATACTGAAATAGAACCTGGTATTGTGGATACTTAGCTTTACTGGAGAACAATTTTGAGCTATAAGCTTGAAACCGAAGTCTCAATGAAAAACAACCCCTGTGATTCGGCAAGTTTCCTCCCATCTTCCACTGGAACTTCTCTGATATGATCTAAATCAGACTTATTCCCCACAAGCATTTTCACCACATTGATCTCATCATGCTACAGTTTTCCTTCCACTAAGGGTTGTTGGATAAAGTCTGAATTGTTATCTTGCATTATATCAGTCATCTACAACACCATACATTCTCTTTCATGCGTTGGAACCAGGTACTCTTGTACTGCATATTTTTGTTGTTAATTGCCAACCCCATATTTTAGATCTATTTTCCTTGCCAGCTGTGGGCATACAAAAATTATAAATGAATCCAGGAGACCCATACAACATTACTCACAGGAGACAGAGGAATAGAGACAGAGAAGAGGAGTTAGAGGACATAGATTTGGGCAACAGAGAGTATCAGTTTAAAAAAGGAAAAGAAACAATGGCCGATGATGATAAAATAGCTTTCAATAGTCTCATATCAGCCATAAAAGAACTCACCACTGGGCAAAAAGAAATGATGAGCACCTTCAGGCAAATCCCTGAGAAGAATGGGCCTACCCCACACAGTCCCTTATTTCCCAACAGCGATAGTGTATCCACTAGCAGTAGTAGGGAGTACTTATATACCAACATGCAGAGCCATCCCCATATACACAAGCCCTTTCGACCAACCATGCCTCAATTCTTAGATAGTCCAGCTGTAGTGCCTCTAGCACAAGCAGAACCAGAAGAACCCATGAGTGCCTATCTGAGAGAATATAGAGCTTTAGGAGAGGACTTCCATTTAGCCATGACCTTCACTAACTTCTGCCACTTTAAAAGTAAGAACAAACCCAAAGCTTACAATAGGCCATTTGCCCAGAACTATGAGTTACAACGCACCGTAGGGAAACTGACTATCCGTACCTTTGAGGGCACTCGAGGTGGCCCAGCCAGGAATTGGGTACAAAAGTTGGATACATACTTCTAGCTCAACCCCATGATTGAGACAAATTCCATAAAATTGGCTACTTTGCATTTGGACGGAGAAGCACATGAGTGGTGGTATCACGGGTTAGTGACACTGGGTCACAACACCATCACATCGTACCCAGATTTTACACAGAGGCTCATTGAGCGGTTTGATCGAAAGGATCCTAAGGTCCACTTTAGAGAGCTGGCACAACTCAAGCAGACAGGTAGTGCAGATGCATTTATTTCAGAGTTTCAGAGGATAGTAGTCATGGTGACAGATATATCAGAGAGCAGGTTGATTATGTTGTTCACTGAGGCTCTCACTGAACCTTTACGGGGATGGGTCAAGTCTTATAGGCCCACCACCCTAGTAGATGCCATCAGACGGACTAGAGATTTACAGGATGCAGTGCCCAAGGTTAGGCTTCCTCCCAAACCTAATTCCCCTATTGAAGATGAAGAGAGGAAACCTGTCCATAAAGAATGGCCCAAGAAAGAATGGATGGACAATAATACCTGACAGGACCTTAGAAGAAAAAAGTTATGTTTCACTTGCCAGGAGCCATGGGTACCGGGTCACAGATGTTCAGGGAAGGGAAAGGCTTACTACATAGAGGCATATTCTAACAATGGGGAGGATGATGATTATCCGGATCAGGAGCAGAGAGAGACACTAGAGACAGTTAGGGACTTGCCGCCCTCAGGAGGTACCATTGCTACCATGACAGGGGTTCCTAGATTCCACACTCTCCGAATCAGAGGTACCGTACAGGGCCACAGAGTGGGAGTGCTGATAGATGGTGGGGCATCCCACAACTTTATTGATGCTACATGGGTTAAAAGGAGAGACATTCAGATTGAGAGTTTTGATGGGTTTTCAGTAGCTGCAGCAAGTCACACCATGGAGTGTAGTCAAAGGATTCCTCAATTAACAGTAACACTTGGGAATTATACGGTGATGGAGACATTCTATGTGGTGGATGTACCTGACATGAAGGTGGTATTAGGTGTTCAGTGGATGTATTCCCTAGGGAAGTATTCCACAAACTACCAGACCATGGAGATGGAGTTCACAGGAGCAGAGGGACAGAAGGTAGTATTGAGAGGGATGAATACCTACCCTCCCATGCCAGTGACATCACAGAGGATGGAGGCAATACACCGACAGGGGAATATTGAGGGAGCAACAGAGTGTTTTGTCACCTTCAGGAAACCACCAGATAAGGCCACACAACGTCCAGCAGTATTCGGAGACCATCCAGCAGGTCGACCTCCAGATAGGGGATTTGAGAGCTGCCCCCCCTTGATGATGAGGGGCAATTGATTTTGATTTCGGAGCGCATCCTAGAGGTGCGAGAGCGAAAACTGCGAAACAAAATCATCAGAGACTACTTGGTTCAATGGAAAGATCTGCCTATAGAGGAAGCCACTTGGGAGACAGAATAGGTATTACAGCACCCAGCTTTACAGTTGCTTGAGGACAAGCAAATTCGAGCAGGGGGGACTGTAATGTCCTCTTTTGCCTAGGCATTGAGGACCAACCCACTAACCTATGTGATTTCTGTGGGTTCGAGAGAGTACTGACAGTTAGGGAATCAACTGAAGACTGATGTCATCTACAGAAGATCTAGGGCATCAATATTATATCACCATTGGGTTGAAGAGGGCCACCAGAGCCAAAGGCCACTTGCATGCATGACATTTGAGCATTATTTAATGATGCATGCACCCGATTAAGTCTCCGTGCGCACACATGCAAGTCAACTGCAAATTAGAAGTTAAATTGACCTAATTAGGTCAAAAGTTAGGGTTTTCGCAGTTGAAGGTTATAAAAGAAAGATAAAGTGAATGGAGAAGATACTTATGTGATAATTGATTTGTGGAGTCGAATTGGAGAGCTCGGCGAGCTAAGTTGCGGTTGAGCGCATGCTCAGCTAACTGGTGTATTTCGGCAGTGAAAACTATCTGCCCTAGTTCATCATCAGGTTGGATCATACAGGTTCAACACTAGTTCATCATCAGGTTACATTCAACAGTTATTTCGGGAGGTTGATTATTCATCCAGCCAGAGGGTTTCCCAGTCACACCGTGTCACCGTGATCAGAGACAAAGCAAGCACATCATCTGGGCTCCCAGCAGCAACTTATTTATTTGAGCTATATACGGGTATGTACATGCATTGATTTCTCCTATTTTATAGCATCTCCGTATTTTTCTAGGGCACATATTTGCATGTAACTGCATGCATGCAAGGTTTGGGGTTTGCTTTCCTATTATATCAATTTGGGATATTACAACATGGCCCAATGGGACCACATGTACCATTCATTGAAGTGTGGGGGACAATGCTAGAGGTTAAATGCCACTTACTTGATGCGCATGCATCAGTGGGGGCGCCTCTTAGACTAATCCCTACATTTTAGGAGCCACTGGGAGTCTCGACACCAACCTACTTTAGTTAGTTGGAGTTGGCACTAGTTAGCCTCAGTTAGCCTTCAGTTACCTTCAGATGACTCACTATCAATTAGTTAGCGCATGCTTTGCATGGATAATGCATGCATGCATGTGGAGGAGTGCTTTTGTTCACCTACCACACTTAGTTGCATTGAGTTAACTAGTTGTTACTGCTTGTTGGAGTTATTGGTTATCGGAGAGTTGATTTGATGGACTTCGATATTGATTTGGAGACCTTGAGTTAGAGATTCAATTAGATACAGTCTTATCCACTTGGAGGATTCGAATTCGTTACTCATGCATTCGAATTCTACCTATTTGTAATCAATTGTACACTGGATATTATTATGACGAATATACTGTAAATTCTTGAGGAATACTTGTCTGTTTTCTGTGTGGTTTGTTTTGCTTAGTTTGTATGTTCATTTTCCATTCAATTGCTACAACATAACCAAAACTTTCTGCTTGAAGATCTTAATGGCATTCAAATTCTAATAACATGAATATCTTTTACAAGTACGCAACGCAATATAAAGTACCGAGAAATAAATCGCAACATCACATCACAATATAGACACTATTATTTTGGGTATGGAAATCTCAGGAAAAAATATGGATTTTATTATAGAGAAAATATGGAACTTTTACAATCACTACTAATCACCCAACCCTAGCGAAGCAATACCCGACAGAATCACTGGACAACCCCGGCAAAAACCCAGTACACTTCTGCTCGGCTGTACAACTAGTAGTACGACCTCTCACATGTGCGGTACGGATCTGTACAACTGCTGTACAAAATTCGTACGGTCTGTACGAAATTCCGTACGGTAGTATGACCTCCTCTGCAGCTGCTTCCTGTGCGGCCTATGCGGTCTTCTTCCTGCTTGGAAGCTTGGTCACCCTATCTGTTAGCTCCTTCGTCTTCTCAGCTAAATCCTCTGTCTGACTTTCTTTCTCTATCTGTATCCTGTCTTTGTCGGAATACAAGTGTGTGTGTCCTCTCCACCAATTGACCTTTCCTTTATAACTTTAGGTAAAACGAAAAACCCTAATTTCACTTTCACTTAAAGTCAATAAATAATTAGATTACTTTAATTTATTTTCCAAAGCAAACTTAGGAAAAGTAAATTAAATACAACTGGTGTCTTGAGTTAAGTCTTTTGCATGCAATGACACATGCATGCAGGAAGACCTTTCGTGTTGCTATTTTAACACTCCCTTTCAACGAAGAAGGGATTCAGTAGCAACCCCAACTTATCCTTGAACTTCACAAAACTCTGTCTACAAAGTGCCTTGGTGAAAATGTCCGCCACCTGCTTATCTCTCTGTATGTACTCCAATCGAATTGTTCCTCTTTGAACACAATCTCTCAAGAAGTGGTACCTAATGTCTATGTGTTTGCTCCGGTCATTGAACACTAGATTTTCAGATAGCCTAATGGCACTCTGATTGTAACAATGAACTACTGTAGCCTCTAGCTCACACTCGAACAACCTTGAAAGTAACTTCCTCAGCCACATACCCTCACAAGCAGCCATGTTGGCTTCCATGTACTCGGGCTCTGCCAAGCTCAATGCAACTGACTTCTACTTCCTGCTGAACTAAGAGACAACCCCTGACCCAATGTTCAAACAACAACCTGAAGTACTCTTTTGGTCCTCTACACATCCTTCCCAGTCAACATCCGTAAATCCTGCTAACTGTACACTCCCCCTGCGCTCATAAACCAAATTCCAATCCATACTCCACTGTACCTTTGATGTAGCGAAGTATGTGCTTCGCAGTCGTCCAATGCACACTCTGAGGGTCCACCATGAACTAACTCAAAGAGTTGACTGCAAAGATGATGTCTGGTTGAGTGTTGACCAGATACATAAGTGATCCGATAAGCTGGCGATACAAGGTAGGATCAAATCCGGCTGACCCTGATGCATCAATCTTCCTCCGTTGGAAACTAGAGGTATGGCCATAGGCTTGCAATCCTCCATCCTGAATCTCTTCAAGATCTCTATTGTATACTTCCCCTCCCTAATGAAGAAGCATCCATCTCTCTGCCAAACCTCCAAGCCCAAAAAGTAATGCATCAGACCAAGGTCTTTCATCTCAAACTCCATTGCAAGGTTGGACTTGCGGTCTCTAATCAACCTTTCATCTCCTGTAAGAAAGAGATCATCCACATATAGGACCAGTATGAGAGGCACCTCACCTGTCAAGAAGTATAGGTTGTGGTCACCCTCACTCCACTGAAATCCCATCTCTCGTAGATAGCTGTGTATCCTCAAGTACCATGCTTGAGGTGCTTGCTTGAGCCCATAAAGAGATCGATGCAGTCTGCATACATGCGTCTCCCTGTTCTCCACATCAAACCCCTCTGGCTGCTCAATATATACCTCCTCCTCTATCCTGTTAAGGAAGGCGGCCTTGACGTCCATCTGATGGACTCGCCAACCCATCTCTGCTGCTAGTGAGATAATGGTCCGAATGGAAGAATACCTGGCAACAGGGGCGAAGGTCTCCTCATAGTCAATACCCTCCTTTTGTGAAAATCCCTTTTCCACGAAGCTCGCCTTGTACTTCTCCACACCTTTGTCTGTTGCATGCTTCACCTTGTCGATCCACCTGGATCCCACCACCTTCTTGCCTTCAGGTCTCTGCACAACCTCCCATACCTGGTTCTTCATGATTGAGTCATACTCCTCAACCATGGCCTCCTTCCACACCTCATGTTGTGTAGCCTCCTCGAAATTGAAAGGTTTAGAGTTAATCAACTCTGTCATTAGTGCCATATAACTGAGTCTCTAGTGGTACACTCCATCTAAAATATCTCAGTGTAAGATTCACATGCCTAGAATCTCGAACAGTGGACCTAAACCACTTAGGCCGTGGCTTAGTGTCTGCTTGCTGCGGCTGCTGAATGTCCTCCTCTTGTTGCTGCTCATCCTCCCCATCAAAGATAGGAGGATCTTGTCCACCTGACTCCCTTTGACTACCAGAACCTGTGCCATGTGTCTGTACCTGTACCTTTGGCTCTTCCAACTTGACCCTCGTGTCCTGTGCTCACTGTTGCTCTGCTAGTAAGTCCATAGATCTCCGCAAGGCCTTGTGCTCATTGAACTGGACATCCCTGCTCATAATGATTCTCTTGCAACCATGTATGTATACTCTGTATGCCTTCAAAGTCTCGCTATATTCAACAAGTAACCCCTTCTCTCCAAAAGGGTCCAACTTCTTACTAGTGTCAGCATGAACATGACAATAGCAGACACTCCCAAATATGTGAATGTGAGTCACATTTGGTCGAGTGCCTGTGAAGACCTCCTCGGGTGTCTTCCTCCCTGTTATCCACTAAGTTGCACTTAGGGGATTTTTCAAGTGAGCCACCAAGGATCGGAACAAATCACTTGTTCTTACCCAATGCTCGGAAGTTCCGTGGTTTTATTAGGGCTAGTTGTGGCCTCTTTTGGAGGTTCACACCCTTTTAAGGGAATTGTAATAAATGAGATAGCATGAGGTTATTTCATGTAAAAGGCTTGGCCTTCTTAGACTTGGTCATCAAGGTCATCATCCTTGAGTGTTTTTTCCCCGTTAATTATATGATGCTATTTTAAGCGACATATAATTTTCAAGTTTTTCACTCAAAATCCTCCAAAGCCGGGATGGTGAGTTTGGTAACCTTTTTCTCAGAAAGGTTATTAAAGCCTAGGGTCTATGTATTATACCATGCTAGTCATATGTCCAGAGTTTCGTGAACATCCGATAAGTCCCCCCTAGGATTTTTTAATTTTAATTTTTTTAATAAAATCATCTGTATTTTAATTTTAATATTTCAAAAGGTCATAAAATTGGGCCTAGGGATCCAATTTGGTCATGGGGATGCTCATTTTTGGAGCCAGAGACCTAACTTAGCCCCTATACCCACTTTTGAGAGTCAAATTAGTAATTTTCAATTATTAATTTGGATTTTATTTCCAAAATGGCTCAGAGGGTCAAATAAATGGAAAAATAGGAGAAAACCCCAAATCCTAAATCAAAGGCAGCTTGTCTGTGACTTGTCTTTGAGGTGGTAGGTTGGTTGAGGGTCTTGTCTGGGGCATTTATGTGCCTAGAGAGTACCTCCAACCTTCTCTCTGAGGTGTCAGACAACTCTCCACTAAAGGGGGGCGCATTCTCCTCAAGGAGGGCGCAATCCCAAAAGTGGTTGAGGTGGTTGGGAGAGGTGGAGGCCTCCTGAGACATGTGGCTCACCTCCTGTGAGGTGGCAACCCTTCATCCCAACACTCAGGCCTTCGTCCCATGCATTTCTCAACCTCCTAAACCTCCTCTCCACTTGGCAAATGCGCCCCCCTGGGGTTTGAGCTCTTCTGTGGCTATAAAAGTAGGGTTCTCCTCCTTTATAAATGATGGATGCAAAAAACCTTTGCCATTTTGTATTGTTGCTATATTGATGAATACAATTGCAGACTTTGGAGGTCCACTCTGTGTTATGAGATGATTGCTTGCGAATATTTGAGGTGACATTGTTAAATTTTTGAGTTGTTTTTCCCTTTTGTTTAAAATTGCTATTAGATCTAGCTTAGAAGGTCATCCTAAGACACATAGAGTAGGCATTTACTGCTGTAACTTGCTTACTGGTATTTTGATCTCAAGAGATAGGAGAGTAGTTGTTCATATTCAGTTGTATTTCAACTCTTTCTCATTTCCTGTTTTTGAGTACACTAAATCTAACTTTTTATGCAGGGGTTTCTCATAGGTTTGTTTTGCAGGTTACATTTTCAAAGGAGGAGTTGAACTTAGTTGTATCTTATTCCTCTTTGACAATCTCTCAAGTTTTATCTTATTTCTACAGTGTCTCCAAAGTTTTCATAAGAAGATCAAGCGAGGCTTGAAGTTGCTTTCCATCTTCTCAAAACAATTCTTTCTCCTCTTTCTGGTTACATAGTTTGAATATGCAAATTTGATAGATCTGATTTAAAAGTCTGATCATTTCAATCTACTTATTTAGCATATCAGATATTTTAGATTTAGAATTGCTTGGAATCATCTTTTGCTAAGTCTAAAGCTATCATTTTGGTGCTTTAAAAACTAGTAAATTTTTCAATCTTTTCCAAGTACTGAAATTAGTTTTAGTTTTTATCTTTTATTTATTCTTTCCATCATATTCTAATAATTTAACTCGCTTTTTTTAGCAGGTGCAAATAAAAAGAGGAGGAAGCTTTGCTCAGAATCCGAGTTTTGGGTCTCCCGGGACATAAAAAAACCCTCAGTTTTCCCTTCTTCATTCCCCTTCATTCCATAAAGTTGTATAATCTTTATACCTGTTTTATAGGGTCTAAGACATCTTTTAATTTCATTTTTTTGATATTGTAATCATAAGTAATAAAGAAAGCAAGTGGGCTACACAATGCTCACACTTCATTCTCCTTGGGGGGATTGGTAGTGTCTCTTTCGTCGCTTGAATTTTTCTAACAATCACATGCACACAATCTGCTTTCTTTGAAGTATGTTTTAGTTATTTATTTCTTTTCATTTCCATCTTTTAAATTGTTTAAACAATTTTGTTCCCTTGGTTGTTGCCACGAAGTATGCTCTCTCCGCCAACCAAAGGCTTCTTGCCGATTATTGGTGGATGATCAGAAAGTGACACATAGCTTGTGGATTCTTTTAGGCTTTCGTTTTTATTGTGCTGCCACAATAGTTTTGCTTCAGTATACAATTGGAACAAACATTTTTCCATTCCGGTGTATGCTCTTGCCCATCGTAGGTTCGCCCTAAGCTTTGGGATAACCAAAAGTAGGAATGCGCACTGATCAATTCTTCACATCTAAATAATTAATTCACAGTAATAAAATCAACAACCTTCTAAACATTGTGAAAACCGACACAACACCTTTTGACATTATTGGGAAAATTTCTCAAAGGAAGCGAGAACTACTGAATAGTGACCTCGAGATACAGTTAGGCTACACCCTTGTTGGTGTAGTGTTGAACACCTTCTTAGAGATTCCTATTCAACCCACATTTTCGAGTGAGGAACCTATTTTGTCATCTCTCTGGACATATTCTTAGTATGTCATAAGTATATCAAGAATCTCCCTTCCCTCAAATCAACTCATCTTTAATAATTAAAACTAACCAAGACACATTGCAAAACATTTTCTTTTCAACAACATTTTTGACTCCATTTGGCACTGATTTGAATACATAACAACCTTATTTTCATCTGATTATCAGTTTTGTCAATATTAATCTTTATATACTCATGTTATATGTTGTTGAATGTTTAAACAATTTTGCATCAGTCTTGCGACATAATTATTTAGCAAAAAACTCCCAAAACAACTTAATTTTGTCATTAACAATTAAAATATAAAGAGCCTTAGTTGAACTCTTTCTTAGGGACCACCCCCCTTGGCTTCGTTAGGAGTTTGGCCTAAATGGAGGAGTCAAGATCAAGTGACAGTACTTGACTCGAGACTTGTCCCCAAGGACACACCTAACAGCGTGAAGATTTCTGTTGCGCTTAACCCCAGGTGTGTGAAGGGTGGAAACACTCCCCAAAGCTGTGGGGACACCTGTTCTGAATGTATACTGCAGTCTTGTATGCCTCGTCCCAAAGGAATAGTGGTAATCCTTGATCAAATAGCATGGCCTTAGCTGCTCCTACCATAGTCCTGTTCTTTCGCTTTGCAACTCCATTCTGTCGGGGGGTATGGGGCACAATGTGTTCTTTCTTGATCCCCTTTGTCGAACAATACTCCATGAACTCATTGGAGGTGTACTCACCCTCGTTGTTTGTCCTCAACACCCGAATCTTCTTTCCTGTCTGGTTCTCCACGAGAGTTTTGAACTCCCAGAACCTCTCAAAGACCTTTGACTTGGCCTTTAGGAAATAGATCCAGGTTTTCCTGGAATAGTCATCAATGAAGCTTACGCAATAACTGTAACCACTGAAAGAATGGATAGTCATAGGTTTGCATACATTCGAATGCACTAAGTCCAAGGGCTCCATAGACTTGTGCTCACTCTATGGGCAAGACTTCTCGATGTTCTCCCCCAAAGCACAACCCTTGAAGTGGTTATGCTTCTCCTCATGTACCCGAGGAACTCCAATGACAGCTTGTCTTAAGTGCCTCAGTGCTCCATGGTGTAAGTGTGCCATCCTCCTATGCCACAACTCACCCTGACTGCTGCTGCTATTGACTAGAGCCTTTGCAGGCTCAAAGTGTAGTTTATACACTTTCTTGCTCCGGATACCAATCACCCTATCCATGCTCCTATCCGACCCCTTGGGCTTGATATACACTATATGGTCTTGGAACTTCACCTGATATCCCTTGTCCTTTAGAGTGGAGATTGATATGAGGTTCTTGGTCAATCCTCGAACATATAACACATCAACAAAACTGAGGGGTTTGCCAGATTCCCTCTGAAATGAAACAGTGCCAACTACCTGCGCCTGATACTGCGCATCATCACCTAGCTCAACGTGGATGCTTGTTCCATCCTCTTGCAAGTCTTTGAAGAATCTCTTTTGTCCAGTCATGTGACTAGATGCTCCATTGTCGATGTACCATACGTTGCTCCTTGTGGTGCTTTCCATGCAAGCTATCAAGCAAAACTCCTCATCGAAGTTCCTGTTGAACTCCTCCACCTCTATAGATCCAACCATATGAGTGTTACTCTTCTTCTTCCTGTCTGGGCACTGGGAGGCAAAGGGTCCCTGCTTGTGGCAGATAAAAACACTTGACCTTTGATACGTCAAAGTTACTTTTATCATCCTTCTTTCTCTTTTCCTTACCCTTGCTCATCCCTGTAAGGGCTAGAGTCCCCTCATCCACAATCTGTGGGGCACTGCTGGATGAGCTTGATCCTTGACCCATGCTGGTCTCCTCCTACACAAAGTCATACCACAATCTTTGCCAATCAGGGAGCTTTTCCCTAGCCACCACACCTTTGACAAAGGTGTCCCATGGCTTAGAGAAGCCATTGAGGGCTATCCGAACTAGCTTCTCATCCACAGTCTTAGAGCCAACAACTCCAAGCTCATCCCTGTTCTATGTGAGCCTTGTGAGATAAGGCACCACTCCTTCTCCCTTGGCCATCTTGGTACTGCGCATCCTTTCTTGCAGCACCATCTTCCGGTTTTCATTCTTGCTTTGGTATAGATTCTCCAAAGCCATCCACATGTCTGTTGCGATCTTCTTCCCGAAAAGGTGAGGGACTATATGGTCCTTCACTCCATCCATGATAATCAACATGGCTCTGGAATCAATCTTCTTCCAAGTTATAAGATCTGTCGGATCTATGGGTGCAACTTTTGTGGAATCAATGTGCTCCTCTGCATGACTGACATCTAGGATCCTTGCGATCCTTTCTTTCCATGTAGGAAATTTCTATGCCCCTTGGAGTCTATCCTCAACTCTCAACTGTACGGCCATACTGAAGTGTACCTGTCGAGCCCTAGATCTAGAAGTCTAGGTGTGTGTCTCCCTATAGATATGCCCCTGATCTATCACTGATGTTGCAAATCTCTCAGCTTTAGCTCACCACAGCTCTGATACCATATAAATTTCCTTTCATATTCAATCTAGGGCTAAACAGTGTATTCAAAATTTCTATTGATAACCACACATGAATATCTTTTACAAGTATGCAACGGAATATAAAGTACTGAGAAATAAATCACAACATCACATCACAATATAGACACTGTTATTTTGGGCATGGAAACCCCCGAAAAAACCCAAGATGGGAAAACTGGTGCAGCAGTTAGATATGAATTTTATTATAGAGAAAATATGGAACTTTTACAATCATTGCTAATCACCCAAACCTAGCGAAGCAGTACCTGACAGAAACACTGGACAACCCCAGCTAAAACCCAACACACCTCTGCTCGGTTGTATGGCCTCCCACACGTGCGGTATGAATCCGTACAATTCTACGGCTTTTGTACGGAATCCGTACGGTCTGTACGGAATTCCGTACGGTAGTACAACCTCCTCTGCAGCTGCTTCCTATGCGGTCTTCTTCCTCCCTGGAAGCTCGGTCACCCTATTTGTTAGCTCCTCTGTCTTCTCAACTAAATCCTTCGTCTGACTGTCTCTCTCTATCTGTATCTTGTCTTTGTCGGAATACAAGTGTGTGTGCCCTCTCCTCCAATTGACCTTTCCTTTATAACTTTAGGTAAAGCGAAAAACTCTAATTTCACTTTCACTTAAAGTCAATAAATAATTAGATTACTTTAATTTATTTTCCAAAGTAAACTTAAGAAAAGTAAATTAAATACAACTGGTGTCTTGATTTAAGTCTTCTGCATGCAAGGACACATGCACGCAGGAAGACCTTCCTTGTTGCTGCTATTTTAACAGAATTGCCAAACGCTGTTCGGAATGTGGCTGGAACGTTTTTGTGCTGTTCCTGGCAACTGGGAGTTGTTCCCATCTTATCTGAAAATGTTCCTACAAATTGGAAATTGCTTGGGAAAACCCAGATTTGACAAACTGGCAGGTCTTCAAAACACTTAAAAAGTTAATTAAAGAACTTTTAAAATATAAGATGTTGAGTAACTATAAAAATTTCAATAACCTTTGAAGAGATTACCTGTCAATTTCCTATGTACAAAGATACTCTGGGATTCATTTTACTGTTTACGTCGCATAATTTAGTTGCAAAGAAGCAAAGGTCAAAAGTGAATTTTGCCAATGGATTTATGATGCAGGGCAACAATGATGTAGATCTCAATTACAATATAGTCTTTGACTCTTTGTTTTTCCTATATAATCTTTTTCTTGTGCATTTCAGTTTCTGAGACTATTAAGCAAGCAAATTCTTGCAAATGCATTTCCCTCTTCATGTGGATCTTTATTTGATCCGATTGATAACCATTTATAACTTTTGGGGTTTTTGCAGTTACAATTTGAAGGGTTCCACTCTGGTTGGCTCGAGTATTTAAATGATTGATCAGAGAAATGTTAGAGCGCTATCCTTTTAGTAGGGATCTGACCTTTGAGACTTGAGTCATGCTTTAGTTCAGGGTGTGTGCAAGTGTACTTCACCCTTCAAGAGTCGAGTCATGTCTTAGTTCAGGGTGTGTGCATGTGTACTTATCAGTGTCTACATTCACATGAATTAATAGAGTTTGATAGATTTCAATGTACAAAAACAATGAAAAACTGCAATGGTATTAACACATTACTATTTACATGTATAGAATCTGAGTTCCCTTAGATTCAAGCTGCTCAGAGGAACATTTAATGTAGGGAAGGAAGTACATTTCCAAATTTTAAGTTCTAAGCTCTTACTACCTATCTCTAGTTTTGAATTGTAAAGCTATTTAAACCACAGATTTGGGTTTAATTATTACCTAAATTGCATGAAACTTTGAAACATGGATGACATGGAAATGTGATCCCTCAAACTTCTAGGATTTGAGGAAAAAGGGAACCGGGGAATTAAAAAACTACAAAAAGATTTCATTTTTTAAATAGCAAATTATAAGGAAAATTATAATGAAATGATCAAAAAAGTTTATATTGATGGACATAAAAGACAATTTAATAGAGAATTCATGTATCTATTAACTTCCATGCATGATTACATTATTAAGCAAAAGCCAAAATCAGCCTTCTATTTCAGGCTATATTTTCCATATTCCAACATAAGCTACACTTAACTCTCAAATTCATCAATGTACCTAATTCATGTGCTAGCACTGTTTTCTCATAACCATCAATACCACCCCCCCCCTTTTGCAACAAATATACCTTCACTTTATTGCATGAACCCTTGTAGGGTGCTACAACTTGTTTTGACACTTGGGTGGAAAAGTCTCAATCCACTAGTGCTATCAAGGAGCAACTTCAGAAGAATGCACTACTGTCACCTCGGTGCAAACTTCCCATTTTTAGAGCATCTCTCAAGGGAGGCTTCCCTAGGGTTGATTAGATAAAGTTGAAGAGAGTTCAAGGGAGAAGACAACTTGGTAATGATTGCTAATGTGTATTTATTAAGTTAATCTTCCAAAAGTATTTGGTCATATAAGATAACTAAATTGCACAATAAACCAAATACTTGAAGTGAAAATATTCAAGGATGCAAGAAAGAGGTAGAACCATGATAGATTTGTTGTGGAAATCAATGTTATCGGAACCGGCAAAACTGGCCGGTTTGACCGGTTTACAGGGTTGGCGGGTCCGGTTAGCAAATTTTTTTCGAAAAACCGGATTTTTGTCCAGACCGGGTATGGAACCGGCCAAAACCGGTCAAAAACCGCCTGAACCGGCTGGTCTGGACTGGGGACTCAGAAAACTCAAATTAAAAAAAAAAAACCAGAAAACTCGATTTTTAATAGCTTGTGGGATGAGGTGTTAGGAGTCTGGTTGAACTGGAAAATTGTTGTAACTTATCCATCAGTAGTGGGTGCTTGAATATCTAGTTAAACTTACATTGCATTTTCTAGTCTATCTGCAGATACTTGAATATCTAGTCTCTGCTGTCCAAATTCTAACAGCTAAGACCACTATCATCTTGATCTGTCTTTTTTGGTCCTGGAGCAATCGCCCTGGTTTATACATTGTCATGGGTTTCTGTCTCTGTTGGAGAGGACACTGTTTAGAGATCATTGCATTTTTTAATCAGAGTTTTTTCATCTGTCGCAAGGGAAGGTAAGCTCAGTTTGATCTCCAGAAGGTTAACAAGCAATAGGAGCTGGTTTAATCTATAGGTCCATGCCCCAAATAGAGCCAAACGACCAGTGGACCTTTTCACAATTTCCAGCTGGATCCCATGGCACATGGCCTCCAACATTGCAATTGCCATCAAGCAGTGCCCAGAGGGTAAGTAAGTTTCTTGAAAGTTGATAGGCCTAGTCAATAAGAAAATCAGTGCTACATGAAGACAGGTGACTGTAAATTTGGTTCATGTACATGCCATCCTAAAGTAAGGATCATTCCCATACCAAACTGAATCCTCAACCCTCTTGGTCTACCCCTATGACGATTGCTTATTGCTTCTATCATTTTCTGCCTTATATTTCTTCATAAAATTGGAAGGAAATGATCAACCCTGATATTGCTTTGATGTATCACGTACCTTTATAAATTGTCTCTCTATACTTATAGACATTCTCACATTGCAAGACAGATATAAGAAAAGGCTCAATAAAAAAAAATCCTTGAAACAGTATACATGTATAGAAACCATGATATGATAGAAATAATAGATATCTGATGGAAAATCTAGGATCTTTAATAATAGGATTTGATGGAATCTAGGATCTTGAACATAAACTATATTATTGGAGTGACACTCATCCTTTGAATGTCATTGGGTTTTGGCTAAGGAATCACCATTATTGTTTTGAAAGGTTATCTTTGGATTGGTTGTTGTCCATTGTTCCATTGTTCTATTGTTATATACATTTTTTACAAAATATGAATATTTTATGTATTTTTTAGTCAGCCGGTTTTTGACCCGGTTTTTTGCCGGTTCCAGTCCGGTTTTTGGTGCGGTTCACATTTTGGGCTTCGCCGGTTCGATGACCGGTCCGGTTCCGATAACATTGGTGGAAATTAAAGATCATTCAAAAGTAACTCACAACATTTGATGCCAAAAGGAAATTAAACAAGTGGGTCATTTGTTGAAAAAGAAAATACATTTCACAATTGAAGATTATACGAGATAAATTGTTTAGTTAGGAAGTTATGGTCCATGGTGAGTCTATGCTTGAGAGAGGAATTTCTGAAGCAAAGAGTCACTCGAGGTTTAATTAATGTGAAGTTACCAGGCTTTTTGAAGTGATTAGAATCACTTCTCCAAGTGTGAAAATTTGTTGTTGTAATTCAATGTGCCAATACTTCAATTTAAACTTTAAAAATAATGGTATCTTATACATCCATGATCCATGAAAGCAATAGCTGTAAATTTTCCTTTATAGCTCAAACTAGGGCTAAACAATATATTTAATTTGTTTACTGAAATAACCACACATGAACTTCTTTACTAGTATGCAGCGGAATATAAAATACTGAGAAACATTCACAACATCACATCACACAGACACAAATATTTTGGGTATGGAAACCCCTAGAAAAACCCAAGATGAGAAAACCGGTGCAACAGTGAGATATGGAATTTATATTATCAAGATATGGATCTTTTACAAGTAGTAGGTAAAATACACCCAACTTGACAAGCTGAAACCTCAGCAAAATCACTAGACAACCCAGCAGCAAAACCCAACCACTCCGTGTAGCTGTACGATCTGTTGTACGTAATCTGTACTGATGCTGATGTCAGCAGTACGGATCCGTACGGAACTATATGACACTATACAAACCTCTTGCTGGCTGCTGTGCTGCTCCTCTGAGCGATCAGTACGATCTCTGCTCGGCTTGGGTGAACCTGTTGTGCAGCTGCTCCTCTGTCTTTTCTACAAACTCCTCTGTCTGTATCTCTCTTGTGTACCTGTGTACGTGTCCTCTCCACCAAATCTCCTTTTAACTTTATTGGCTAAGCGAAAACCCTAACCCTCACTATGGATCTATGGATGAGATCCTTCGGTGAGAATCAATGGCCAAGAATAATTAAAGTGATTCCATTAAAGTCAAAATCAAGTTAGAATAATTTTGACTTAGGAAAATCACTTTAATAGATTTGACTTCCAGTTTAATGTCTCTCTAGCATGTAAGGACACATGCAATGCTAGAAGACCTTCCTTGTTGCTGTTTTCTAACAATAGCATCCCAAGAACTTGTGTTAAAGGACTTGCAGAAATTTAAAGTTGCACAAGTGAATTTCTAGAATTAAAAATGAACCATTTAGTCAATATGTGTGCTTAATAAAACAGAGAATTGTAAACAAATATTAACCAAACGATCATTATAAAGTTTGCTTGTTGTTATGAAGTGTTTGTTGTTATGGAATGAAGCAAGAAACATAGAAAATTTCCAGAATTTAACCAATACTAGATAACATAAATTTAAAGCAATAATTCATAAAATTAGAGCTGCTAGATGTCTGTAAAACTTTCAGAAAATAAAATGTGTTTTGCTATAATAAAATTTCAGAATTAATTAACATGTAAAATCAGCCATTAGATCACTAAAACCAGCAATTAAATTTTGAATAATAACTTAGAAATTTTAGTGATTTATTTTAGCATAAAACCCTCAAGTAAAAATGTGAAATTAGAGACTAATTAGGGCTGTTTTATCTTTGTGCTTTCTACAGTAATAAAATGACGTAAACCCAATGTTCCCCCAAGTTTCCAGGACCCGGGAGTGGGGGAGCGGCGAAATGCACGTTGGGGACATGTGGAGGCCACCCCCAAGTTTTAGGGAAATTTAGGCGGGACAGGGGGATATCGAGGTCATAAAAATTATAATATTATTATAAATATTGACAATAACAATTCATCCAGTATAAATATAGTTTAAGTTGCTCCCTATAAATATAGTCTAATTCTTCAATGATTCAACACACTTCAACATTGTGTAAATCCATGGCATAGATGTTGTAATGAGGAAGTGTGTCAAGAAGATCCTATTTCTTCATGATTCTAGAGGGCATCACATTATTTGAGGAATTCAAGTCCAACATACAGTTATGCAAGAGTGAACTATTAATCCTTTATTGGCATCCTGTTTATCAATATCACCTTGTGCCTGCCTCCTCTAGGCTTTTAGCCCTTGCCTCTACCTTGAATCTAGAAGTTGATCCTCAAAGGACATTACTCAACACCCTACAATTTTGATGAAACTCCTAAACCAAGAAATAGAAAAAAAATCATGCTTAATAAGTGATTTTGTTTGACTAAAGGGTAGATTTTGATTAAGGTCATGATAGAGGAGTTTAACAATCAACACCACCAACATCAAGGTACATAGATAGGTTGATGTGCTTAATTAAATAACAATCCCTTAACCTCATACATGATAAAATTCAGTGGAAACGTTGCAATTTTGAAATCCTGAAAATTGTTAAGTCTGTTGAATTTTGAATGGGATCTAAAATTCTAGTTTTTGCATATAAACTCCGATGAGGTTGGAACCACTCTCAAACATCTTGAAACAATTAATGGTAATGTTAAAAATTTAAGTAAAATGATAGAAAATGAAAGATAAGGAAAACACCACTTTTACTTTAAGAATTTAACATTACCATTATTGTTGGAGAGCCTAGGAACCCCCCACTTCACTGGTGCGCTCTTCAAAATAGGGGGACAAGCTCCCCCCTGCATTTCCCCAAGTTTTGCCAAATTGGGGACGAGGGGAAACGTTTCGGAAGGAGCCCCCAAGCCCCCGGGGCATGGGGAGCGAGGGAGGCGAGCTCCCGACCTTGGGGGGCGAGTCCCCGTGGAACGCTGTGTAAACTAGAAAATAAATCTCACAAATTCATGCCTAAAAGTTACTAAAAATGTGTGAATGTTTACCTTGGTTTGATCTGGGGTAAATTTGGAAAAGTTTTTAGCCTTTAAAGAATTAATTTTCATCCTCAAACAAAACAGAAAATAAAGTTTTGATGGATTTTTATGGTTGAAGATATGGAGTTTGGACTAGTGCCTTCAAATCCTTGGGAAAAATTGGGTCTTTAGGATGGTTCTCCTTGGTCCTTGTCTTAATATACTTGGTTGGAATACCTGCAACATAGCATGAAAGGGTCACCTTGGTTGAAATACTTGCAACATAGCCTTGAGGTTATTCACGTAATTCCTTCCCAAGGAAGGGTCACCTTACCATACACCTTCAATTAGAAAATTTTAGCACATATATTAGCCTATTCAAACTTGACTTGTAACTCTCCTAAGATGCCAATCACAAGCAAAATCACAAAGCATAACATATGAAATAAGCAAAGAGATTTACCTACTTAATCCAAAGAAGTGAAATTTACTAATCCAAATGGACTAGGTTTAATAATCCTACAATCCAAGAAAGAACAATATTACCTCAAATTAGATCACCAAGTTGTGTCTCACATGAAGACAAATCTCAAGAGTCGAGAGTTTATAGATGCAAAGATAGTTTTATTCTCTAATAATCAACAACAAGATACAATAAGGAGTACACTCTCTTATATAGGAGAGGAGCTCAACTTCCCACACAATAAAATAATAATAAATGTATCAAAACCCTAGATCTATCCTAGGGAGGATCACAAGTCCCCTAGACATAGTAAAAAAATACTAAATAGGGGGGGTTATAACAAAAAAATACAAAACCCTAACAAGAGTACCAAGCCAAGGGGACACCTCATCAAGTCAATACTCAAATCATGAGAATTATCCGTAGAAGCTCCAAAATAGGGGAGCGTGTTGGTGAAATTGTCATTGATGCCAACATGGTCTTGCATTGAGAATAGAGTGTGTCGTGGTGCCCCTTGAGGAGCCTCTGTGGGTTGAGTAAGTGTCAGCGTCAAAGGAGACCTTTTGATTTTGCCCAAGCCCAAGTCTGAATCCCTTGGAGCCCTTGGGACAATGGCAAAAGCCCTGATCTTCCTGGAGAGTGGTCAAGTACCCCCAAGTTGGTTTAATCAAAATATTCACAAGATTAAATAATAAAGCCTTAAATCATTAATAAAAGATTTAAAATTAATATCAAAATCATACATTAAAAAGTTTTAATAAATAAAACATTTAATTTTTTTTGTTTTAATTTTAATTTTTTTGTTTTTTTAAATTTTAGTTGTGTAAGTTGAGGGACGTCCAGGAGTCCTCGATTGGTCAAGGGACGTTCTTGAGAAATCCCCTAATTTGATGGGTATGTTTAGGGTACGGCTCATAAGTCCCAAAGTCTCCAACAAAGTCCTCGATGAATTGGGGACGCTTCCGAGGAATTCCAAAGTCCCCGGAACGCGGGAACGCGGGAAATTTTTTGGGGGACGAGTCCCCATGCAACATAGCTTGCTACTAACCTTGTATGACGATGATCTTGCCTCTCCGATCAATTATGTGCATTTTCCATGCCTCTCCAACTGAAATCGCTATCCTTCCAAGATGCCAAGCGCTCCCTCCTCCTACAAAAGAGATCTATAATGTAAGAATCGATTTGCAAAAAGATAGATGAAATGACGAAGAAAATAAATCAAAGAACATTAAGATGGCCGCAAGACACAATAAATATACTCCTTGAATCAGTGGCGACTTAAGAGAATGCTACGGAGCTTAGTCACAATAACGCCCCTACCCAAATCCCTTCCTTCACCAAATGGATGGCACCTTGCAAAAATTATTTGAAATGCATAGATCCACAAGAATGCTAGAGAGAACAAGACTTTCTAATCTTCACACAAGACATTCGATAAAGCTTTCGAGGGTTTTGCAAAAATATTTTACTATTCCAAGAGCTCAAGAGCCAAAAGTCCCTATTACAAATAAGAGAGGGATAGATATATCTCTCAAGAACATAAAACCTAGATCCAAAAGATCAAGGGTCACGATCAAAAGATAACAATCTAATCAATGACTAAGATTTCTTGGATACATCATACACGGATCAACTCAATAATAGAAGGGATTGCACAACTAGAATTTCCCAATGAGGGGGCACACCACATAAAAATGACAAATAACCATAAAGTAGCACATGGTGGGGCTAGGAGGTTATAACATCCTTCATTAGCATGTCCCCATGGCACAACAACAAGGTGTGGTGGCAAATAATATCAAAGAGTGATAAAAATCACTAGGATGTCTCCCTCAAAATACATCAAAACGCCTTCAAACTGAATAAATCAAGAAAGTGTGGACCCCAGGTGAAGTGAAGATGATGCCGGATGATGAAGGTGACCCAAACACTATGCCTCAGACCAATTCCATGCCATTTCTTAGCCTCATTTGCCCAAATCGATTTCTTCATTTGCCATTTTTTATCATCAAAATGTTGCCTCGAGAACATAATGTTAAAATTCAAGCATATTTATCCAAGACAAAGTGTTTTACTGTTCCTTTAAAAAATTCCTTTGATATAAACTTTCAAACAACAATATAGAAGAACATAAGCATGGATGATGAGCAGTAGAATAGATGCATAAATCAGATCTCATATGAACATAAGAAATTTATCCTGGAGAAACCCGAGAAAGGAGAAAACTCTAGCAAACAATCTTCCTTTATTGCAAATAAAATTGTATGATCAGTACAACTTCCACCATGAACTATGCTCTTCAAAGAGCTTGACTAACCTGACTGTAGATGACCAGCAAGAGAAGAAGTTCCTTGCTGTCCTCTTTGACTGTGTAAAAACCAGCAACACAAAAGTTCCTTCTCTGCCCCTCTAACCGTGTATAACTGTTGTAATAAACATATGCTGTTCACTTTTCTTACTGTGTAAAACCAACAAGGACAAGAGTTCATTTGCTGCTCTCTATTTACTTAGACATAAAGACAAAACTTCATTAATTAATGATGCACTCTAATGGACAGCAGAGGCTACAATATATAGGCAAAGAAGGTAAGGTTGACATGGCAAGCACACAAGGAAAGATCCAGAATTTGAAATGAAAATTGACGGAAAGTTCTAAACAGAGAAGAGAAATTTCTATGAAGTAAGATTTTCAAATTTTTTAGTAACTTCCATTTTTTTTTTTTGTTTCTACCTTTTTTTTGAGTTTAATTATTTCCCTTTTTTTTCTTTCTAACTTTGTCTTTTGCTAACTTTATTTATTTAATTATTTCTAACTTTAACTTTATCTTGACTCTTTTTGCTAACTTTAATTATTTTTTATTGTCTTTAACTTTTTATAAATTAATTAATTAATAAATTAATAATTAAAACTTTTAATAAAACTCAAACTTTATTCATGAGAACTTAGACTTAGACTTAGACTCAAGAGACATATTCATGGTGGATGAATTTATTCGTGCCAACGCACTAGATCAATACATTTATTTGCATGAGGAAGATTGTTTGTTTCTAGCTCATAGGAATTTTACATTCTTCGTAACTTTTGCTAGATACTTTGGCTTTTGCAAAATGATCACAAGGCTTCCTGTCTTGGCTTTTGGCATTGCCTCACAAGACTTACTGACTTGACTTTTGGTATGGCTCACAACGCTTGTATGTTCACCTTGACTTTTGCCATGACTCACAGGACTGTTTAATCTCCAAGTCTCCCTAGCTAGCTTCAAGGAGGCATTCTCTACAACTCCAAGTTTGTCACGAAAGTATGCAAACTTCGCCAACTGCAGTGGCTTGGTCAGGATATCAGCTACCTGACCATTTGTTGCAATGTACTTTAGCTTGATCACATTTCGTTGTACCACATCTTTGATATAGTGGTACTTCAGATCAATATGCTTTGATCTATCATGAAACACCAGATTTTCTGTGAGCTTTATACAACTCTGATTATCGCAGAGAATAATCGTAGTCTCGAGCTTTTCACCGAACAAGCCAGAAATAAGTTTTCTGAGCCATACTGCTTCTCTGTTGGCATTGCTAGCAGCAATATATTTAGCCTCAGCTGTGCTTTGAGCAATAGATCCTTGCTTTCGGCTGGACCAGGAGATCATGGCTGATCCTAAACTGAAGCAGTAACCTAAGGTACTCTTTCTATCTACTGGACTCCCAACCCAGTCCGAGTCTGCATAACCATGCAACATCACACCACCACTGGATGTGAACTTTAGCCCATAAGCTAAGGTACCTTGAAGATATCTCAAGATGTACTTACTTGCCACCCAGTGTCTTTCTCTCGGCTCAGCCATAAATTGGCTCAATGCACTCACTGCAAACTGCATATCTGGTCTAGTATGAGTTAGGTACATCAAAGACCCAACAAGTTGTCTATACATGGTGGGATCCACCGAATCAGATCCTGAATCTGAGTCATGCAGCTTCTTTAGATTAGCCACCATAGGAGTGGACACACTCTTGCAATTTATCATACCAAACCTCTTCAGTATATCTACAACATCTTTTCCTTGAGATAGGAAAATCTCGTTTGGTTTTTGCCAAACCTCTAAACCCAGGAAATATTGCATCAATCCCAGATCTTTCATTTCGAACTCAATAGTGAGCTTCTTCTTGCACCAAGCTATCTGTCTATCTTCTCCTGTGAGGAAAAGATCATCTACATACAAAACCAAAATCAGAGGATGATTTTCAACAACTTTAAAATAAAGATTAGCGTCAGCAGTGCTCTATTGAACCCCAAGCTTCTAAAAAAGCCATCAATTCTGTCATACCACACTCTGGGTGCTTGCTTAAGACCGTACAAGGCCTTCTTTAACTTGCATACATGAGAAACCTTGCTATGCACAACAAAGCCATCAGGTTGCTCTACATAAACTTCCTGTTCTACTTCACCATTAAGGAAAGCAGTCTTTACATCCATATGATTTTATTTCCAACCAAGTACAGAAGCAAGAGACATAACTGCATGGATAGTAGTATACCTGGCTGTTGGTGCAAATATTTCATCATAATCTACACCTTTTTGGGAGAAGCCTCTGGCCACGAATCTAGCTTTGTACTTCTCAACACTTTCGTCAGTTGCATATGCTTTATCTTATACAACCATTTGGATGAGACAACTGATTTGTCTTTAGGCCTGGGAACAATGTCCCATACACTGTTCTTCATGATGGACTTGTATTCATCCAACATGGCATCTCTCCAAACCTGCAACTTGTTAGCTTCATCAAATAAAGAAGGTTCAGCATCACTGATGTTACTTACCAAAGCAACATAACGTGCAAATCTTTGAGGCCTTTTGCTTTCTCTGAAGGTTCCTGAAGGGGCTGCATGTCTCTCTGCATCTTGCAGAGTTTCTTTGAACCAAGCTGGTCTTTGCTTGATAGGAGGATCTTCAAGAGACCTCTCTAATATTGGCAGGTTCCAATGCTGCATCTTGATCCATTGGATCATCATGACTTTTCTCCCTCTGAAAGTAAGTACCAAAAGTCTCGGCTGAAGGAGAATCTGGCTCATCATCGATCTAAAGCTCTCTAGATCATTTGAAAACAACTTCCTCATGGAAAGTTACATCTCGGCTCACTTCTATCTGCTTCTGACCTGGAACATACATCCTGTAAGCCTTAGAAGACTCACTATATCCAACAAAGACCCCTTTCTTACCTGAGGGTTCCGTCTTAGTTCGCTTCTCTTTAGGCACATGAATGTAAACTGGACACCCGAACACTCTCAAGTGTCCAACATCTGGTTTCTTACCAGAGAAAGCTTCTTCAGGAGTTTTATCCTCCAGGATTGCATGAGGGCATTTGTTCTGAATGTAGACTACTGTAGATGTAGCTTCTACCCAAAGAGAGTTGGGCAGATCTTGATCAAACATCATAGCTTTTGCAGCTTCACATATAGTTCTCTTCTTTCTTTCAGCAACACCATTTTGCTTAGGATTGTATGGAACAGTCAATTGACATTTGATACCAGCTTACAAAAGCTCTCAAACTCATGGGATTCATATTCCCCTCCATTATCAGATCTTAGAATATGAATGCGCTTCCCTGTTTGATTTTCTACCAAGGCTTTGAATTCTTTAAACTTTGCAAAAGCTTCACTCTTCAAATTTAGAAAATAAATCCAACATTTTCTAGAAAGATCATCAATGAATATGACATAATACAGGAAGCCATTCAAGGAAGGTGAAGACATAGGTCCACAGATGTCAGAATGAATAAGTTCTAAAATCTTTTCAGATTTGCTGCTACTATGCGAAAAAGACTTCTTTGCATTTTTACCAAGCAAACAACCTTTGCAAACCTCATTTTTATTAGAAGAAACAGGAGGCATACTGCTTACCATAGATTGAAGTCCAGGGAGAGCCTTGAAGTGAAGGTGGTCGAATCTTCTGTGCCATAGCTCGCTGGGGCTGACTGCAGAATGGGAAAGAGCACGAGCATAATGATTTGTTACCTTGTAGAGTCCTCATTCTCGAATACCAATAACTTTAGTTGAACTTAGCTGACCATCTTTCGGCCAAAGAACTGCTTTACCGTCCATGAAGGCCACTTTGTAGCCTTTATCTTCAAGTGTAGAAACTGACAACAGGTTCTTTCTCAAACCAGGGACAAATAAGATCTCATCAATGTGAATGATGGATCCAGACTTTAACTGAAAAGAGGTGGAACCGACTCCTTTAATATCGTGACAAGAGTTGTCACCAAGCTGAACCTGCACTGCACAAGTCTTCTTTCAGAAATCAGAAAGAATATTTTTGAAACTAGTCATATGCTTCGAAGCTCCTCTATCAACCAACCACGAGTTTTGATTAGTGGTTAGGTGACCAAAAAGAGCAGACACCAGGAAGTATTCTCTTTTGTTTTCCTGTCTCTCAAGAGATTTACTTGCCTTCTTACTCGATCCTCCTTCTTCACAGGTCTTCTTTTGGAAATCAGAAAGAATATTTTTGAAACCAGTCATGCTTCGAAGCTCCACTATCAACTAAGCACGAGTTTTGATCAGTGGTTAGGTGACCAGAAAGAGCAGACACCAGGAAGTATTCTCTTCTGTTTTTTTGTCTCTCAGGAGATTCACTTGCCTTCTTACCTAATCCTCCTTTGTCAACAGTGGATGCATGATGCTTGCCTTTATGGAAGCCTCTCTTCTTGGATCTGCAATCTTTAGCAAAATGTCCCATCTTGTTATAGTTAAAACATTTAATCTTGGACATATCAAAACCTTTACCTTTGAAGTTACCTTTGTACTAGCTTTTCTGGAAGATCTTCTGATGGGGAGGATTCCTTCCTCTCCTTGTCTTTGCAGCCAAAGCAACATTGTTATGAGTAGCAGTACCAGACCTTGAAGTCATGCGACCTTCCTCCTGAAGGCAGTCATGCCACAAGCGCTCAAAAGTAGGCTGAGACTCCCTACCATTCACACTGGCAAGGAAAGTATCCCACGAAGATGGGAGGCCATCGAATATGGCTTGTACCAGATCATCATCTTCAACAGTTACCCCTGTGACAAGTAATTGATCACGAATCTGAGCAATTTTAGAACAGAAGGAAGCCACATACTCACCTTTCTCCATCTTCAAGAACTTTAACTTATTCTTGAGGTTTCTCTTTTGACTAGGTGTAGTTTTCTCATACAGATTCCTGAGAGTGTCATAATAGTCTTTAGCTGTCATTAGAGAAGTTAGTACCAGCATGATACTGTCTTTCACCGAGTCAAAGATAACTCTCTTAGCCTTAGCTTGATTCTTCCTGAAAGCTGCTCTACCAACATTGGAAACTGGTTCCTCCATCACTGTAGTCACGAACTGATCTAGCTCCAACTCTTGGAGAATATTCATGACCCAGAGCTTCCAAACATTGAAGTTTGAAGCTCCCTCTAGCCTGTCTTCAGGCCGAACAGAAATAGAAGAAGACATCTCGAACAGAAAACTTAGAACTAAGCTGGATAAAGCTTGAATCCTTGAACCTATGTGGGCTCACGAACCAAAGAACTGAGCTCTGATACCATGTTAAAATTCTAGCATATTTATCCAAGACGAAGTGTTTTACTGTTCCTTTAAAAAATTCCTTTGATATAAACTTTCAAACAACGATATAGAAGAACATAAGCATGGATGATGAGCAGTAGAATAGATGCATAAATCAGATCTCATATGAACACAAGAAATTTATCGGGAAGAAACCCGAGAAGGGAGAAAACTCCAGCAAACAATCTTCCTTTATTGCAAATAAAATTGTATGATCAGTACAACTTCCACCATGAACTATGCTCTTCAAAGAGCTTGACTAACCTGACTGTAGATGACCAACAAAAGAAGAAGTTCTTTGCTGTCCTCTTTGACTGCGTAAAAACCAGCAACACAAAAGTTCCTTCTCTGCCCCTCTAACTATGTATAACTGTTGTAATAAACATATGCTGTTCACTTTTCTTACTGTGTAAAACCAGCAAGGACAAGAGTTCATTTGCTGCTCTCTATTTACTCAGACGTAAAGACAAAACTTCATTAATTAATGATGCACTCTAATGGACAGCAGAGGCTACAATATATAGGCAAAGAAGGTAAGGTTGACATGGCAAGCACACAAGGAAAGATCCAGAATTTGAAATGAAAACTGACGGAAAGTTCTAAACGGAGGAGAAATTGCTATAAAGTAAGATTTTCAATTTTTTTAGTAACTTCCATTTTTCTTTTTTTTTTCTTTCTGCCTTTTTCTGACTTTAATTATTTCCCTTTTTTTTCTTTCTAACTTTGTCTTTTGCTAACTTTATTTATTTAATTATTTCTAACTTTGTCTTGACTCTTTTGCTAACTTTAATTATTTAATTATTTTTCATTTTCTTTAACATTTTATAAATTAATTAATTAATAATTAAAACTTTTAATAAAACTCAAACTTTATTCATGATAACTTAGACTTAGACTTAGACTAAAGAGATAGATTCATGGTGGATGAATTTATTCATGCTAACACACTAGATCAATACATTTATTTGCATGAGGAAGATTGTTTGTTTCTAGCTCATAGGAATTTTACATTCTTCCTAACTTTTGCTAGATGTCTTGGCTTTTGGCATTGCCTCACAAGACTTACTGACTTGACTTTTCGTATGGCTCACAAGGCTTGTCTGTTCACCTTGACTTTTGTCATGACCTCACAAGACTTGCCAAGGCATTATCACTTTCGTTTTGAGTTTTGTCGTGGCTCACAAGGCTTGTATGTTCACCTTGACTTTTGCCATGACTCACAGAACTGTTTAATCTCCAAGTCTCCCTAGCTAGCTTTAGGTTGGTCACTTATGACCTCAGACCTTGGAGAATGCCTTCTAATGCTGATTTCAACACATAAAACTTCCAATATCTCACCAGGGACTAAAAACTGAAGCCAAATGTTTGCACGAATGGGTCTGACACCATAAAGTATCGTACAATCGACGGGCTACACCCAAAGATTCCCTTTGGCACCCTAGGAGATCTCACTATTATCTGCATTGTGTTTTATTTTTAATTTCCTAGGGCAAATATGTTGCAAAAAGGCTAAAGGACCCACATATCTCCTGTAACTGCTCGAAACTGAAAACCGCCTGCACCAATGGACTCAGAATGTCCAAATCAACTAGGAATGAGTACCCATACACCATATGTCCATCACAAAGGTACGTCAGAGGCCCCATCCATGTTAGAACAATAAAAATAATAAACCCTGTAAATGCTGGTAATCATAAAAATAATACAATCCATCATAGTAAATCACAATCTGAAGCATGAATATGTCTAATGGACAGTGAAAGACCATAAATAATCATCATCCACAATCATCAATCTAAAATTCATCTCGAACCTTACTCTTGGCTTGGTCAACACTGGGTTGACCAGGTCAAGACTGATCAAATGATGACCCAAGTGCTAAACTCTGATACTGCAAAGTACAAAATGGACTTACATGCTCAACTATTTATGCTAACAGTGAGACTCAAGTACAAGTAGCTTTTGTTGGTGATTATAAGCACTATATATATATAATCCAAATCAAAATGATCGGCTGCTTTAAACAAAAACCTCCAGTGTATACTGATTTATAGACTTAGCCATTTTTCTAGTCAAGGGTGAAGGTGAATGAAACCAGGTAGGGCCAAGGGATTGACTTGACACTCGACATTGTAAGCATCTAGGCTAAAGGATAAGGGGATCCACACAACACATAAGTTGAACTAGGTGAACAATAGGGAATGGCAGTGCCTCACAAATGGGTGGAATGATGAGAAGGCTCCACAAGACTTTAGACAAGCAACTTTTTTTTAGTAGTTTATTTGCACAACAATATCCACTAGTTAACCTCTAGAGGCAGGTGCTTTGTTAAGCCTTCTGGGCTTCCAGAAAATGACAAAGACATGAACTTTTGGGGCTAGTCTCACCTTGTTGCGTTGTGGGGGCAAATGAGCCGTACATTATACAAAGTGTGAGTGCGCATCCTCTAGCCATCAACTTTATTTGAAAATATTTATTTTTATTAACTTGCCAACCTCCAAGAGTAGGTACATAGGAAAACCTTTTGGGCTCCAGAAAATGACTAAGGCTTAGCCTTGACGGGTTTGCCTCACCTTGATACCTTGTGGGGGCCAATGAGCCTTACACCATATAATGGATGAGTGCCCATCTTTTGGCAACTAGCTAGTTTTGCTTTTATTTGCAGCAGTGTCTAAAAACACTTTTGCTTTGCTGGTAAGGCATCCATTTAGAATAACTTTAAGCTCTGATGCCTTAGTGTCTAAAGACACTTTTTGGTAAGACTATTTGTGTTCAAGATCTAGAGGTAGACGATCCCTTTGACAAGCATCATATAAACCAATGTTTTAAAACTCGGACTCGGACTCGGAATCGGCCGAGGGTCAACTCGGACTCGGACTCGGACTCGGCAATGACTCGGCAATGACTCGGCCGGTTTGATTTTAATGACTCGGTCTACTAAGAAACACGTAAAATATTTAATTTTTAAAGAAAAAATATATTTTAAAGATTATAATCCATCATTCCAAAGCATTAGAGACAAAACATCCAAAGTATGATCATATATACACCATATAAGGGTGAACATATCAAAATTGCATGAAGGGTACTGTATAATGTATAATTATAACTATACAATGTACATTATATATTATACATTATAATTGTAATACATTGTAATACATTAGGCTGTTATAATTATAACTACATTATAAAAATTAAAACTTAATTGTAATTTATAAATTATAACTACATTATACATACATGTAGGCTGTTCAGCTAAATTATAATTGTATTACAGCCTAATGTATAATGTATTACAATGTATAATGTATAATGTATAACTAAATTATAATTGTAATTTGTAAGGCTGTTCAAACTTCAAAGTTCAAACCTTCAAACCTTCATGCTGTATGCTGTAACTTCAAAGTTCAAACGCTAGCACCTTCAAACCTTCAGTGTGGCAGCAAACAATAGAAAACAGGACTGATATTTGTCAATTTAATGAGAAAAAACGAAACAATGGCTAGCTGGAAGCTAACATACATCTAGGTAACAGAAAATCGGTCTCCAACAGTCCAGACTCCAACTCCTCCAATCATGTTGATTGTTCTTCATTGTTGGACGCTCCTCCAAGCCTCCATGAATCCAAACAACAATAATGCCAAATGCTCACAAACATCTTATAGCAGAAGTGTGAGCCAAATAGAGGGGCAGGGGGTCATCTTATGGCCTCAGGTTATGGTTAGAATAAAAAAAATCTTAAAAATAAAAAATAAACATGTTATTTTGGAGTCTGCATTCTTATGGGTGTCTGCCACAACTGACTCGGTTGACTCGGGTTGCAACTCGGTCAACTCGGCCGACTCGGACCCTAACTCGACCGACTCGGACCCAACTCGGCCGACTAAGTATAAAATCGGCCACCCGAGCCGAGTTGCAGGCCGAGTCAGCTCGGCCGAGGGTCAACTCGGCCAACTCGGCCAACTCGGACTCGTACTCGGCTGGTTTTTAAAACACTGATATAAACCAACACTGAAACACAATTTAGACATGGAGATATATTCCAACATAGAGGTGAAGGTGGGGGAAATCCTAGATGCCACTACTCAAGCTACAAGTCAAGGTTAATCAACAACAAGGGAAGGCAACGGATGGACAAAGACAATGAAGATGGTGCCAAGACGAGCAAGCTGTGTCTCTAAAGGGAAATGACCAAATCCATACTAGAAGTAGGGCAAGGCCAATGAGTATATAGAGGAATCTCTTGGACATAACAGCTAGATCATTTATACTTTAGATTCCAAATAAAACCAAAATAAAGTATAGCCAACATACAACAACTATCAAGTAAGTCTCATTGCTAAAATAGACAACATAGCAACATCAAAATCCATATGCACAAAACCATAATATCACCTGGGTCATATACCTGCACTGGATCACTGAAACAAATCTGAGGATCACTAAAACAATTGTTGTTGCTACATATCGTGGGCATTGTAACAATCTTTGCTTTGGGTCATGAAAGAATGGCTAACTCAGTCATCGAATCTGGGGTCTGTTGCACCTGCAACGACTTCCCAAAATTCTAAAAAATTTTGGGGACCCTCCTTTGTTTTGGATTAGCCTGTTTTTCTTCCCTACTTTGATGCAATGATTTCTCAGAATGTTTTAATGCTTGGATTGCTCTGCTTGCTGCCTTGGAGAGCCATTGGAAACCAGCCGGATTGCTGCTGTTGAACGTACTTGAAGCCTTATTGAAATCGGAAGTTGTTTTGTTTTTGTTTTTCGCCGTTGCGGCTGTTTTCAAGTTTTCACCCCCGATTGAAGAACCTTCCGACTGTCGATCTTTTATTTACGGCGGACGCTTTTCTGATTAGGAATCGGACGATCTTTCGATCTTTCATCCCGCCTTTGCGGATGCTTTTGAGCTTTCGCCATCCGATTTTAAATCCTCCCGACGTCCAACGCAGGTAACAAAAGCGGAAGCTTTCGCCATTTTCTATCCCGTCGTTGCGGCTGATTCTGAGCTTTCACCTCCCGATTGGAAATCCGTCCGACGATCGATCGTCCGATTATTGCCCGCCATACGTGCATACCTGGCTTGGTAGACGTTGTGCCCTTCCGCTGTTGCGGAGGGAAGACCACTCTTGGCTGCCGATGTGAAAACCCTCCGACGCCCGATTTCTTGTCTCCTCGCACGTGTGAGAGTTTATATATACGGGGACGACGGGTCGGTTTTTATATTGTTATTTTTCGCTGCCGAGCACTGTCGCGTTGAGCAATATTGCGTCGAGTTGTTCTCTGGAGAGAAGAAGGCCCCGCTGTCGCTGTACCAGTTGGCAGAGGTAGAATTCCGACCGTCGTCGACTCACCGTATTCGCCGGGTTACCAGGTAGGTCTTTTTAATCGTTTTCCCGTTACACTTAAACTATTATTGGTTTTCTCCCGTGGTTTGGATGTTCCTGGCGGTTTCCCTCACCCAGCTAGGTCTTAAGCTTATATATTTTATCTTTTGACCATATGGGGGTTGGTTTAAATTTCTGAGCAGTTCTGTCTTGTCGCCCTTTTTAGCTTACTGCCTCGCGTGCATAGGAGTTGAGGGGTTTCGGCGCAGACGGCCGTTACGCCGTCTGCGCCAAACCTTTTTGTACAGTCATGATAGGCAAAGGATAGACAGGTCTGAGGATGGCTTTAAGGGTTTTGGTCGACTGTTATTTCCGTGGCGCGTTACCCGGCCTTTGCACCATAGCCGTTTCACCTTCGCGTTTCTGCTCGGCCTCGCCGAGGCTTGATGTTGGACCCGTAGTTTGCTGGGGGGGGCTAGGTTTTTTGAGAGGATTTTACGGTCGCTAGTGTTGTTCCTTCACAGCTCAAGCCACAGCCTGTGTTGATTGCGCCACCCCTCGCAGCCCTTTGTGCTCCGTCACCTAAAACCCTATCTGATTAAAGGGGAGAGGTCGCCGTTACAATGCGTTAATTGAAAGCAGTGCGGGTAGTGTTTTATGGAAGTATCTGGTGCAGAAAATGAAAGTAATCCCCACAAAATGTTTAGTCAAGTTAATATAACTATTCCACCGTAAGCCGCATGAGTCTTCATTAGTCTTGGGTCTGCTGGGTTTTATGGTTAAAATGTTGACTGGCACGAGCCTTTGCTATGTTTGCTATGCAATAGAATAATAGCTAACTGTCACACCTTGCATATGATATACATGTTTGTTTCAATGTATTGCTATCATGAGAAAAGTGGCATGTTGCAAAATAGTGTAGATTTAGCACTGGTATAAATAAGTATGGTTGATAAGCTTGGTATTATGCAACAGTGGTAGATTGCTCAGGACTGAGTGTGCTTCGTATAGATCAGGTCATAGAATATTGCACCCTAGTCTCAAGGCATTATAGAGCTGAACAATGTATGCATTTATTGCACTGAACATTAGCATACTAGACATAGGATAATAGCACATTGCACAGTATTGCATACTAGTTTGATTACTCAGCCCAAAGGGATTATGTCTTAATTCCATTAACTGGTTACTATCATGATACACTTGAGAAGGAATAAACTGCTACACAATGTTTGAAATTCGAATTGCTCAATGTCACAATGTTATACATGGCAGGGGGAACTTACAATGTCCAAAAGGCAGAAGAAGAAGGCCCCTATGGTCGAAGAGCAACCAGATGTAGAGGTCGTCACAAAGACCGAGTACACATATGAAGACACCCAATGTGTCTCGGGTGTTGAGCCCGAGTACAAATGGGGTGAGATTTATAGATTAATTTCCCGCAGGGAGATTCCCGACATGGGTCTCGAAGAAGAACCCATTTATGCGAACATAGAAAAATCCGCCATCATGAAGGTGGCTACCAGACCAGAGCTGTTCCCTTGCTCTGAGGTGATTAGATGGATTCTGCCCCATACAAATACAGCCACCATGCTCATAGGAAATGTGGAAGGCCAGGGCTATGCTGCATTTAGCCCAGGATATGTGGCGTTGGCCTATCATCTGCCAGAACCTCAAATCTTTCTATCTGATGATTGGCTGGATAACATTAGAATGGACCTGGTGGAAACCCTGAAGAAGATGCTCTTGTAGGGAAAGCTTTATCGGTACAGGGCAACTGGTGAATATGATACAGCGAGCTTGAGGGCTCCTTACAGATTTGTAGCCCTAATGCTTAACAGGATCTTTGGGAGAGCTCATGGCAGACTCTTCAAGCTCGAATGGATACCCATCATGTTTCATGTGGCAACCCAAGGGACAGTCTTCAATTGGGCCAGCCTGGTATCAAGCAGTCTTTCTTCTTGCGTGGCCGCTGCCTTGGGAGGAGAATCCAAGAAAAAGTCCGAATTCTACATGAGTTCGATATTGATAGATTGCATACTGTGCAACCAGCCTTTCCCTGGTCTCAAGTGTGTCTGGGACAGGGAAAGGATGCCTGTGTATGCCGCCTATAGACCATTGTGGGCTCAGCAGTACCATAGCCACTACAGGGAGGTCTGCGAGCAGTTCATTATGCCACTCTACACACTCATCTTTCGGAAGGAATGTGACTGTATGTCAGAGGAGGCTATGCAGGTAATAGAAGAGCATGCAGACTATTTCCTGACTGAGAATGGCATGTACATCAGAATGTTTGGTGGCACGAAATGCCCCTTACTGCTGCCCAAATACGCAACAGATTATATTATTCATAAAGAGGCAGTTAGGCAGGTGTTCATTGATGGAATAGGGAATTACCTTTTTGAACAAAAGAAGGCTACATATCCTCCGCTGCCATTCAAACTAGTTAGCTACAGATTTTCCAAGGTAAAACAAGCTGCGGAGTTCATAGAAGATTTGGGGAAGTTCCATTTTGGTGAGATGCCTTTCCGAAGGAATGATACTCACGGTAAAATGCCAGAGCACTGTAAAGAACATAAAGTACATTTTGAGTACACTCACCACTTTGACAAGGAAGAATTTGTCTTCCGAAGTGCCCCTAACTTGACAGCTTTGAGAAGGAGGTTTAAGCCTAAGAACCCCACCAAGGGTGGAAAAGGGGCTGAGCAAGCCAGAGCTGAGCAGGCCAAAGTTGAAGAAGAGACCAAGAGGAGACAGGAAGAGGCTCAGAAGCTAGAACATGAAGCTGCAGAATGGCTGCAGAAAGGAGAAGAAGAAAAAATAAAAGCTGCCCAAGAAGCAGCTGAAAAAGCACAAGAAGCAGCCAAAGAAACAGAGGAGGCAGCTAGATAGGCAGCTGAAGAAGCAAAGAGAAAGCTAGATGAAGAGCTCCAAAAGCAGGAGGCTGAAAGAATGAAGTTAACACAACAGTCAATTTCTGAAACGCCAGCAGGACAAACCCAGGGGGAGGAAAACCTTGAGGTGCAGACCTTTCAAATACCTGCTGCCAGCACCCTTGTGGCTCCTACGCTCCAGCTAGTGCCTTTCATCCAGAAAAAGGGAGAGGAAGTCCCCGACTTTAATACTGTCTATTATGACAGGGCCACCAAAAGAATAATGCGGAGGACAGAAAAGAAGGTTGAAGCGAAAGACCTATCAGGAAGGATGGTAACAAATACAACGGTCATGCTAGGGACAGACAAGGATCCTAGGCTCACGATAAGAGCCGGGGCTGCACTAATCGATGCTTCCGCAGATAACATAAACAAGGTGATGATCGAACTAGAGTCAGCCAAGAAGACCTCTGCTCAGCTAAAAGACACTGAGAAAAGAAAGAGATGAGGGTAATAAACTCAAGAGGAAATATGAACACATGCAAAGGGAACTGGAATCCTCAAAAGGTGAAGTCCATGCCCTTCAAGTGGAGATGCAAGCCAAGGGAACAGCACAGGAGTCCCTAGAAAACGTACAACAGGAAGCCCAAAGTCTAAAGAAGGAGAAGGAGCAGTTACGGTCAAAGGTGATAGAGCTGGAAGAGCAACAGAAGATCATCTATGAGTCCAATGATTCATACACCAAAGAACTGAAAGAGCAGCTAGCTTCTCTGACTGCTGATCTGGAGGCGGCTAAGGAACAGCAGGTAAATCTGTAGCCATTTAAAGAATATATCCTGGCTCAAACGGCTCAAATGCTACAACTGCAGACTGCTCTGGAAGAAGAGAGGTGCAAAGTCCTTCAGATTGACAGCAGGCTAGAAGAGATCATGGAAACTTCCTCATACTTCGTTGACCGATCTCAGGAGGTTCTTGAGGTTTTGAGTGCCAGAATGGCAAGGCTGGAAGATGATGCCGAGACTCCAGAAGGGCTACCGGCAAAAGACCATCAAGCCCTCAAGAGAGATCACAACCTGGTAGAGTTCGCCATCAGTACTGCAGAAGACTTCAAGAAGGCTGTAAAAAAGACGCAGGGAGCATGCTCAGAGTATTTCAGAAGGCTCCTGAATACGTACAATCGATGTCAAACAGAGGCTGAGCATAGGCTTGAAGAGTTCTCGAACCATGAGGCCTTTATGGAAATATTACAGGAAAGATATCAAGATGCAGAGGCCAGAACTCAGCAGATTAGAGCCATTGATGACCTAGTACTGAAGAACGAGGTAGGCCACGCAGCCGTTAGCATGCAGTTTCTAGAAGATCAGCTTCGGTTGAGCCCAGCAAGGATTGAGGCCATCAAGAACCAAGTTGAAAAGTTCGAAATCAACATTCAGTTCCTGGAGCCATGCGCTTTCGGAGGCATTGTTGTTGAAGCAACAACGTGGAAGAAGTTCTTAGATGGTCAGGCGGGACCCTCCTCATAAAGGACCGGTCGACTTTGTAATAATTTAATAATTTTTGTAAAAGCTTTCTGAAAATGAGGTGTTGGGAAAACTAAAGGTTGGGAAGCCCAAAGGTCACTTTGGGCAGCCCAACCATTTTGCCTTTTTGTATAAAAGTAGGAAGCGTAGAGAGAAAAGGGCTTTTTTCCCCAGTAAGACTGGTGATGACGTATTGTAAGAAGAACTATTTCCTTTGCAATAAAAATTTACAGTTTGCCTGTTGAAAGAAGATTGGTGGGGTTTCAATGTTTTGCCATGGATAGTCGAAAGATGAACTATTTTATTTTCCAGCATTGTATCCATGAATCGTGAGATCGTTCTAACTTTACGACCTATGTCTTTGTTTATATGATTTCTGATTTATTTTATGAAATAACCACCATGAGTAATGTAAGCTGATCATAAACAATTAGCTATCTGGTTGTTGAAATATCTTTCATTTGTCCATGCTTGTAAAAGTAAATGTCAGCTATCTGTAATTGCTTTTATCATGTGTGCACACTCACATTACTCATATATGAACTACAAGTTGGCTCCCCGGGGATAGATAGGTAGATAGATAGGTAGTTAGCTCATCTCATTGCTGCATGTGTGACTCAGATGCTAGTGAGCCTAAGACGAGAGGTAAGAACCTGTGCATCACTTTGTGAATGCTCCTTGCATCCTTCACCACCCTGCATAATTAGGTAGACACTTGCATCCCACTCTTAAGTCAAAAAATACAAATTCCGGTGGACCGGGCCGCAACCGGTAAACCCTTTTGTTACTTTGACCTACGGTGGCCGGACCGTAAACCGGACGGATTCCCTATACCAAACAGTCAACGGGCTAGTTGGGAACGTTGATTGGGGAGAATCCTTTATTGTTGTCGCCTGCGAATTTCCAGGCCTCAACAGGGTCATGAGGCTCAGTCATGGCATAGAATTAGTAAATCTGAATACTTTGGATCTGTAAAAGTGGGAGATCATCAACTGGTGGTTAATTATCTGCTAATCTCATAGTAAAGGATTGGCTAAGATTAGAGGGCAGAGGTATAAGGTTAGGTGGCCGAGGGCTGTAGGGTAGCCAAGCAACATGCCCAAGGTGATAAGAGGATTGAAGGACAGGCTTGAGGGTGGAGGATGAACAACCAAGGGTTAGAAACGACAAGAAGAAGAGGGTCGAGCATGAAATTGTTGATTAATTTGTCATTGATGCCAACAGTGTATGGTCATTGATGCCAACTATTGAGCCCTTGGTGCCCCTTGTGGAGCCCCTGAGGGTTAGTGTTTAGTTTGTGGTTGTTTTGTGCAAGAGGAGCCCTTTTGACCTTGTCCAAGCCCAAGCTTGAATCCCTTGGAGGCCTTGGAACAATGACAAAAGCCCTGGTTACCCATTGACTTGCTCAAGTGACCCTAAGTTGTATCTTGGTCCCATTTGAGTCCATTGTTGAGTTCCTTACTCATGGTTGATATTTGGTTACTAGTCTTTGTGCTGCTTGTTATGCTTGTATTTGTCTTAGTCTCTTGATTGGTTGTTGGATGGATGATGTGGATAATATGTGTAAAGTATTTGATGTGTTGATGGTGAATCCCCTTGCTTGCATTGGATGGTCTTGAGGTTGTTAAGTTCTTGTGAGGTCCTTGAGTCCACAATCTTAGATCTTGATACTCTTGCATGTGGAAACTTAGGTGTTGGAACCCACACTGATGGTGGTATATTGGAACCCATTCTTATGGGGTCCTTGGTGTCCTTGAAAGTTTAAGTCTTGAACCCACATAAATGTTTTGATGTCCCTTGGATGCTATATGGTCATTGCCATGTAGTAGCCTTATGATCATGCATATGAAGCCCATAAGGTGTTGCAAACTAGTGGTGAGGTCTTTGTACCCCTCTTTTGGGGTGTTGGTACTCTTATGGTGATGAAGATATATAGTGGAACCATTGGATATGTTTTTAGTGATATGGAGACCTTGAACCATGATGATGTATGGTCCTATTTTTGGTTATATGGATATTGGGATTTAGATGGAGGTAGAGCCCATGGACGTGCCTTGATATGTTGAAGCAGACATTGAAACTCTTGTAGTTGGTGGTATGGTCTTTTGCACCCTCATGTGTGGGGTCTTTGACATCCTGAACAAATTGAAGATTTTAAGGGTATTGGACCACGGGATTGCAAATAAACCCATCATGGGGAGATAGCCCTTGTCGTTCCATTTCCAACGGTAGGTGGCATGTCACGTGGCTCCTTACGGTTGAAGAGATATGAATTTTTGAAGTTGGGGTACCCCACCTTTTTGGGTGAGCCGACTAAACAAAAGAGAATTTAATTATTTGTAATTTTGAATTGCATGTCGGCTCAAGGTAATATTTTTTCTCTACAACCTATATAAATAGAATATCAAGCATTTCATTTTTTCATCACCACTTCTCTTACAAATTTCGCACATTTTGGAGAAAAGTGCGAAATTGTGTGACAGAAAAATTTCTGGGCATCTTCACTAAAATAGGCATAACTTTCTCATACGAAATCGGAATTACAAAATTTTTGGCTTGTTGGAAAGCTTGTTACGAGGGTTGTGTGATGACAGGATATAGAGTTTCTTTTGGGTTTTCTACTTTTTCTCCATCTTGTTATCTTCAATAAGGTATGGTTCGTGCTTCATGGTTTCTCTTGTAATGGCACATGTCTCTCATGGATAGAGTTCATCTTTGATCTTAGTATGTGAGGCTATATATTGGTATATCTCTTTAAAGCCATTCAATATGTTATGGAAGCTATGGTGATGGTTTTCTTGGCATATACCTTGATGTGATATTGATATAGATCTTGATGATTATCTTGGATAGATCTTGGTGTTTATCTTGATTGTTGTATTAGTGTAGTATTGAATGAGAAGTTGACATGTAAGTATTAGATATTGTAAGTTATTTATTTGATCAACCTAAACGTTTTCTTTGAAAACTAGTTTTACAAGTGTTGATCATTGTGTCTTTGACCTACGTGGAGTTGGATTGTTAATGACAACCTTTGACAGTGTTGTAAGTGATTATTTGCTTGATATTTGTTTGATTTGTTGACTTGATTTGAGTAGAGTGGAAAATCCTTTTGTGTCTAGGAGTTTATGATATTGATTGAGTTTGACATAGTTGGTTAAGTCTTTTATCTTATTGGTTGAGGTTATTTGGTTGAAGTATATCATGTTTAATTGTCAAGTATTCCTTGACTGTGATTGAGGTTGGTTATGGTGTCATTGAGTTGAGTGTGTTTGGAAAAAGTTTGGTTGACAGTATGTGAAGTCTCTTGGTTGCTCAAATGTGTCTTTTACTTGATGAACTAGGCCAAGTAAGTAGGGTTGGTTGACTGTCAAAGCACTTGATTAGGTTAACACAAATATATGATTGATTTGGCACAGGTACACAAGCATCTTGGTACAGTTGAGAAAGATTGGCACAAGTTGCCTTATGTGCAGTTGGTTTGATTCAGATTGGATGAGTTGTATGAGCAGTTGGTTTGACCTAGGTGGACTGCGTTTGGTGTGCAGACTCAGATTGACTGAGTTGGTTGATGTGAGAAACAAATTGATTGGTACAGGTTGATTGTACATGTTGATGAGTATTGTGATACAGTGGACAGTGATCGGTTGATGAGTAGTGATCAGATAATGAGCAGTGGCTAGTAGTGGTAGTTGTTGTGCAGTGTGGTACAGGTTGTGCAGTGTGGTACAAATTGTGCAGTGTAGCACAAGTGTTGATTAACAGGTCCACAGGATCAGTGCGGTTGTGGTTCAGCTGTTTCTATCTTCATATTAGGGTAGCAGGATGGGGCAAGGAAAGGAGGTCGTAGCCTCCTTTCGGTTGAATTCGAAAAACTAGGGAGTGGCAACTTCCTTCAGGTCGTAGCCTCCTTCCAGTTGAAGCTGGAAAATTGAAGTCTTTGTAATAAGGGGGTTGTTGCTTCCTTCCAGTTATTTCTGGAAAACTATTTTAAAAAGGCTTTCGTGGTTTTCCTACTAGGACTTGGGTTTCCACATAAAAATCTTGTGTACTGTGTTGCTATGCTTTCTATGTGATGATGATGATATGATGATGATAACAATGCTGATGATGATATAATGATAATGTGATAATGCATAATATTGAATAAGTTGTTCATTATAAAAGTTGAAAAAGTAATAAAGACTGCACACACAGATTCACCGCCCCCCCCCTCTCTGTGTCCCTGGTGTGTCCAATAGAAATGAGGTAGGTCAAGGTTTGTTCTAGACCTAAAGAGGAAGGTCGAGGTGCCCAATGAGCAGGCTGAGGGGGTTGAAGGGAAGGTCGAGGGCTTGATGCAGGCCTAGGAGAAAAGGATAGGACTAGAAGTAAGGCAAGGGTATGGGAGAAGGACAAGGGGACTATTTGGGGGGTAGATCTAGGGCTCTTTTTATGGGTTTTTCAATTTAAATGCAGTCCTAACTAACCTAACTATACCATACAAATGCATGATTTTGAAGAATTAGAGGTTTGGGTCAGGGGTTTTAAGATGCTACCCTACCCTAGGGCATCCAAGGATGTGGCCAACCTTCCTTTGAGAAGGTTATCCTAGGTTTGGCAACAAAAACTAAAGACCTAAGGCTTTAACCCTAGAAGGACTCCTACAATGGATGTACTTTTATGAACCAAGGTGACTAAAGGCTGAACAGTGACCCTAGCTAAGACAAAATGTAGCTTTAATGGCTACCATTCAATCCATGAACATGCATCATTAATCAACATTTAACAAAGAAGGATCAAGAAAGCCCTAGATACCTTCTTGTGCAAGTGCTTAGCCAACAAATCAAATAATCACCTTTAGAAAGAGCATAGAACCAAAGAAACTTCAAGAGATTGCCTTTCAAACCCAGAAAATCATCTTCCTCAAGAGGTGCACATCACTTCCAAAGAGCCCTAATTGGGTAAAAGAGTAACATAATATTTGATCCCACTTGTCTTATGTTCAAATGAAGTGAGGAGAGGCTTATAAATAGCCTTCTCATACTCACTTTACAAATATATCTAGGTCGACATGCCTTTAAAATGTCAATTTTAAATTATAAAATATCAACTTAAAATTATAACAAAAATAATATAAAATAATCCAGTCTATGGGTAATTTGGGGCATTTTCCCCCAGAGATTACCCAGAATGAAAAAAATAGCTAGAAATAAGCAAATCACTTCGAACGAAACGCTGGAGTGAGCTGGAGGGAGGGCGTTATGCCCCAATTAACCTCGAGAATGTTGAAAATCCCTCAATGCCCTCCACAAACTGTTAAGTTTTCTTAATTTGCTGAGATGATATCTTAAAACAAATTGTCAAGAGTAGATCACTGAAAGAACAACAAGCACAGAAACATAAGAACACAAGAACACAAAGGTTTTCCTCGGGGAAACCACAAGAGAGAAAACCCCAAAAATTCCTCAATATAGAACTCAACCAGAGCAGTGTAAAATCCAGACAACTGCTTCTCTCTTCTTTCTGGCGCACTAATCTTTCTTTCTCTTGCAAAACAACTTGAGTGAGTGAGTACAAATGAAGGGGAGCGCCTCCCTATTTATATTCTTCAATTGACTTGACCTCTAACCTAACAGGGCCAACTTGTCTAACTGACTGGGTCGACTTGTCTAGCAAGACACCAAAAATAACATTTATTATATTGACACTTGGGTACTATTGACCTGACTTACATTCAGAGGTTTACATTGATTCTTTCAATGACTCTAACAAGACCAAACTCATTTGCTGAAGGATGGATACAATCAATACATTTGGAATATCTTCTGAAGTTACAATACTTTAACACTCCCTCTTAACTAGGAAGGTATTCAATCACAGTAGCAACTGCTACTACATCTGTACAATTCACTGGTGAGTCTCTATATATGATAGGAAGTTTTGGAACATCATCATGCATCTTCATCATCGATCTCAGCTGAATCGTCTTTTGCAATCTCAGTATGTGAATACTGAATCATCTTCTGCACGTACTCGAGCATCTTCTATCATCTTCTAAATTATCTTCTGTAGTATCAGTATGTGGATACTTAATCATCTGAATCATCTTCTAGATCATTTTTGTAGCAGTAGTATGTGAATACTGAATTATCTTCTGTCATGTCAGTATATGAATACTGAATCATCTTTTGCCACATCAATATGTGAATACTGAATCATCTTCTGAATACTGTACCTTCTTTTGTAACATCAGTATATGAATACTAAATCATCTTTTGCTACATTAGTATGTGATTACTGAATCTTCTATCAATATGTGAAGATTGAAACATCAACATCTGCATCATCAGTATGTAAATACTAAAACATCAACATCTGCATCAGAAGTACTAAAACATCAACATCTGCATCAGAAGTACTGAAACATCAACATTTGTATAATTAGTATATAAATACTAAAATATCAACAACAACCTCATTAACATGTTAATGCTCAAATCAAAACATCTATAATGCTAGATCATCATTTGCATTGCCAGCATAGAGATGCCGGAACATTAGCATCACCATCAATATAGAAAAACTGAAGCAAACTAATCAACAATCATTAGTGCAACAACACTGACACTATTTCAACAATTAGCTCAACAATCATCAGTATGACAATACTGAAACTATCATCTCAACAATCATCAGTATAACAATACTGAAACTATCATCTCATCAATCATCAGTATAACAATACTAAAGCAATCATCTCAACTATCAACAGTATAGCAATACTGAAGATACATCTTGCCCTTTAACATCTTGGAGCAACATCACGGTGAGTTCTCTGGTAGATCCATCTGGGCATTTTGTTTAACTTACTAACCCTTTTGGGCCAAACAAGCTTAGTTAGATAGATGGATCTCCTTGGGGACCAAACAAGCCTTGTCTGGCTTACTAACCCTTTCGGGCCAACCAAGCCTAGCCAGACATACTAATCCCCCTAGGATCAACAGGCCTCGTCTGACTTACTAACCCTTTTGTGCCAAACAAGCCTATCCAGACTTACCCTCCTCTAGACTGAGCTACTCACCACTGCATCCATCATCCATCTACTGTCACTCCCTCTTTCGAGAGAGTTCCTTTCGGAATACTTCAAGCTTGTCTCAAAAGTATTCAAACTTTACATGAGCCAGAGGCTTAGTTAACACATCTGCCACTTGTTCCTCTGTAGGAACATACTTGAGCTTTACAGCTCCTTTCTGAACCATATCTCGGATGAAATGATATCTGATTTCAATGTGCTTTGTCTTATCATGAAACACCGGATTTTCCATCATCTTAATACAACTCTGATTATCACAAAGGATATCAGTAGCATCTATCTTTGCATCAAATAGTCCTGCTATCATCTTTCGAAGCCATATTGCTTCGCTACGTGTTGAACATGATGCAATGTATTCAGCCTCTTTCGTACTAAGTGCAATACCGGTCTGCTTTCTACTGAACCAAGATATCATGCTTGATCCTAAATTAAAGCAACATCTCGAGGTGCTTTTTCTATCTCTGGCGCTTCCTCCCCAATCGGAATCTGTATATCCATGTAATTTGATCTCGCCACTAGATGCATATCTGAGCCCATAGTCTAAAGTTCCCTTTAGATACCTCATTACATGTTTTGCTCCAATAAGGTGAATGTGTTTAGGATTCACCATATACTGACTTAGAGTGTTTACAACAAAATATATATATGGTCTTGTATTGGTTAAATACATCAGAAAACCAATAATATGTCTGTATAAGGTAGCATCAACTACTTTCGAAGCATCATCATTTAATAACTTCAAACTTGTTGTCATCGTAGTGGTCATAGCTTTGCAATCTATCATTCCAAATCTTTTTAGGATTTCTACAACATATTTTCCTTGGTTTAGGAAAATCTCGTCTGAATACTGCCATACCTCAAGACCTAGAAAGTAATGCATCATTCCAAGGTCTTTCATCTCGAACTTTGTAGCAAGCTTCTTATTACATTCAATGATGGGCTTATCTTCTCCTGTCAAGAACAGATCATCTACATATAGTAATAAAATCATAATCCCATTATCCTCAATCTCACAGTAGAGGTTGGAGTCTGCTTTACTTTTGGTAAAGCCTAAGCTCATCAGAAATCCATCGATCCTTCCATACCATGCTTTGGGTGCTTGCTTTAACCCATACAATGCCTTGTTTAGTCTACATACATGAGTTTTCTGATCATTAGTCTCGAACCCTTGCGGTTGTTCGATATATACCTCTTCTTCAATCAAGCCATTTAGAAAGGAAGTCTTCACATCCATTTGATGTAGCTTCCACTTCATATTGGATGCCAAGGCAAGGATGGTTCTGATTGAGGTGTACCTAGGTACTGATGCAAAGGTCTCCTCATAGTTGATTTCCTCTTTCTGAAAGAATGCTCGGGCTACAAATCTTGCCTTGTACTTTTCTACACTACCATCTGTTGAGTGTTTAGTTTTGAAGATCCATTTCGAGGATACCACTGACTTGTCTTTTGGTCTTGATACTACTTCCCACACATCATTCTTTATAATGGATTGATATTCCTTGACCATTGCATCATTCCACTCCTGTTTTATTGCTTTTTCAAAGCATGTCGGTTCCTTATCAACTAGATCACACATCAAAGCCATATAACTAGGGTATGACTTTGGCTCCTTTCTTTCTTGGATGGTTCCTTCTGGGGCACCATGTCTTTTTGCTTCTTCGATTACTTCACAAGCCCAGGCAGGTTTTCTCTTTCGAGAAATCATTTCATTGGGTAATTCTTCAGGTAACTGAGGCTCTGTCATATCATGATGCTCAGGCATCTGAACTTCTTCTTTGTTCCTAACTGGTTTATGACTTTCAACAGCTTTGGGAGTTTCATGCTCCTCTTCATCTTCCTTATTTTTCTTTGACTTCTTGAAGGCTATATCTTCGTCAAATGTGACATCTCTGCTAAGTTCAATTTGATGGTATCCTGGGATATAGATCCGATAAGCCTTGGGAATGTGTATGTATATGGGACAACCAAATATCTTTAGGTGACTTACTTCAGGCTTTTCTTTGGAAAACATTTCTTTTGGAGTTTTATTCCCAAGGATATTGTGGGAGATTCTATTCTGCACATATACTGTTGTTCTTGCTGCTTCTGCCCATAGGTACATTGATAGATCTTGATCATGTATCACAGCTTTCACAGCTTCCATGATAGATCTATTCTTTCTTTCTGCCACACCATTTTGTTGTGGATTATAGGAAATGGTGAGCTCCCTCTTAATCCCAGCTTCCTTGCAATAATCATTGGATTCATTTGATGTGAACTATCCTCCATTATCTGATCTCGATATCTTTATTTTCTTTTCAGAGAGGTTTTCCACTAGGGCCTTAAATTCCTTAAACCTTTCAAACACTTCATCCTTCTTTTTCAAGAAGTATATCCAAGTCTTGCGGGAGTACTATCAATAAAAGAAGCATAGTAGACACACCTGCTTAGTGAAGTGGTTTGCATTGGCCCGCATATGTCTGAGTGGATAATATCTAAGATCCCTTTTGCTTTACTGTCACTTTTTGGATAAGGATTCTTAGTATTCTTTCCTTGTGCACACTCCTTCATGTTCTATTTGAATTTTTGGTAGACCAGTCATAACTTTGCTTACAATTGGTAGAGCTTTGTAGTGAATATGAGCAAGCCTTCTGTGCCATAGCTGAATCTGTATGTCCCTTCAGTTTGTAGCGTCCTCCTTCTTCAACTCCAATTTCCACTGCATCATCTATGGTTTTACCTTTTGTCCACATGAGAACTTTTCCATCCACAAAGCAACTTTGAAGCCTTTCTTGTCTAAGGATGAAATGGAAAGAAGATTCTTCTTTAGTCCTAGGACATACATGACATCTTTCATCTTCATAGGTTTTTCGGAATCCAACTTATAGGATGCTTCTCCTATTCCTTTAATGGGGTATTGTGAATCATCTCCAAGCATTACTTTGTGTGGAGATTCCTTTTGTATAGGGCATGAGAGTGAGTCCTTGTAACCTGTCATGTGCTTGGAGGCACCACTATCAACTAGCCAGGTGTCATTTCTTAGTGAGATTGATCCTGTTACAGCAGAGATTAATACATATTCTTCACCAGAGTCTTCATCCTTCTTTGCTTCTTCTTCAACTTCTTGATCACTATCTTCAGCAGCATGGGCTTGAAATCTTCTCATCTTTTTGACTCTTTCTGCTTTCATGGGACAATTGATGGCAATGTGTCCCAACTTGTGGCAAGTGAAGCGTTCAAAATTTGAGAAGTCTCTCTTGGGCATCTTAAACCCTTGAGTTTTATGAGGATGGTCATGACTCTTCCTTTTGCCTTTGGTATGAGCTGTCAGGGCTTGGTCCTCATTGCCATTTACATTGATTCTTTCAATGACTTTAACAAGACCAAACTCATCTCCTGAAGGAGGAATACAATCAATACATCTGGAATATCTTCCGAAGTTACAATACTTTTACACAAACAAGCAGAATGACTTGACATAGAGGATGATGTCATCATGAAAAATAGCCCAAGGAGAGAAGGTGCCAGTGTGCATAGGGACTAAGAGGGTATCTGAGGTGACTATGAAGAGAGACAAAGGTCTCACAGCTGGAGGAAAGGTCATCGGTGCAAGGAAACAAGTGTGGGGTCATGTGACCCAATGATCAACCCCTAAAAGCCCTAGACACCAACCCTAGGGCTAAAACCCCCAACAAAGTGCAGTCAGCAGAGCCATTAAGCCATAGTACTCTTAAAGGAAGGACCAAAGGGCCCGATCAGGACCACCACTGCTGAATAACACCATTTTTAGTTAGAAGAATGGTTTTTCTCTCCCTGGGCACATCTGAAGGTGTGTTGGGTACAGGTGCAGCGTAACACTGGCTCCAACTACGGGACGAGTGCTCTTCTCGGGAGTGCTCGAGAACTGGTGAATTTTTTGGTACCTGTAGACCTACACACACATCAAATACCCAAGGGGATTGAAAGCATCATGAAGCAGACACTTCCGTTCTGCCTTGTCCAACGAAAGATAAAAGGAAACTGACTAAGAACAATCAACTAAGACGTAACTAATAAAAAATAAACTAAGAAACCACTAATTAACTAACTAACTAACCAATGATAAGAAATATTCAGGTATCACTTGAGAAGTACCTCTTCAGTGCCTGCCCATTGACAGGTAGAGGAATCTTCAAATACCTGTCGAAGATGCTTGATGTGATCTTTCCTTTTCTTGTAATATACGGTGAGATCATCCTCATATATTTCCAAGATCTTCTGCACGATGTCTTTGAAAGCATAATCCATGGCTCTCTGAAATGTGGCCCTGACATTCATCAAACCAAAGGGCATATGCAAGTACTGATAAGTGCCCCATGGAGTGGTGAAAACTGTCTTTGCTTGATCTTCTTTCTTTACTGCCACTTGATTGAAGCCTGAGAAGCTATCTAAGAAAGACATTTGTGACCCTGTAATCCTTTTCTAGTAATAGCTCCATATTCGAAAGTGGATAGTTTTCTTTCTTGGACTTTGCATTAAGATTTTGTGAGGTCCATTTATACTTTGACATAACCTGTCTTCTTTTTGGATGGTACTGGATTTGAAATCCATTCTGAATATCTTATCGGGACTATGATCTTGGCCTCAACCATTTTTTGTAATTCCTTTTTCACCAATGGAGCAAGTTTCAGATTTATCTTCCTTAACTTCTGTCTATGAGGCTTTTCATTTCCTTCCAAAGGTGTAGTGTACTGGATGATACTTTTGTCATAAGTTTTGAGCTCATCATAGGACCAAGAAAGCACATCTCTGAATTCTCGGACCAAATCGATCAATTTCTTTCTTTCTTGAGGGTCCATTACTTTACCAATCTTGATCGGACAAGGATCTTCTTGTGAACCAATATTTACCTCTTCATACTCTGAATCTTGACCTGTTTCTTCCTTTGGCTTACACCCGTCATTTTTGTCGAACCACTTTTGCAAAGAGACCTTTTCCATGGAAATATGATTGTATCGAGGTTCTTCATGGACCTTTCTTCTCCCCTAAGTTACCTGACACGTCCATACTGGCCCACGTGTCCGTACCCGCGGTGTCCACGTGAAGACACGCTATGGTACGTGTCCGACACGTGGTCAAAACGTGTCTTATCCCTGGGACATGT
>LPNX010104520.1:0-131863 GCA_001517045.1 Pseudotsuga menziesii | reverse complement strand
GTGTCCTCCGTGTCCTGATTCCGGGGGTCGCCGTGTCCGTGTCGGATACTCGTTTTTCCGTGTCCTCCGTGTCCTGTGTCTTCGTGTCAGGTGACTTAGCTTCTCCCCAATCAAGTTGATTGCCTGAATATTCTTCCACATTGTACATAAACATGCAGATTTGTTTGTCATCATCGAACACTTTCCAATTATCGAAGTTGTCTGGAATTGAGGGACGAAACACCACTTGCACTTTGCCCGTATCCTAAACTGCATTAGCTGGGTCGAAAGTAGAAGTGGAAAACTGTAAGTGCATCTGCTATCTGATTTTGATCCCTTGGTACTGCCTGTAAAGATATGGCCTAGAAGTCTTTTGTAGCTATTTTGACTGCATCCCTGTGTCTTTTTAATTGCATCTTTTTAGACTTTCATATTCAACAATATTGTTAGTACCATTGAATTCCAATCGAAATGAAAAACAATGCTCTTCATGCTGATGGGAGACCATTACAATACTTGCACCCATACTTGCTTGGGACTTAGTCTTGTTGAAATGCATGGTCTAGAACTTGTTAGTGTCGATCTGGGGAGCAATATCTATGATGAACACTGCATAAGACTCGGTATCATTCTGGTAGATATACTCGTTCTCCGGCTCTGTGTTATATACATTAAATAATATATATAAATATATATACACACACACACACATTACCAAAAATTATTAAAAAAAATAAAAAATATTATGAACAATTGTGACTTTACGAACAATCACTTAAAGTCTTATATAAGCCAAAGACCTATTGTATATTTGAGATATCAGAATACAATTATTTATTAGATTTCATATATTGTTCTCTGCTTCATTGGTATTAGAGCCGGATAGGCTCCTCGACTCCTGCACACTCACTATTGGCTCGAATCGACTCCACCATTCCACAGACCCCTCCTTCCTCAGTCCACGCTCTCTTCCATCTCCTTCTACCTCGCATCCTCCACACTGTCACCTACTTGCGCACCAGTTCACGCTCGTCTTTGGCCTCGTACGTAGTCTTCCTGCCCGCGCCCTCCCTGCTACTACACCCTCCTACGTCGTTGCCTCCCAGCCACTTTGCTGCCACTGCCGTCCTTCCATCGCTGCTCCCACGCACCCTTCCCTCCCACACTCGTCCATCTACGTCTCCCTCCCTCACAACCTTCTACACTTCTACACGCAGCCACCTCCGCTCGCCTGGTCGTTGTTAGCTACACCCACGATCCCACACGCCAACCCCTCTCCCCTCAACTCCACCCACTGCGTGCTCCTCACTTGCTGCACCTGCTATTCTCATCGTTGACGTCCCTGCATTGCAAGACTGAGTTTGTACTCCATCCACGTAAACTACACACCAAAACAAAACGAATATTAATAAAATTAAAATTAAAAAAACATAATAAAAATAATAACATTATTATTATTATCTAATTAAAAAAAATTGTGACTGGCTGGCTTTAGACCGCTAATAAAAATAAATCGAGGCTCAACCTGGAGAAAATTCCAGTAGTCGCCAGAATGGGAGATGTCAATGCTAGATTGAACCAATTGGACATGTTACTGGTTGAAATGGCAGTCCAAGCCACCAGTAAGCATGTGAGGCACTGAGGATGAAGTGACCACTGTCCTTAGCCAACTTATCCCAACAACTTCGGAAGCCGAAGCCTCCTAGGGGAGAGCCCTATTATACCTTTGGAAAGGCACTAAAACTCCAAAGATATTCTCTATTGAGGACGTTTAGTGATTAGTTCCTTATGGAGTCAATTCAAAGAGTTATGTGTGTATATGGAGTATATTAGTATAGTTATCACGAATAATATTAGTTGCAATTGAAATACTAGCAGCAATATATTCGTTACTAATTGACCAAAACCAATCATGTGCAACAATGGTGTATGCATAAGTATGGCAGTATATATTAATCCGTTTAAGTATTTAAAGACTTGTTGCATAAGTAATAACAACAAACACACATTTACTTCATTAATATATCAAGATTGGAAACAATAAAGCGTTGTATTTATTAGCAGCAGTAGCAACTTAGTAATTGTATGTTAAACTTGTACATATGGCAACGTACAATAGTATGTATCCAAAATACCAAAATCACAAACAATATGCAGTAACAAATGGTACCAGTTATGGCATAGTAATCCTTATGACTGTAGTAGCAGTATTCATTATCATAACACAAGAGATAATCACCGTTTATTACGTGATAAGACATGTCCTTATGTGTGTGTATACAACTTGTACATCAGTGTGCATTCAATCATCTATTCATAGCAACCTTAGTGTCAATTGTAAGCAATATTTCATATTAAATTTGCATAAATAACATTAACTAACGACAGTATAATTGTGGCTTAGCATCACAAATTTGTATTCAGTAGGAGACTAGGCGTTAATCAAACAATTGCATCAACTTTACATACTGTGTTGTAGATTGTGTGTGTGGATAGTCCCCTTACTAACCCTTCTTCTTGTCACTGTGTAGGTCTCGGAGCAAGTATAGCAGCAAAGTATGGGAGGGCTGCCACTGTAAAGGGAAGCCCTAAGGTATAGGTTTAGGCTGTCACAAAGGAGCAGCAACCAGGGACAGCCTGAGGATAAGAGGAGAAGGAAAAGGGCAGACTTGAGAAGGGAAAAGCCTTAGGGCTGTCACAAAGGGGATACTTGAGGGTGAGGAAGGGTAAAGGAAGGGCAACTGAAGGTGAGGGGAGGTCTGCAAGGGTGGAAAAGCTGCAACGAGGATTTAGGAATGAGAAGTAGTAGGCTGTTTGGAGGGCATGTACTGGTATGGGGAGAAGTGGAGAGAAGGTACTAACCCTAGAACCTAAGACTAACCTAAAGACTAACCCTAAACTATGGTTATGGAAGAAAGAAGAAGGTTTGAAGCATAAGGAACTAACCCTAGCTCTACCTTACCCTACCTTAGGGCGTCTAAGAAGAGACTAGCAAACTCTATGTGTTACGCTGCACCTGTACCCAACACACCTTCAGGTGTACTGTAGGGAGAGAGGGCCAATTTTTTGACCAGGAGGGGTGTTATCAAGCAATGGTGGTCATGGCTGGGCCCTTTGGTCATCCTTTAGGGGTACTATGGCTTAATGGCATTGCTGACTGCCCTTTATTGGGGTTTTTTAACCTCGAGGTTGGTGTTCGAGGCCCCTAAGGGTTGACCACTAGGTCACATGGCTCCATACCCTGTTTATGTGCTTTGGTGGCCTTTGCTTCAGTTGTGAGACATTCGTCTCCCTTCACAGCTACTTAGGACACCCTCCTGGCCCTTTAGTTAGTGGGTTCCTGCTCTCCCTAGCCTTATCTCCTTAGAGGAAGACATCTTCCATGTCAAGCCTTTTTCATGCTTTGAGGAGGGCGTTGAGGGATTTTACAACATTCTAGGGGTTAGATGGGGTATAATGCCCTCCCTCCAGCTCACTCCAGCCTTTCATTCAGAGTGATTCGTTTATTTGTTCGTGTTTTGGCACCTAGGGGTACGAATACCCTAGGTAGCCTACCTTGAGCCTACCCTCGACTATATTTTATTATTATTTTCTTTTAATTTTCAATTGACATTTTATTATTTCAAATTGACTTATTTTAAGGCATGTAGGTCTGGATATTTTAAAAAGTGAGTGTGAGATCATATAAATAGATCTCCTCACTTTCATTTGAAAGACATAACTTATGGGATAATACACTATGCACTTGTTTTACCGCAGCTAGGGATCTTTGGATGGATGCGCTCCTCTTGAGGAAAGTTTTTTTGGGTTAATGCATGCTTTTTCTGGTAATTCTTTGGTGAAGTTCTTTTCTTGGTGATGTTTTGATTTGTTGGATGAACACAAGCACAAAAAGGTCAGGGTTCTCACCTTTTTGTTTGAATGTTGGTGGATGTGCACGTTCAAAGTCTTAGTGGTAGCCTTAGTGCTGCACTTTTTCCTAGGATAAGCCATTACCTTCATTCTTCTCACCTTAGCAAGTTGAGACACGTTTCCTTGTGGGGGTGCCCTAGGGTTTCTTCTTAGTTTTTCTAGGCTAGTTGTTTGACCTAGGAACCCTTCCTCACTAGGTTAGCCATCCTCCCTAGAAGCCCTAGGTTAGGTAGGGCTTGTGCCAGAGTAGTTTTTCTTGGTTTTCACACATCGATTTCTTCGAACTTAGGTTTAGGTTAGTCCTAGGGCTTAGTTTAGGTTAGTATTTGTGTTAATACCGACTTAGGTTAGGGTTAGTTGCTTCTCCTAAACCAACGCTACTCCTCTCAACCTCCTCCTTTTTCCTTCGCTGCCTTAACAACTCCTTTCTAGCACCCTTAGCAGGCCCTCCTAAGGCCCTTTCTATTCTCAACAGTTTTCCCTAAGGTGTTAACCAATCCTACTCCACCTTCGCTATCCCTCTCCTAAACTTTGCTTTTCTTTTCCTAGCTCTTAGCAACCCTAACTAGCCTAGTCCCATCCTTTCCTTTCTCTCCAAAAACAACCCTAAAGACTATCCTTTCAACCCCCGTTACCTCTCTTACTCTTGGCTGCCATCCTTTTCCTTTCCCTTACCTTCGGTCTTGTCATTTAGGGCAGCCCTAGGGCTATTTTCTACCCTCAAATCTACTGCATCAGACCTCAGGTTTGTTTCAAACCCTTGGCCTACCTTTCCATAATCCTAGCAGCCTTCCTCTATCCCTTTCTCCCTTTCGTTGACCTCATAACTTCCTCATTAGGCCTCAGGTCCTTCTTCAGAAAGTCATAACCCTAGATCACCTTCATTTCAATCCTCTTTTACACTACAGGGCTGCCCTTTACAGTGGCAACCCTCTTATACTTGGCCCTACTTACCTCTCCCTTCTAACCTACACATGCACAAACAAGAGGTTAGTAAATGCTGATAACAAATGTTAATATATATGTGTTTTGACTTGATGTAAGCACTGAAACCTTACCTTGATTGTTGCACTTAATTGTTACACACAGTCTGCAAGTTACACGCATTTACTTTATACTTTACTTAATGTACTGTTAGTTAGTCACTATTGCAATATGAAATATTGTTACTGCAATAATACTAGTGCACTCCATATGCACTTGTATTTCACTCTCATATTTAGACTCCATTAGGAACTGATCATTAATAATCCTCGAAAGAAGATATTTTCGTGTTTTAGTGTCTTTGCAGAGTCGAAATAGGGCTCTCCCCTAGGAGGCTTAGGCTTCCGAAGCAGTTGGGAGAAGTTGACTAAGGTGACAGTGGTCACTTTCTCCTCGCATGCTTATTGGTGGCTTGGATTGCCATTTCAACCGGTAACACTAGGGAATACTAACCTAGGTTTACAACTACTCCTAGAGTTCTAAGGGTCTAGCCCTAAAGGTACCTCTGGGGAGGACGTCCTTCCAAAAGTAAGGTACCTAAAAGTTGAAGAAGACCTAGCTAGAGACAAAATGCAGCTTTAATGGCTACCATTCAGTCCATAAACATAAAATCATTCATCAACAGGTAACAAAGAGCAATCAAGATGCAATCCTAGATAACCCCTTGTGCATGTGTTAAGCAAACAAATCCAACATCACCTTAACGAAGAGCATCAAACCAATAGAAACCCCAGGCCTCGTCATCAAACCCAAGAAAAGATCCTTCCTCTAGAGATGCGCCTCTCTTGAAGGAGCCCCCAAAGGATAAAATAGATGCATAGTGTATTATCCCATAAGTCTTGTTTTTAAAATGAAAGTGAGGATATCTATTTATATGATCTCACACTCACTTTTACATATAAAATCCAGGTCGACATGCCTTTAAAACGTCAATTTGAAATTATAAAATGTCAACTTAAAATTAAAGCAAAATAATAATAAAATATGGCCTAAGGTAGGCTCAAGGTAGGCTACCTAGGGTATTTGTACCCCAGGCGCCAAAATACGCTCAAATAAGCGAACCACTCTGAACGAAAGGATGGAGTGAGCTGGAGGGAGGGTGTTATACCCCATCTAACCCCTAGAATGTTGTAAAATCCCTCAACGCCCTCCTCAAAGCATCAAAAGGCATGGGATGGAAGATGGCTTCCTCTGAGGAGAAAGGGGCAGGGAGAGTAGGTGCCCATTGGCTGAAGGGCTAGGAGGGTGTTTTAAGTGGCTGCGAAGGGAGACAAATGTCTTGTAGTTGAAGCAAAGGCCACTAGAGCACATAAACAAGATATGGAGCCATGTTACCCAGTGGTCAACCCTTAGGAGCCTTGGACACCAACCCCGAGGTTAAAAACCTCATCAAAGGGCAGTCAACAGTGCCATTAAGCCATAGGACTCCTAAAGGATGGACCAAAGGGCCCAACCATGATCACCATTGCTCGATAACACCCCTCTTGGTCGAAAAATTGGCCTTCTCTCCTTGGGGTACACTTAAAGGTGGGTCGGGTACAAGTGCAGCGTAACAAGACGAAAAGTCAACAAAAAGTATGCAGAACTCAAGGCGAAAATTGGCCAAAATAATAATGCATTAACAGGACTCAAGGCAGAAATAGAGCAAGGCATCAGTGCATTGAAGGCAGATCAATAGAAAACTCAAGAGTCTCTTGACAATATCCTGGCCAGATTACCGCCGCACACTTCGTTTCCCCCACCTAGCCATAATCCACCTCTAGACCCCTTCAATACACCACCCCCTAGTCTGCCTAAAATGCCAAGAGAACACGACACGACGCCACCCCATGAAGTTCCCTTCTTTAACATTCCGTCAATATCAATCCCCCAAACACACAGATACCAGATAAGGGTAAAACTAGAGTTACCCAAATTTGATGGGGACGAAAAGCAATGCATTGCATGGATCAATAAAGCAGAAGAATACTTTGACATCCATAACATACATTTCGATAACGAGAAGATTAAATACGCTGCCATGCAATTGGAGGGGAATGCATACAATTGGTAAATGTGGTGGAAGATGACAACCCGAGTCTGTTCCTTTAGTTGGGAATTACTTTAAGAATGATCTTCTTAAGAGGTTTCAAGGCGTAACCAAGAAAGACTTTTTGGCCAAGATCACTAGATTGCAGCAAAAGGGCGGTGTAGATGAGTACACATGTGAATGGGAAGCTTTGGCAACTTGAGTTCCAGAACTAACTGATGATTGACGTCTGCAAACATACATACATAGACTAAAACCACACATTCGGGATGAGTTAGAATTACATAACACTTCTACCATGGAGAAGATAAGACGTAAGGCCAAGATCATCGAGAACAAGTTTAAACGATCCGCTCAAACTAGCTTCGACAAAAACTACTCCAAGAGGAATCCTTCCCAATCAGCGAATACATGAACTTCAAGAGATACGCCACCGCATCCAAGGGAAGGAGCAAAACCTAGTTTAAAAGCCCAGAAGATGAAGGAAGGAAAGCGCAAATATTGTGGAGAGAAATGGGATCCTAAGCATAAATGTTTGCAACAACCCCCAAAAGCTGTATGCTTGCGAAGCCGAAGAAGAAGAAAAAGTCTCGGAAAGTGAAGAGTCAAGTGAGGAGGATACATGAAACTGGCATGACCGCCAGTAAGAACTAGAAGATGATACACCAAAGATCTCATTAGTTGCATTACACGGATATCCCAACCACAAACACCGAAGCTAAAGGGACATTATGCATACTCATTAGCATTGATTCATAGCTTATAATGATTTGTGGCTCAATTTTTTGCTTATAAGTTATGGACCTTTTATGTGATATGAGTGGTGTGATGACCATGAGATGATGTTATATTTCTGCCTCGTTTTTCTACTATGCCATGTTAGATGATGATGATGATGATGTATTACTTGATGTTTTACTATATTGTCAATTGTTACTTCATGGTATATTGTATTTGATTGTTTGATGAGTATAACTAGTGGTACCTTGCATAGGGTCACGAGGGTGAAGATTGGTCATTTAGTGGCATACCATGCATCATGATTAGTTTTATTTTGGTGTTTTTGAGGACTATTTCCCCTTCTTTGGTTCCATCTTTTGGCTTTCATCATTTCATCCTGAGTCACAAGGTTGGGGTTCGGTAAGTTCGATTCAGGTTTGAATTTTCCAATGAAGTTCAGATGAGGTTCGTCATTGATGATTCATTTGAGAGAGGTGATAAGGGGGTGTTGGAAGATGTTTGGGCACCTGGAGTACTTAAATTTCTGCATTTATTTTTATTTATTTTAAATTTTGAGCTCATTCATGCAATTAGTGGCCAAGTTGGCTTGGTGTTTAATTATGGGAACACTCCTACAAGGGCCAATGTCATGATAGGCAATACATGCAAGGTGGGTCCTATAAAATCATTAAATCCTAAATATTAAACCTAAAAAATTGAGAAGAATCCAAATTGACCCTATAAAATCACTAAAATTAAAACCAACATACAATATGTGATGAGATAAGCTATAAGGCTACTGCTAAGGTTGAAGAAGATGGCAAAAGGGCCTAAACTTTGTCGTGCAGAGTAAACCTTGTGTAAAAGATGAAGGAAATGCTAAATAAGGAAGTTTGGCTGAGTTAAATCTTGCCTAGGTAGCCTCTTTGTGGATGATTTGGTTACTGTCCCTTCACACACCAACAAGTAGAAAATACCTTGAATAGGTAGAAACACCTCCAACAAACAAAATAATGACCAAACCCAGTTAAAGTTCAAAAAATTTGAGCTTTAAATGGCGAGTCAGGGAAAAATCGTTTGTTTCACTTGTGTTGACCAAGTAAAACTCAGAATGATCCAAATCGGATCGTTGTGTGTCGATTCCGATTTAAATCAGAAAATCGCAATTTGGGCCACGATTCCTATGACTTTGCTAGGAACATCACCAAGTGTAGTGCTCCATGAAATAGTGCCTAATAATCATCCAACATACCATTCAAGTCATAGGAAGTGGGTAGATAAAATCACTCTAGTGTAATAAAGTTAACCCATCATTAAAATTTAGACAATGTTAATCTAATATGACAATGATACACAAGACATACACTATGAGTACACCTTTTCTAACAATTCAGTGATTTATAAATTGTAACCCATCTAGTCTAACATTAGTGTAACCCTTAGAACCCTTTTGCATAGCTCAACTACCTAAGTCAAATGAGAATACATGAGGTGAAGTAGCACATAGGGAAGAAAGGGGGTCTTTGTGAAATAACTATCATAGTAATATAAGTGTGTTGCTTTATCGTTGACTTTCAACATTTTAGAATTCTTTAGATGGTTTTTCCATGTGTGCCATGGAAGTGCTGTCATGGGTCATCCATCCTCGTGCCTTCATATTGCATTCCCTTTATTTTATTTTTCTTTTGATATTTCATTTTTTTTGTAAGCTCCAATAATTGTATTACTTTAAACAAATAAGTACATAGATATCAAAATTGTTCTTCCCCATAGGAAACCATACCAAAGATAACAAGGTTGTTTGTCATCAGAGTTTTCGAGAGTTAGCATGTCTTACAACAAAAAATAAAAGGTTTACAAGTGCTTGACCATAACTATTTCTATGATTGTAAATAACTATTAAACCTGTGCTATACACGAGATAACTAATAATAAAAAAATTAAAATTCTAGATGGCAACAACTACTCTGTAGGTTCATCATCAAAAATAGGTATATAAGGCAACGCCTTTTCATGAGCGGACTCAAGAATAGTGGTAGGATCTATAGCATAAACAAAAAGAAAACTAGGAATTGGCAAGTCCATCCATGTAGTGGCTTTGTAAATCAGATTTTGTGTTTCCATGACTTGTTTAATTTGAGCTCGAATGTAATCTATTTGTAGCAGTATTTTGTTTCTCTCTTCTTGTCCTTTAACCAACACTTTTCCTAATAGAGATTTAACGGGCTAGTAGAGAGTGAGGGTTTTGATGTATTTTGTATCTTGTGTCCTTGTATTACCAATATCCTTGGCCCAAGGTTGCATTTCTTCAATAGTCTGGTTTGCATTAATGTCGTCCTCAATTTGACCCACTATTTTGCTCAAGAGGGCCTATCCTTGGCCTCTCCAGGAATTTGTTCCATACAAATTGTGCATGCCTCCTCCACGTCCCGCTGAGCACTAGTTTGAGAGGCTGCTCTTTGTTCACCTCGAGCTTGGCTCCTTCTGCCTTTTCCCATCATGCTATCTGAACAATTACCCTTCTGAAAATTCTCAACAACCTAGATCTCTTCACATAGGATAGTCCAAATGTCGACAGGGAATGCTGCCCACACAATCTCAATATGACTCAAGAGAGGGAAATACCAGTGAAATCCTTTGTTAGCAGAAGCTCTGTTCTTAGTTGCCAAGAATAAAGCAAAGAACCAATGTGAGAAACTAAAGCAGAACACTGTTACCACTTAAGTTGTACTTAGTGGTTTTTTATCAAGTGAGCCTGGTGAACTGGACAAGGATAACTTGTTCGGACTTCAGAAGACCTTCAGTCTTACTTCTGGGAAGCTTTGTTGTACTATATCACATGTTCATACCCCATGGGGGAATTGTAATAAATGTTCTAGCATGATAGTGTCTGCAAAAGATTTGGTCTCTTAGACTTTATTTGTCAATCCGATCAGCCCAGGGTGTTTTTTTCCCTTGGTTATTATTGGTTGTTGAATAAACGATTGATAATTTCTGAGTTTTTCACTCCATACCTCCAAAGTTGGGGTGGTCGGCTTGGCATTTAGGTCTATTGAGGTTATTAGAGTCTATGTGTCAATGTATAAACATGCTAAGCATCATGGTTGAGTCATATGAACATGTCTAAGTCCCCCCTAGGTTTTTTCAACTTTTTTAATTTTTTTAATTTTTCAGTGTTTTTTATTAAAATTTATTTTTTCCAAAACTTAGGCTATTTTTTAATAGTTTAATTGGAAAAATTGGTTTTGTAATAAAAGTGGGCCAAATAATCAGTTTCAGTCATGCAGGTGCTCATTTTCAAGCTAAGAGCACCATGTAAACCCATGGACCCACTTTTTCTTAGTTTTGAGTGATTTTCCATCACTCAGGTCAGAAATCCCCAAAAAATCAATTATTGATTATTTTAACTAATAAATTGATGAATAATGGAGCAAATCCAAAATCATAGATCAGTGGATTCTCAGCCAATTTGATTGAAATCAGTTAGATCTGAACCAGATTGACTGGATCTGACAAATCCTTGACTGAAGGAGGTGATCTGGACAGATCCAGAGTTGAACTTCAGCATCCTTTATGGGGAATTTCGCCCTCCCTCTCTCCTCCACACGTTTGGGCTCATCTGGATGAGTTTTGGTGGATGCTTCAGTCAACAGGTTGAGGTGTCAGTCAGATCAGCTCTCCGATTGACAGTTGCACTCAGTGAGACTCAGATCTGGCTCAGTTAGACACAGATCAGGCATTGATGGACTCTCCTTCAACTACAGTGGTCTATCTCCTTGGGATTTGCGCTTCCCTAGGCTGGATCTCCTATTTTTTGTATAAATAAAGCTCAGGCTGCCTCTTCCAAGCTAGTTAGAGTTGGATTGAGGAGCTGTTGCCATTGTAAGACTGCTATATTTTTTTATTGTGAATCAAGAAGCTTTGGAGGCTATACCGTGTAGTGCATGTGTTTGTGTGGATTCCCAGCGTCATGCTGCTAATGTGGTAACTGCATTTTCTTTCCAATTTCTGTGCTGCTTTTGTTTTCTGGCTTCAAGGATTCGGTTGAATCAAGTAAGGGTGTAAACTAGGCAAGTTAGATTACTTGTTCTTGTTTATCCATATTATGTATGCTCAAGAATTTTAGTTATATGCTTAAATAAGATTATTTTTGCATGATCTTTCAGTCTTGTTGCTTTATACATCTAAATCCAGATCTCATGAGGTGTTGTGCAGGCTTGTGTTATTTAGTTGCAGGTTCTCGATTGGACGAAGGTGTGGATCAAGATTGACGCCATTCCTTATCCAATAAGCTCAAGACTTTGCCCCTCAACGCTCCACGAAAGGGCCTCCTTTTCAGCTTGTTCCATTCAAGCAACGAGTCGACCTTCTCTCCTCTTTTTCTCCTTTCTTTAAATAATCAATCTTCCGGTTACCTTTTTCTTCCTCTTATGATCAGATCTAGTTCCAAGAATTGAATATATATTGTTAGATCTAGTTCATTAGAGTCTTGCTGCTTAGATCTGTAATTTCATAAAGATAGATCTAGGTGTAGGAATTTCCTTTTTTGCAAGTAGCTAAATCATAGATCTAAAGCTTGCTCATAAGATAGTTTCCTTTGTCGTTCTTTAAAGATTTAAATTCTGCAAGAAAAGTGCATATCTCATTGGCTGCCCAAATAGCAAGCCAAGATCCCAAGGAAAGCTTGCTTTCTTTGGTTCCTTTTTGCAAAACTAGATTAGCCCCTTTTAACAATTTTTTACTTAGGTTTATTTTTGGTAACTAGCTTGGTAATCCAAAACACCTTTAAAGTGTTTTTGGGCACATTTGATTTTAATTGCTCGCTGTTTTTTAGCAGGTTTAACAAAAAAGAGAAGGAGACTTTGCCCATTTTCCGTCTCTTGGGTGAACTAGAGCTTCCCAAAGGCTTCCCCCACTGCTGTGATTTTAGTTTAGCTTGTTACAAGCTTGTTGTAAGCCTTTGGATCCCAGATAACAAGGACCAAAGTGCATAATTCAGTTTGCTGATATTGTAACCAATAATAATAAAAATAATCATTTTGAGTAGGCTCTTTTGAGCCCACTCCCCATCCCCCCAGGGGGGATTCACGTTCGTTTCGCCTTTTTGCTTTTCTTTCCCCTTTTTTGCTCTAGCTTAGTCTTGTTATGCAGGATTGTATACTTTGATAACATTTTTCATTATTCCATATTTTAATTTCAAAAGTAATCATACTACTTACCCCACGACTTCCTGATTGACCCGCAAGGGGAAAGAGATGCGTGGTAGGACTAATTAGAAAACCGGCATGGTGTATCTTTAATTCCTTTTCATCAATTGTTTCGTTAGCTATAATAAAATTAACCCCCCCTTGATTCCCCTATTGAGATCCACTTGGATCGAAAGAGGTTCTTGGAGGGTTTTCTCTTTAACAAGAACACCTATCTTAAAATTAACTAAAAATAACGAAGACTCCAGTGTGTATGCTCTGTACTTGGTTGCGGTTCGTCTGATCAGTCGAGCTGCATCAAAAGCACTTGAGTGACTAGAATAATTAGGATTCACTCTCCCAAATTGACAAACCATCAGGCGAAAATCCGACGCCTCGATCTAACCATTATGGTGGCAAAATACCCAAAGGAAGCGGGAACTCCTGAAAAGTGACCTCGGGGTGCCGATCTCTGTTACACCTTCGGGTGCATTATGAACAACAGCCTCAGAGACTCCATTCAGCCCACATATTCCTTGCGGGTAACCGTGACGGTTTAGTTTTGGACATACTTCAAGTACCCCCTGGGTATATCTGGAGTCCCCTCGCCTAAGTTAAATTACTCATCTTCACATTAATTTAAAATAAACCAAGATACATTTGCACAACATTTATTTCAGCACTTGAAAGCACTCTTAAAGTATTTTCGACTCCATTTTTGGCACTGGTCAACTGTTTATTTCTTTCAATCTTTATGCGATTGTGTGTCATTTCGTGCTTACTTGTGATCATCTTATTTGGTTATTTGTTGTTTACAATTGTTAAGTCAAAACTCCTAAAAAACATACTCTTTAATACCATCATCATACTAAATAATTTTGTCCTAGTAACTTAATAGGGTCTACCCCCCTTGGCTTCGTTAGGAGTTGAGCCTAAATGGAGGAGTCAAGAACAAGGTGACATCCTTGACTCGAGACTTGCCCCCAATGACACATCGAGTGGCTTGAAGATTTCTGCCACGTGACCCAGGTGTGTGAAAGGTGGCAACAAACACCAAACAAAATGGCAAATGCTATTGGCTCAAAGGGGAAATTATCGACTTACCAGTGTGAATCGGAACCATGAATGTGAGCTTTCTTGATTGGATTAGTTGTCTTTGTGAGCTTACCTTTGGATTATGCCTTGTCCAAGACCCGTTGTGGCCTTCAATGTCCATATCTTTACGCATCATGACCTAATTAGGCGTGAAACCCCATTCCCTCCACCATACCAACCACCTTTGGAGCCTCCCATCAGTCTCATTCTCTTGCTTGCAGCTGCAACTGGTAATTATTGCTAGTGGGGGTGGGGGCGGCGAGTACACCCTCACTGATAGCCCAAAGCTGCGGGGATGCCAACTGGCTATCATGCTTGCTGCTGTGCTGCCTCTTTGCCACCCCATACATGAACCCTTTGATATTTCATTCATTTGCTATTCATTTAGCCCTTTCGTTGGCTTAATCCCTTTTTTTAGATGTGGCTTTGATAACCTAGGACAAGGGAACTTGGCTTTTGCGATGGGGAGTATCTACCATGATCTTTTCCATTTATTTTTGCATTTAATTTATTAGCAACATCTTTTTGTGAAGAGTTCAAAACACTTTTAGCTTTATTTGAGGTGTTACCACTTGAGTTGCACTCGGTTGGACTTTCATGTGAGCCGCCGAAAATGAAAAAACACTTGTTCGAATTCAGAGTTCAGAAGTCCATGCAGGCCTTCCAGGGCCCTTTTTTTCACTTTTTTACCACATGTTCATAACTTGCGGGAAGATTGTAAAAAATGTGTTAGCACGGGTTTTTTGTAAAGAACTTGGCTTCCTAGGACTTGGTTATCAAGCTGATTATTCCAAGGTGTTTTTCCCCTTGTTAATTAAGCAATGTTGAACAAAAGACGTATAATTTTCGAGTTTTTCACCTGGTCCTCCAAAGCTGGAATGGTAGTCTTGGTGGTTAAACCATGGGAGGTTATTAAAGTTCATGTGTCAATGTATATGAACATGCTAGATATTGTTATCGAGTCATATGAACATGTGCTAGGTCCCCCTTAGGATTTTTTTTTAATTTCAAAGTTTTACCGGTTGAAATGGCAGTCTATTCCATTGACAAGCATATGAGAAGAAAGTGACCAATACCACCTTAGTCACCTCCCCAAACTACTTTGGAAGTCGAAACCTCGTAGGGGAGAGCCCTATGTAACTCTGCAAAAGACGTTTAGCCACAAACATATCTTGCAATTGTGTAAAGTTAGTGACCAGTGCCTAATGGAGTTAATTTGGTAATAGGAAGGAAAAATCTTATGTGTGAGTATGAGTAATGCAAGTGAACGTGTCCAAGGATAAACCAACTTGAGTGTTTAGTCATGTAAACACTTAGAGTGTAGAGTATCCTTCAATTAGTCCTGATATGCAATGATCAGTTGGATAAGCAAATATTAGCCAATATATGATATTCTTTACCATTGAATGTATGCAACACACCTTGTATATCATTAGAGACAAGTCATTTATATCATCCAAAATGCAGCAGTATGACACAAATTTTAATGACAAATTATGACAGCAGTAGTCATCATCTTATAGTAGGAAACAATCACCATTGTTATGTGTTAAAACGTAACTTCTTGTGTGTATTTAGCAATTGCAACAGTATGGTGATATTTCAAAGTTTACATCATGTCAAACATGCACATACAATACCATAGCAAAGTGTTTATGCTTCTTCAAATTATAATTCAAACTTGTTACATGTAACTAGTTAACCAATGTGTGCTAGTTAGTGTGATCACAAAGAGATAAAAAGGTTGTTAATGATCCACTTTTACTATTATCTAACCCCCTTAACCCGTGTCTTGTTAGCTTGTGTGTAGGGTTAGAAGACTGAGATGAAAGTTTAGGAGCAACAATTAGGTATATAGGGAGGGTTGCCACTGTAAGGGAAACCCTACAGGATAGAAGGGACAATCACAAAAAGAGGCCGAGGGATGTAAAACCCTAAGGAAGGAGATCCGAGGGTGAAGGTGTGGAAAGGGAGGAAGGGCGAGCCCTGCTGCAATTGTAGTAGCAGACCTGAGGATAAGGAACAACCCTAGGGCTGCCCTAAAGGATAGGCCCGAGGGTAGAAAAATGCTTGGGATGGCATTTTGCCCAAACCCCAATGTTAGCATGTGCATAAAAATTTAATAATTTGGTTGAAAACTTAAAACACATAAGATTTCTTTCTTCTTTTGAATTCCGAAAATTTATGGCAGCCCTAAATTCTTACTCAGAAAATTAATTTAAGCCACACACATGAAATTTAAACACTTAGATTTTTGGTCAAGTTGATCCAGGAAAAACCCTTAAGGGAAAACATGTTTGCAGAGAGATTTTATTATTTATTCAGAGACAAATTATCCAACAAATTACAGCAGTACTTATCTCTTTTTCATCTCAAAAAAACGTGCCACCAAGAATTTTTGCCACACACGTGACTGTACAACTGCCTTCATTTCTATGCAAAACCCAACCTCGAAATCTGTGTTGTACAGTGACTATACAAACATCAATAAATGTTGTATGGTTGCCTCGATTTCTGTGCAAACTTGGCCTCGAAATCTGTGCCTTCTCTCCTCAAAAATCGTGCTGCACGAACTGTATGACTTGCATTAATTGTTTTATAGTCGCTGCATTTAATGTTGTACGACTGCCTTAGGATTCCTGCCACTCTGGTAAATTTATCTTGAAATTTGTGCCCTTTCTCGTCTTCCTGATTCTGGAAAATTTTTGCAAGGGTTTTTTCTCTTTGGTTTTCTCTTGTTCTCTCTCTCTCAAAAATCTCTCTTGAAAGTGAACAAATAGACTTTTTGCTTTTCCCAAGCCTTTTTTGTGTGAGTAACTTCCTCCTCAAATCCAATGGATGAGATTAGATGAGATCCTAGGGCCAATATCACATCTCACCTTTTTCTCATTAAAAAGCAATTAATGACTTTTTAAATATTAAATGTGAGACTTTATTACACACCCATTTTATTAATCTCATTAAAGTCACTTAAGATTTTATTACTCACATTTAATTTATAAAGTGACTTTATATCAATAAAGTCAATCTCACTTTATAAATGGCTAGGGACCACATTTAAAGTGTTTTTGTCCACCCCAAGACATGAGTGAACAAACACTTCTCTAGGTAAAAAAATCAACATACCCAACCTAGGGCATCTAGGGAGGATGGCTTACGTAGTGAGAAAGAGATCCTAGGTTAGACAACTATCCTAGAAAACTAAGGGAAAATCTTAGAGGACTCTCATGAGAAGATGTGGCTCAACTTGTTAAGGTGACAAAAAGGTTGAAAATGACCTATTCTATAAGAAAATGCAGCACTAGGGCTATCATTTAGTCATGAACATGCATCATCTACCAACATTCAAACAAAGAGATAAGAAGCCAAACCTCCATGTGCTACTGTTCAACCAACAAATCCAAGCATCACCTTGCAAGAGAATTCCACAAAAGAACACTAGGAAAAGACTTTTTAAATATTAATGACTTTTTAAATATTAAATGTGAGACTTTATTACACACCCACTTTATTAATCTCATTAAAGTCACTTAAGACTTTATTACTCACATTTAATTTATAAAGTGACTTTATATCAATAAAGTCAATCTCACTTTATAAATGGCTAGGGACCACATTTAAAGTGTTCTTGTCCATCCTAAGGCATGAGTGAACAATCACTTCTCTAGGTAAAAAAATCAACATACCCAACCTAGGGCATCTAGGGAGGATGGCTTACCTAGTGAGAAAAGAGATCCTAGGTTAGACAACTAGCCTAGAAAACTAAGGGAAAGTCCTAGAGGACTCTCATGAGAAGATGTGCCTGAACTTGCTAAGGTGACAAGAAGGCTGGAAATGGCCTATTCTATAAGAAAATGCTGCACTAGGGTTACCATTTAGTCATGCACATGCATCATCTACCAACATTCAAACAAAGAGATAAGAAGCTAAACCTCCATGTGCTAGTGTTTGGCCAACAAATCCAAGCATCACCTTGCAAGAGAATTCCACAAAAGAACACCAAAAAAAGCTTGCATAACCCAGAAAATCTCGCTCAAGTGGGGCGCATCTCTTCAAAGATCCCTAAGTAGGGTAGAAGGTGCCAGCTGGTAGAAGGGATAAAGGGTGTCCTAAGTGGCAGTGAAGGGAGACAAATGTCTCATAGTTGAAGCAAAGGGCACCAGAGCAAGCAAATAGGATATGGGGCCATGTGACCGAGTGATCAACCCTTAGGAACCTCGAACAAAGGGCAGTCGAAAGTGCCATTAAGCCATAGTACTCCTAAGGAAAGGACCAAAGGACCCTACCATGACCACCATTGCTCAATAACACCCCTCTTGGTTGAAAAAATGGCCCTCTCTCCTTACGGCATGTTTGAAGGTGTGCTGGGTACAAATGCAACATAACATCGAGAAAATAATTTTTTTTGTTAAATTAGGCCATTTTTAATGGTTTAATTAAAAAAATTGTAAATGGCATAGAAGCATGATCCAGAGGAAGAATTTGGCGTGGGGATGCTCGTTTTCACACTTAGAGTGTCTTTACCCTAGGACCCACTTTTCATATGATTCGGGTGATTAAATTGTCACTTAGAGCATAATTTCTCCAAAGGGGCAACAAAACGTCATGAAAATGCTAAGAATTCGACAAAACGACTAAAGGACAAAGTGAGAAATGTCAATGAGATATGTTAAAACATGTTGGGGTGAGGTGGCACTTTTGTCCCCCATATGAGTTGACTTCATCCATGATCAAAGGCGTCACTCTGGATAAGTGTTTGGAGGCTAACGAATCACTATGAGTTACCAAGTGCACAACCTCCATGAGCTTCACGATTGGGTTGAGTTACCACGTGAAGTCAAACGACACGACTTAAATTGAAAAGGTGCAAAATGGCTTATAAATGTAATTGTACAACATATCATATCTTAACAATTCTATTATTTATCCATTCATGGATTGTTTGGCGTATTTATGCTGGTTATTGTGTTATATGAAAATATATATAACATAATAAGACATATAACTATATATAAACATTAAGTATCAATATTAATTATTAATATTAATATATATTAATATTAATAATTAATAATTAATAAATAGAAATGATTAATCAATTCATTAGAAAAAGTAAAGAGATGTACCCTTTTATTTGAAAATGCACGATAAGGCTTATATAAAGCCATACCAATGGAATTGTAAATCATCACGTCTTATATCTTTTATCATTTTATATTTATTTCATTCATGGAATATTGATCTTATTTACTCTAGGTCTTCCCATAAGAAACATATTTTTACTGTTTCAGTAAATGGCACATCTCTCTTGGAGAGGTGGTGCCCTCTCCTCTCACCAAGCCTCAATCAAGATCCACTTTTCCCTCTTGAACTGGACTTCAATTCCCTCTTATGGATACTCCCCCCTGGGCTGTCTTTCTCTATTTAAGCAGGCCGATTCTTCATTGTAAAGCATTAGAAGGTGGAACCTTTGCTTGTGCACTTGTTGTAATACTTTTTGTTTGGTAACAATAAAGAAAGGATTTGGAGGCTCATGCTAGTGTTTTCATTGGATGTTTGGTTGATTTGCTCTTCATGAACCATTGAGGTAAACTGTGTCTTTGCAAAGTTTGTTTACAAGTTTGGAGTTCTAATAGCCTTTGAAGGGAATTTTCATTGCAGTAAGATAAGAAGTAAGATTTGATTGATTAGCTTTTTATTGTTAGTCTTGTGAAAGATCTAAGGGATGTTGTCTATTCTTGTTTGAATGCATCTATTTTTACATCTTTTATTTGGTTAACACCAAAGTTACAAAAACTGAACCGGTGGACAAATCGGTCGACCCTGAGAACCAGAACCGAATAATAACCAGGGAAGAAAACGAATCATAAAACCGGTCCACCAAAGATACATAAAATATTCATTTAAAAAAAAAAAAATTCATGTTTATCCATGTGAGTTCAAACCATTATACACAAAATATGCAAAGTTTCTCATGTATATAGCAAACAAGAGTTCATAGAACCAAAATAACACTTAACATCGAGTGTAATCCCTGTATGAATCAAAATACATCAACAAAAAGGATCTAAATGGCCTATAGAAAAGATTAAGTCAAAGATTAAAGAATTTAATCATCAGAATCTTCTGAATCCTTAGGATCAGACTCATCAGAGGCCTTAGATTCAAACTCTGAGCCATCATCTACATCCTGATCCTCAATATGGGGTGCCTGGGCTTGGGCCACCTGACTTGACTCCCTTGGTCCAGAAAGCACATGTCCAACATCAACTCCCACATCCTGCTGTTGTGGAAGTGGGTCCAAATCCAACCATGAGAGGTCTTCATTGTCAAACGTTGCTGAATGAGTCTCCACAACCCAATCTGATGATGCATCACCATCATCTTAGAATATGGAACACGATTCAGGGGTCTTGTTCTGCAATTGGTTGTGCTTCAACCTAAGGCTGTACTGAACAAATACAATATCATTCAATTGTTTTTCTCTAAATGGTTGCGCTTCTTGGTGTGTATACGCTAAAAAACACTCCAATTGCATTCACAATGAGAAGCACTGCATGTTTGGCTCAATACTCGAACTGCAAACTTTTCCAAATCAATGCACTGGCTGCCAAATTGCTGCCACCAATATGCTGCATGTAAAGACAAATAAAAATTAGCAAATGAATTTAAGCACAAACTTGAAAAAGACTCCAATGAATTAAAATTTAAAGACTTTGTAATTAATTACCTGAAGGATCTTTTGATCTAGATCGTATGGTTGTAGCCAGGTCGAAGATACCAAGACTCTCATGAAATGCAAGAGCTTGCTGTGTATCTCATCTTGTTTATTGGGATTAGATACCATGCGCTCAATGCATTTATATAATCCTTCTTTTACCTCCCCATCTGCTTCAAAATCTTTTGTGTAATGGTACCTTCAGAAGATTCAAGACAAAAAAGATGGTCAATTTCAAAGAATGATAAACTTTTGCAATTAAAAGTTAGTAATATAACTTGAAAACTTTGAAATTAGTTACCTTGGATTCAAGTAATAGCCTGCAGCATATAAAGGCCAATGGAGTTGTTTGTTCCATTGTTCATCAATTATTTTCCACATAGGAAGATATTTTTGTCTTTTTCCCTCATATGCTTCCTTTATTGCCTCGTTGGCTTGATCCATGTTCTCATAAATAAACCCCATCACTGCTTTATCACCATTTACCATTCTCAGGACTTTCACAAGAGGCTCGCTAAAAAGTACGATCTCCTCTGCCTTTTTCCAAAATGCTTTCTCATAGACGTTATCAACAATGTCTTTTCCATCAGCTTTCTTGCTCCATTGAGATTCATTCCACTTATCACAAGAGAATATCTTCCTCAAGTTGGCCTTTTGCTCAATCAAGAACTGCAATGTAAGGAAATTTGTTGCAAATCTTGTGATAGCTGGCTTGACAAGCTCTTTTCCACCAGTGCATTTTCTCATAAGGGTCAAAACCCATGAGTGGTTGTAAATGTATCTTGTGATAGATTTTGCTTGTCCCACACACCTTTTCACCCACTCAATTTTCCCAATATCCTTAAGCATGGTCCAAATAATGGGCTGCACATGGAGTCCACCAAATGGTGGGATGTTTGTTCTCTAGCAACCTTCCAGTTGCAACATAGTTGGAGGCATTGTCTATGATAACCTGCACTACATTTTGCACCCCCACCTCCTCAACTACGTCACCAAAATACGAAATTGTAAATATGCGTCCTTCACTTGATCAGATGCATCCACTAATCTAAGGAACATAGTCCCTTTTGGGCAAGCAACTAGGAAGTTTAGAATGGTGTGACCTCTTGCATCAGTCCATCCATCAAACATGATTGTTCACCATGTTTTAGTCCATGAGGTATTCTTGTACCCTTTCGACTTCATTTTTCAAAAGTGCCCCCCTAATATCCTCATAGCCAGGGCCCTTGAAGCCTGGACCACATGAAGCTATAACATCCAACATAGGTTGATAGTATATTGACCTTGAAGCATTGAAAGGTATGTTTGCATCATACACCATCTAGCAATGCATTCCCAAGCAGCCTCCTTTTCCACCTTCTTCCATTTGGCATCAATGGTGGGCTGAGCACCAGGGGTAGTGCAGGGTTGAAAGAAAGACTCAAGGCTACCACGAGGTTTTTTAAATTGGAATGTACTGCTATGAACACCACGAACTGCAACATTTTCTTCCTTAGGAATGGTATAAGGATAATGGGAAGGGTTGGGAAAACTAGATGATTATTCAAAACTAGGGTTTTTCTCAAGAAAATCAGAGCTACAACTTCTCCCTATCTTTTTTTGTACCCTTTTGTTTTTGGATTTTTTGGCTTGGTAAGATTCAAGAAGACCAAGCATCTCAACTCTCAAGTCATTAGAGACTTTGAGGCATGCTCTTACATTCCCCCTTGTACCAACTAAGTGTTTTCAGCTTATTTATACCCCCCCCCCCAGCCTCCTTCTGACAATAGTTACACACCATTTTCCCCTCAACTAATTGACATGTACCTGTTATCCACTAATTTTGCACTTAGTGGATTTTCAGTGAGCCGCCGAAGTCATGAACAAGCCAGTTGTTCATTATGAGTGCTCAAAAGGTTTCGCGGATTATCAGGGCCTTTTTTGGGCCTCTTTTTTAATAAAATGCATATTCATACCCCTTGGGCGCGTTGTAATAGATGCTCTAACACGACAAACTTTTTGTAAAGGACTTGGCTATCAATCTGATTATTCCAAGGTGTTTTTTTCCCTTGTCAATTATGCAATGCTGAATAAGCGATGTATAATTTTCGAGTTTTTCATCGATCCTCCAAAGCTGGAATTTTCGTCTTGGTGGTTAGGCCTTATGAGGTTATTAAAGTTCATGTGTCAATGTATATAAGCATGTTAGGCATCGGTATTGAGTCATATGGACATGTACTAGGTCCCCCTAGAGTTTTGTTCGATTCCGAGAATATATATATATATATATTGTTTTTAAAGCGATTTTTAATGGTTTAAATGGAAAAATTCAAAATGTAAAAAAAAGTGTGATCCAGAGTCTGTTTTTGGCGTGTTTGGGCTCATTTTCAAGCTCGGAGCACCTCCTTTACCCCAAAACCCACTTTTCCAATGCTTCGAGATATTCGTCCTGTATGGCATTATTTCGTGGAAAATGCTACAAAATGGCAAAAAATTGCTAAATTATGACGAAGTGCACTGAAGTCAAAAATTAAAAAAAGTAAAAAATCAATAAAAAAAAATGTTGAGAAAGTGACATGGCATGTGGTCCCTATTGATATGGGACTTCTCTTCCACATGAAGGCAATTAAACTTTGGTTAAATAAAGAGGATTATGAATTGTTGTATGAGGGGATGACATCACCCACATGGGACTCACGCTAATACCAAGTGAGGGTGCAATTGTATTAAGTGTGGACCCCTCCTTCCATGTTTTAAAATTGTTAAAACTTTGGAGTTGTTGAAGTTATGATATATCACCATTCAAGTAAACGAATGGGATGGAGGTGACGTCAATCCAAGCATGGAGTGGTAACACCAAGCATGGATGCGATATGTTGAGGGTGGACCCCTCCTCTTTCTTTTTTGGTTGAACAAAACCTTGGTTATGTTTCGTAGTATACCATGCAATTTAAGTGGGAAGAGATAGCGAGTGGGTAGAAGATCAAATTGCATGTATTGAGGGATTGACACCAACGTGTGGATATGCGAGTTGGTTGGTGGAGAATCGTATGTGTTGGAGAGGTGGCGCTTAGCCACATCGAATCAATCCCCCTTTTCACTCAAGCAATCTCAAGCGAACTCATGTCTACTTCAGTTGGTTGGTGCACTCCTGGGAGGTTTGTAAACTCTATAAAAGAAAGGCCTTCTTCCTCATTCTAGACGGAAGCAAGGAAGCTCTGCTCATGCAATTTGTTTTGTTGTTATCATTTGAATAATATTGAAGCTTGGGAGGTCCATTGGTGTTCATGTCAAATGGTGAATGGTGTATGCTTATTGAGGTAATCTTGATTTAATTTGTTTATGCTTGATATTGAATTGGTAATCAATCTAGCTTAGAGGGTTCTCTGAAACACATAGGGTAAATATTTGATGCTTCAAGTTATTTACTTACAATTTGGCTCGTTGAGTTTCAAAAGTAGCATTGTTTATTAAGTTGTATTCATGCTTTTTTGGTTTCCATTGGTTGAATGTACTAGATTTGATCCCTTTTTGTGCAAGTGTGAATACGTTTTTTCAGGTTGCAACGTTGGAGTAAGGGGAAGAGCTAAGTTGCATCGCCCTCTTTTTCAAGTCTTGAAGAAACTACAAATTCTTGTGCCCATTAGTACCTTCAAGTCTTAGAAAGATTCGAGCTTGAGCAAAGCTTTTCTCTTCTTCCTCTCTCAAATATTAAACTTTTTCTTGGTTACCTGTTGAAGAAAGCTATTTCGTTTTAAAAAAGAAAAGTTTTATCATAAATATTAGCTTGTTATTTTACTAGATCTGAAGCGCATCTAAATCATAGTTATAAGCCTAGATCTAGCAGCTATTACTTAGTACTTTAAGCCCCAATTTTTTCCAATCTTTGCTAGTACTTAGTAGTGTATTTTTCTTATTGTATTATTGCACTAATCCACTAATTTGTAAACTTTAAACTTGCTGGTTTTTAGCAGGTTGAACAAAAAAGAGAGGGAGTCGTTGCCAAAATTTTGTGCTTTAAGCCTTCCAGAGCACCCGAGATCCAACCCACTTCCCCCTTCTTCGTTCCCCTTCTTTCCTGGGCAATTTGTAAGCCATTTTGACCATTTTTGAGGGTCAAAAGGAGGTTCTTTCTCTAAAAGTTAGTATTGTAATAAATCATAAATAAAAACAAGTGGGATTACGGCTCACACAACCCTTCTTCCCCCATTTGGGGGAAGCCTGTATCTGTCCATTTATTTGCTTTATACCCACACATTATTAAAGTAGTTTCAATTTTTTTGAAAGTAAAATAGATCAATCATGATTCCTTAAAGTTTCATCGTTTCTTTCTTGCAAAATTGAATACTTACCCAGCATTGCTTTCTCGAATACGACATCCAGGCCGAAAATAGATTCTTGGCTATAGTAATTAAAAAAACTCATATTTTTGCATGTTTACTTTATTGCAACACAAGCACACAATCCGTCCTTAAAGGGTTGTATAGATTATATTTTCATTTTCTTCAAAATTGCAATTAATATTTGCCATTTTGGTGTATGCTCTTGCCCGTTGCAGGTTCGCCTTGAGCTTTGGGATAATCAAAAGCAGGAATGCACACTAATTGATTTCTCACATCTAACCAAGCAAACACATTGCACATAAAATCCTTAAAACTTTACCAAGGCTCTGTTGTGTATGCTCTGGAACGTTGCTGTTCGATCGAACAGTTGACTGCATCAAAAGCAACGTGGGTGACTAGCTTAATTAGTTTTCACATTTCAATTAACCTCCTAGGCGAAAATCCAACGCCTCGATTTGATTCGTTGCGGTGGCAAAATCCACAAAGGAAGTGGGAACAACTGGGTAGCGACCTCGAGACACCGTTAGGCTACACCCTTGTTGGTGTAGTGTTGAACACGTCTCCGAGACTCCAACCAGCCCAAATTTTCCTTGCGGGGAGCCGCATCGGATAATGGTTTTGGACATACTCCTTGTACCTTCAGGTATATCTGGAGTCCCCTTCTCCCCATAAGTTAATAAACTCATATCCACATTAACTTAAAACTAACCAAGAGCACTTGCAACACTTTTCTTTCAGTAATACAACAACACTTTCTATCTGTGGACTCTATTTTTGGCATTGGTTTTACATTATACAATCATTTGTTTTTGTGTGCTTCACATATCATGTGTTAATTTATAAGCCGTTGTGTTTTAAATATTTCTATTGCAATATCTTGTTCAATTGTTTATTTCTTGTCAAAACTCCTAAGAAACAACTAAATCATCATCACACTAAAGCCTTAACAACCTTAGCAACTAATAGGGTCTACCCCTCTTGGCTTCGTTAGGACTTGGCCTAAACAAAGGAATCAAGAACAAGGTGACAGCCTTGACTCGAGACTTTCCCCCAAGGATGCATCGAGTGGCTTGAAGGTTTCTGCCACGTTCGCCCCTAGGTGTGTGAAAGACGGCAACAGTACCCATGCAACATCTTTTTTATCTTTGGGAGCCATGGCAAGCAATATAAATCTGCAAATTAGAACCTTATTTTTTTTAATTCTATGAAAAAAAAATAACGCTATCAAAGTCTAAAGTGACTATTCACTACAAAATTAAAGGAATACGGTGCACATTTTACATACCTTGAAGAGCGCCTCCAAATCTGTCCAAAAAGTTCAGCCTTGAATGGGCTTGAAATCACCCTCCAATCTACCTTGAGAGATCTCCAAATTTGCTCCAAATCTGCTTCAAATGTCTCCAAAGAGATTCAACCCACAAATTCTCCTAAATACTCCTTCAATATTCTCTTACAATAAGCCTAACAACCAACTCTAAGACCCTTAACAATCAATAAGGCATTTGAATGTGTTGGATAGTTGGTTTTATAGTTGGGGCTTTGGTAAGTGAAATATCTAGAGTATCACCGGAAGCATGTACTGTTAGCAATTAAAGGTGGAAACAACTGTCCATCATTGAGTTGAATTTCTGGTGTATAATTCCATGCCAGCAGGTGCCCTTTTCAAAGCCTACTCTACTCATCTACTCATAATGGGTGGGATGGAAATGGAGAAGTGTCCTATAGTAGTTTCATTAATGAGGATCTACTTTCAAAGATTTGAAGACACTCAAACACAAACTCGAAAACACTTGGATGAATAGTGTGAGTGAAAGAGAAGGGTGTGGGTCTTTTTATAGCTTCAGTAGGTGTATTAGGGTTGTCTAGATGCATCCCCCCAACCCATTTGCTAAAAAATAAAAAATAATTTAAAAAAAACACTTTTTGGGCCGCTGTACGGACCGACCGGTTTTATGGACAAACCAGTTCAGGACCAAACCAGGCGGTTCGTTGACCGAACCGGGCTGTTTGGTATCAAACCGACCCAAAGCGGTCTGGACCACCGATTTCGACCGGAAAACCCTCGGACCCGGGCTGATCGACTGGTTTTTTCGGTTCCGGTCCGGTTCCTGCAACCTTGGTTAACACTATCATGCTTTAACTCCCTTTTTGCAAGCTTTTGTGAAGTATTTCAGGTGACCAAGGCAAGAAAAATTTGTGAGTTTGCTTGCTCTCCTTTTTCTCAAGCATTTTTGAAAGAAGAGTGTTAACCCTCTCGCAACACTAAGAGGACGACTCCATTGCCCAAGCTTTTCTTGCCAATCTAACCATTGGTTCTTATTTTTTCTAGATCCACAATTTTATTTACTTTTCTTGGTTACTATTTTAGATTTATTATTAAAAGTAAAAGCTATAAGTGGATCTAAGTATCTAGATCCAGTTCCTTATCAAAGTTTATAGAGTTAAGATCTAACTTTTTTTTATATCTTCTTTTGCAAAGCTTAAACTTCAAATTTTTTAAAAGGATTTAAGAAGAACTTGTGCTTTCAATTTCTAATCTAGCATTTAGTGCTTTCTCAGTTGCTTTCCTTCTCTTAAAGAAGTAAGCAAATATCCTAAGAAGGCAAGCTTTCTAGCTTGTCTTATTTACTTCCGCTGCAACTTTGTCTGATCAGTTGGTTGTATCAGAAAATGATTTGAGTAATTAGTAATTAGTCTCATCTTTTAATTGATTTCCAAACAAAAATCTAGTGTTTTACAAATATTGTTAAGTCGTGGGCAAAGTCTTCAAGTGAAGCGGGAACCACTAAATATTGACCGTGGGGACCCGTCAAGATGCACCCTCGTTTGGTGTAATGTTGGACACACTCCTATGACTCCGGTTTAGCCCACATTTAGCTGTGAGAACCACCTCTAAACAATTCTAGACACATTCCTCATACCCCTTAGGTATATATATCTAGAATTCCCTCTCCCTTTTAATAATCCATATCCCTACCATTTTGATAAAACTGATCAACAATTTACCCACTCCTTAATTCACTCATTAATAAAGTTAAAAGTAACCAACGAGACGTTTGCAACACTTTCACGTCCCAACAACATTGTTTGACTCCATTAAGCACTGGTCTATTTTGCATCAATCACACATCTATCTTTCTGCTATCTAAGTTAATTCATGTTTTGAATGGAATGCTTCTTTAAAATTACATGTTGTTGATCTAAATTATTTGCAAAAGTTTTGTTCTCAGTAATCTTTTTCATCTCCTAAAGTAGCTTTTGTTATCATAGATTAACAACTTTAGATTATTTTCATAGGGACCACCTCCCTTGGCTTTGCTAGGAGAAAGCCTAGGCGGAGGAATCAAGATCAAGTGATAGCACTTGACTCTTACTTGCCCCCAAGGTTGCACCTAGTTGCTTGAAGATTTCTGCCACGTAACCCGAGGTGTGAATTAGGCGGCAACATGAGGCATTCATACATTGGAATTGTAATGAGGCCATATGTTATCACGAATGACAGATCATTCACAAAGCGGAAAGTGAAGGGGATGGCTGAATTGGTTAGTGAAATGAAAAATGGCTAGATAAAAAGTTGTGAAATGGATGAAATAACTTGATTTAGTTTACCAAAGTACAAATCAACATTGTACCAGCACACTTATTAAGCTAGAAGAATAATACTAAGGCTACATTAAAAAGACAAGCAACAGTTTAAGTATACAAGTCATTATAGGAGCATACATGTAACATCTCAGGCTAACATATAGCCATATCAGAAAACATGCTAATAGTAATAGCATAACCATAAACCATGTATACAACGGTAAACAAACAGGATCACAAGTAGACAACCATGCACAGTAGACACAAGAACATTTACCCTAGGGAAACCCTTGTCACAACGGAGAAAAACCTCAGCAACCTTTCCCTATCTCAGATGATTTTAGAAGTACAAGTACAAGGAGCCCTAATCTCAAGGGCGTTACAATGAAGAAAATCAGTCCCAATATATCATAGCAGTTCCAATATACAGAGGGATAACAGTGACTTGGAAACCGAGGAAGATAACAGTACCGAAAGGTGGAAGTATAACTCTGAAATATAGTGGATGACAGCACCAGTAACCTGCAATCTGATAAGCCTCATAACAGTCCAGATGGCAGCGGTAGATCAGCGCAGAAGCACAAGAAAAGAGCAGCGGAACCTTGTCCAGGTGCAGCGAACCTGAAGAATGAAGGGTGAGCTTCAACCTGCAAGAAATATAACCTTGAAATCTCAGAGGAGAAGTGAGTTGGTTGTATGTTGGAATGAGGAGGGCTGCCTCCTGTTTATACATCATATGACGTCCTCTTAAACACCAAGCGGAGCCGACCAGTTGGGAAAGTATTATTATTCTTTTTATTGATTTGACTGAGCCGACTTCAACGCCAAGGTAGTTTCCCGTTTTAATTTTGTGGGCCGACTTGGCTAGAAGACCTCCTAACGCTATAAACTTCAACAAGGATGCCCCATAAAGAAACTACTTTTAGAAAAGGACCAACACAGAACCAAGTGCAAAACATATTCCACCTCATCTAAGGAAGGTTGATAAGGTCCAGGACCCAAGCAAATAGAAACAAACCTACAGTTCCACTAACAATCATGACAGTGAAATTACAATTGAAGACCTTGAAGCTTAAAGGAATCATAAAAAATAGAAATATAATGATACTTGTAGATTCCCACATTACTCATGATTGTATAGGTATCAATTTCAGTAAGCAACTAAACCTTTTCGTGTTCCCCACCAAAGATCTCACAGTTATGAGTGCTGATGAACAAAAGGTCAAGGAAGTAGGAAGATGTCATAAAGTGTTGGTTCAAATACAAAAATTGGAACTACAAACAGGACTCTACACTCTACTACTTGATGAGATGGATACGGTGCTAGGAGCTGAATGGTTTATAGTTTATATAGTGGGGCATTTATACCACCGGCTTTGTAGAACAAATCATGGAATTTAACTGGCAAGGACAACATTATAAATTATAGGAGTTGAAAGTTCTCAGCACAAGAGAAGTGATTTTCAACTAACAAAAAAGAGTGCAAGATGTTACAGTTTAGGGTTAGATTAAGTTTTAACATAAATAATATACTTTACTGCATGAACAGAAATAAAAAACAAGATTCAAAATAGTACTGCTCCAATCAATTTAAACTACAATAAAATCACACATAAATTTCATCTCTTTCAACTTTAACACTCCATTGATCATTGCGTTAAAGTTGGCTCTCGAGATGATTCATTAAGTGCTATGTACAGTAACAAAATGATAAAATAATGTACAGGAGACATAAGCAGTATAGAATCGTAAAAAATTATTTTGAATTAGCCTTATACTCAGATACTTTTAGGTTTAATCTTATCATCGAAGGGACAAGTCAACTAGGTGAACAAATGACGCACCTTGAGAGAGGGGGTTCACACAGAAAGATACAGACCTCAGAATCTTGGTCAACAGGAAGAGAAACTTCAATTGATTACTCGAGCTTTTGTAGCAGTCATACCCAGTAGAGTCACACTGACAAAGGACACACAGTCACGCTGGGTAAGAATGCAGTGACGTTGTGGAGAGACACAATCATGCTTTGACAGTCCTACTTTCACACAGTCATGCTAGTAGAGAACCCACAATCAAACTTAGTAGAGATGAGGCACATGGTCAAGCTGGCGGAGGAGAGACACGGTCACGTTGCAAGTGACACACACTCACGCTACAAGTGAAACACAATCATACAGAGAGGGACCCACAATCACACTATGAGGAGAACGTAGTCAAGCTGAGTAGGGACACATAGTTTCACTGAACAGTGACACACTCACGCTGATAGGAAACAACAGTCACGCTGAGCAACAACATACTGTCATGTGGAGCAGTGGAGTAGTGACACACAGTCACGCTGAGCAACAACATACAGTCATGTGGAGCAGTGGAGTAGTGACACACAGTCACGCTGAATTCACGCGGAGCAGTGACACAGTCATGTCAGGGAGAGAACATTCACGCTGAATTCACGCGGAGCAATGACACAGTCATGCCAGGGAGAGAACAGTCACGCTGGAGCTCACGCGGGAGGAGAGTGCAACATGGCCATACTAGGGTGGAGACCACAGTCTTGTGGGTGAAAAGATACACAATCACGCGGGAGCAGCAGGTAAGCACAATCACGCTAAGCTGAGCGGAGGCCACAGTCACGTGGAGCAGCAAAAGAAAAAACGTGTGGAGCAGCAGAGGAAAATTGCAGTCATGCTGAGGGAGAGAGGTGGTCACACTAGGGTAGAGACACATGGTCATGTTGGTGCAAACAGTGACACTGAAGAAACGCAGTCACGTGAAGGAAGAGAACGGGCATATGATGGACCCAGTCACACTAGCGGAGAACAAATGCCTAGTCACGCTAGCGGAGGAAACACGGTCACGTGCAGCAACAACCAAAATGAGATACGATTTTTCTCTTGGATAAACTCATTGATGAATAATGCTTTCTACAAGGGTCGTGGCCATACACAAAAAGTTAACTTAAAAAAGAAGGTACCAAATAAAACATTAACAATGGTCCAAAAATAATAAAGATAAAATGGTCCAAATAAAAACCATAAAAAATAAATGGTCCAATGGTCATAAAATAAAACCATAAAGTAAATGGTCCAATGGTCTTGTAATAAAACCATAAAATAAATGGTCCAATGGTCTTACCATAAAGTTGACTTAGGATAATATACCAATAGACAAAAATAAAAACCATAAGGTAAGAGTCATCATAACAAAGGTACACATAATAAGAGTGCTAAGACCAAGTAAGATAAATGAACATAAGTCAACCAAAAGGGGTCACAATAAGACAACCCACATACCCACAAGATCAAGGTGAACCATAAAGGTGGACAAACAACTCTTTTTACCTATAGGACGAATAAGACCAAGGACTTTAATCTTTTTTCTCTCTCAAGGTACATTGTTTCATATATTTTATCATCACTGTAGAAAGGGAAGATCCAAACTGGATGTTGCGATCCTTTGGTTCTCAATACTGCTCCTAAGAGTTAGGTGCTAGTGACATCATCAAGGGGTGGCCAGTAGGGAGAAACAACCTAATAATAACCGATTAGGAGAGAGGACATCACACATCATCATCTTGGTCAACTTGACCAAGATTCACCTGGTTAACAGACCAGGGGTGCTCCTGCAGGAACTGCTTGGTCCCAGATCATGAAGTCTTTGTCTCAACTTGCAGAATCTGCTTGGATTTTGTGTCCAAGAAACTTTCTGGTCACATACCAGAATACCCTAGAGACATATAGGGGCCCTAGCTACATGTTAGGGACTTTGCCATGTCCTCAACCTGCTTCGTCCCATACCAAGGACCCCAGGAGACTACTGGGGGCCCTAGGGTACCTTCTAGGGTGTTACTCTGCCCTAGTTAACTGACTAGGGTACCATTCTCTTTGAAAATGGGTCTCGCAGCTGCATTAACTTTAACACAAGAAACACAGATGAACATACAACAATGAAAGCAAAAACTGATGAATAAATTATGCTAGTGATGTGCTTATAAGTTATTCTTATCAACTGAATAGATGTATGCAACTTTCATCTTCAAGCTTTTTAGGTTTTGAATAGGCAGATTTATGCCAGCAACAGCATGATAGATTACAAACTACCTGATATGCTCTGATCTTCTCTATTAATTAGGTAAAGTACTCTGTGCTCGTCCTTGTTACAGATTTCCTGTTGAATGCTTCTACCACACTAAATCTGGTACACTGGAAACTGGGTATCTGCTTCACTCAGATATTAATATTTTGTCAAACAAATTGGAATGAGTTAAAATACTTTTCCCTGGGTGTATATAAAGCATGTTGTGTTGGATACATATATGATATCTGAAAGTTTTTTTGCATTTTCACAAATTTAACTTTATATTTTGGTCACTGGATGTTTTCCAGAAGTAATTAGAATAGTAATACTTCTGATTCTGCGCAGGTGCTTTGTGGCACTGCCTTGTTCTTGGGAGGCAAATTACCTTCACATCTTAGAAAGATGCATGGCACTTGGGCTGATCTTACTTGCAGAAGCACAAAGTTAGTGCACAATGGGGCAGCTCGAGCTCTGGCCACATTGGCAGTCTACCTATGCATTCCACCATTAGATCTTACCGTAGGCAAAGGAATGGCTTGTGAATTGCTGAAGGTTACAGGGTCAGAGGAAAGGGATGCGATAGATGTATCAGATGTGTATTTCATTATAAATACTTCAACAAGAAGTGGTATTGTTAGTGTTTTACTGCAACTTGCAGAGGCAACTTTAGTTGATTTGGACTGGCTTATCTCAAAACTAAAAGTTTATCCTCTAGATGGTAATGTGGAGTTTTTAGATGGTGATGTCAACAACCCAAGACAAGGAAACGTTCCAAGATCAGTTTTGGAGGAAACCTTGCACTCTAGAGTAGAATCTCTAGTCCGGATGCTTTTCTTCTTCACAGAGATGAGTCTTGATAGTAAGAACTATATTCCTTTTTTTGTTATTCCTTATTATTTCTAGCGTCCAGTAATCTGAAATCTGTTTTTTTTGTTTTGCCACAGGTTCTCCAGCAGATCATTTTTTAAGAGTGGCTTTGAAGCTTTATAAGCTCTTAGCTGCTATGACAAAACTCTGCATCGCTCCTAAAGGCTACAAGCAGTCTCTACCTAGCAGTAAATTTGAACTGCTTGCAGAAGTGACTTGCAGGAAGCTCACAGCCCCTCTTTATAACTTTATGGCTGTGATGCAAAGGGTATGTATGGCTATCTGGCATCTGCTCTTCCAAGAGGATACTATTTTCATTTTTATTTATTTATTTTTCCTATCATGCATTTAGTTTTTAATATTTTATTTATTAAGTAGTTTTCAGGTTCTTATGTTTTTTTGACTGGCTGCAGGACCAACAAGAGAATTTACAGGCAAAAGGTGTGGTAAACAAGATTAAAAGGGAATGTAAAACTATTCCAAATCTGATTTTCCACATGGAGGACTATGAAAAATATCTTATCCAGCTTAGCAAAGTCACTAAAGTCAACCTGATGAGGCATGCCAAACGCAGTACTGCAAGGGATTTTAAAATATTGGATACAAGCAAAAAAAATGAACAAGTAGACAACAATCAGCCGGATGAAGCTAATCAATCAGATGCTGCAATTTCAGGCAATGAATCACAAGAAGAATCTGAAAGGGTGCAAGCAGATGGATCTCAGGACATTCATTCAGAAGGTAATGTAGTTGCTGAGGAAAGCAAAACAGATAGTGATAATGACTCAGGGATGAAAATCAATATGGTACGGAAGCGAAAAATTAATAGTATTGTTCAGGACTCGGACGAAGAATAACCATGACCTCAATGGGCAAAAGTTTGGAGACAAAATACAAAAACTTTTAGAAGTTCTGCCCTGTGTAACATTGAGTTTGTAGCAGTTGAAGGCAAGTTCTTAGCAATGTATACTGTGTGCTTAATCCTGTCATACTAGATGATAATGGAGTGCACTGCTAAATGACATACCCACTCTCAAGAACATTGGTTGAAGGGGTCTTGCAAAAGCAAATAATTGGTTGGTTTTGAGGACAGATGGATTGGGAAGTTTTGGTGTGCAATGCCCCATGTATAGCAGGGGCATGGATCCGTATGGCAATTGAAGCAAATTCTCCAAGAATGCAAACCTGACCTTGTACATGATTTTACTTGGGACTTCATATGTCGAGGGTTTGGCCCTAATATGCGCATGGCAGCAATAAGAAATCAGTATGGGACACAAAATCTGTCAAAGCATTTAATAGGTTTTAAATCGATGTATTTCTCAAAAGTATTGGGTTATCCAAATGATGTCATTATGGTCAACATGAGATGTGTTCAGCTAGTCTATAGGAATCAATGTTCTAAAAGTCGGAGCTGGAACAAGCCAAGGGTCAGATCGGACCAGAATCAGCCAATGAACCGGTTTCTGGACTGGCTTACTAAAAGTACATAAAATATGCAAAATTTAACTAAAAAAATAAATTCATGTACATAAATTAAATACAAACCATTAGATATTCACGTACATCAGTGTTTTGCGGTTGGGGAGTGTGGAACTTGTGTTTTTTTGTGTTTTTCCAAACGTTGTCGTTCTCACAACACATATAGCCTCAACCTCCCTAAACACCACTGATTTGGAGGAAGAAAATGACTATGTTTCACAATCAAATATCGGTTCGTTGATAACCTTAATCGACATCAAGATTCAAAAGAATATTATATCTTCAATTATTGTTCAACGATTCAAATTAGCTACCCAATCCCACCCCTGTTTGATGGCTCAACATAGGGAAGGAGTTGCGCATCGCACACTAGTGCATATTCCAATATACCATTGATCCATGGAAGGATGAAGTCTTGTGCGACATAGCACCTCTAGAGAATTATGACGTACTGTTAAGGAAACCTTGTGAGAATGACTCGGAGTTCTCAAGCCACTCTTGGAAGCGTTGCCATAAATATCAAAAGGTTGACAATTTCATGTTAAATCCAATCTGAATTTCTTTGATTTCTACAAAATATTGTTGTAATCTTATCTAGGAGACACGCTACTCTGGTCAATAAGGCGTCCATAAGATTGTAGATCTTTTGGCCCCACTTTTGTGTTTATACGGAGAACTACATCCAAGGGTTTTATTATTTGTGCCATCACAAAATTCGCCAATGGAAATCCAAGGTTGTAGACACCTTTGCCTATTCCATTCCTTTATGTCCCATTGTTTCTCTTTTAGGGTTATTGGCAATGCAACAAAAGCATGACACAATGTTTGTCCTTGTTGACTAGTTCTTGAAGATGAAGATATTTATTATTGAAGATGAAGATATTTATGCCGTGTAAGAAGGCTAACTCAATGCAAGGCACCATGAAACTATTTTTCACTCATGTTTGGTCAATTTTGGGTTGTTCACATCCCTTGTATTGACAAAGATCCTAGACTCATCTCCAACTTTTAGAAATCCCTTTGCATCATGCTAGACATAAGGCTAGACATGTTTATTGCCTTTCACACAAAGAAGACAGAGATTGTGGTGCCTTTTTAATACCACATTTTTTTGCTTCGAGAGGCGCTCTACAACCCAGTATGGGGAAGATCTTGTAACGTTACGTAACGTTATGTAATGTTATGTTGGGTATAAATAATATTGCCCATTATGAGTGAGATGGTGTAACCTTATGTAATGTTATGTCGGCTATAAATAATATTGCCCATTATGTAACTTTACTTTTTGTGAAAAGTAAAAAATATAAGTTTAAAAAGTAATCCATTTATTGCCATTAAGTAATAAGTAATAAATAAAATTTTTAATTATGACCCAAAATTTTAATTTTAATCATGTCTTAAAAATTGTATTGGATGATCAACAAAGAAACCTTATCTCAACAATTGCCCTATGAAATGCTAAAATGATCATCAAATCAGATACAACAAAAAGCGCTTGAAAATCCACCCAAATGAAGGCTGCGAATGCCTTTGATTTACACCTTAAAAATAAAATTTTGAACATTGAAACAATTGAGAAGAAACACTTCGAAACAATAGACTAGATCATGAACCAAGTCATGAACACAATGCATTTAAAACTAAGATTTGACTCGAAGGAAGAAAATAAGATCAATATTAAAGAAACAAAAATTAAAATGATTGAAATATTGGGACAAATATTGCATGCCCTGTTGATATGAGATAACAAACTTTTATTAGAGATGGCTTCAATAACTTTTAGACTAGAGGATAGACTTGAAGGGTCGACCAACTTCAATTCATGGAAAACAAGGTTCTTGGCCAATTTGGAAGAAAATGATCTTGATGACTTGGTTCTCAATGTTGTAGAATAAACTACAACTAATGTAGGGAGGGAAACATTCAAAAGCAAGCAATCCAAGGCAAGAAGGATTATTTGTGATTCAGTCAAAGACACCTTGATTTATGTCATAACCCCATTGAAGACTGCCAAAGAGTGTTTTGACACTTTGACAAATCTATATGAGAAGAAAACTCCCAACTAGAAAAGAGTTTTGAAGAACAAGCTTCGTACACTGAAGATGGAGAAGGATGAAGGTGTGGCCTCATTCTGCAAAATTATCTCAGGTAAGAGACCAACTCTTAGCTATTTGTGTTTCAGGAGAGGACGATGATCTTGTTCAAACTTTTTATGATGGTTTCCCTAGTTCTTGGGAAACTTTTCTGTTTGCTATAAATAGTTGTGAAGTCCAACCCAACTTTGATAGACTATGACATGAATGCTTGGAAGAGGAAGGAAGAATTCATAACAAAAATAGTGGTGCTAAGGAAGGGAACCTTGCCCTTGCTTCCAAGACAAAGAAGAACAAGAAATCCTTCCCTCAAAAGAAGAAAGGTAAGAAGCCTCAAGGTAACCACTTTGATACGTCACAAGATTGAATGCTTTAATTGTCACAAGATGGGACATTATGCCAGAGATTGCAGGCAACCAAAGAGAAAGTTTAGAGGAAAATTCCAAGCATCTGCAGCAAAAGAAGAAGAACCAAAGGAGAAGAAGAAAAACAAGTCTTCCCAAGGTCAAGAATTTAGAAGAGAGTACTATTTGGACAGTGGATAGTGGAGCTTCTAGACACATGACTAGATTTCAAAAAGCTCTTATAGACTACAGAACGAAGAAGTTCACTTCTCAGGTGGAACTTGGAGATGATACTACCTATGAAATTGAAGGAGTTGGTTCAATATATTTTCATCTTGACTCAGGGACTATCCTACATATTGAAGACATATTATATGTTCTTGGTTTAAAAAAGAATCTCCTCTTGGTTGCATGTTTAGAAGATGAAGGATAGATAGTGATCTACATGGATAGAAAAGTTCTCCTATGGCCAAAGAATGAAGAGTTGATTTTAGTTGAGATGGTTGGAGTTCGAGAGGGAGGACTCTGCAAAGCATTTGTGCATTCCATTCAGGTATTGGCCTGCAACACAATCAATCCATGCGAATTATGGCATTGAAGGTTTGTGCACCTTCAGTACAGAGCTCTTCCTGGTCTACAAAAGATGGTAACATGTATGCTTAAGTTTTCTTATGAGCATGATGGTATCTGTAAAGTTTTTGTTCTTGAAAATAATGCCAAGAAATCATTCTCTAAAGGTAGCTATAGATCTAAAGGGATTTTGGATGTAATTCATTCAGATATATGTGGATGTATGACTTCACCTTCCTTGAGTGGTTGTTTATATTATGTGATTTTCATAGATGATTGCTCTCTCGCCAATAAATAATTATCTAAAAGTAGAAGTAGCTCTAAAGGGATTTTGGATCTAATTCATTCATATATATTTGGACTTATGAGTTCACCTTCATTGAGTGGTTGTTTATATTATGTGTTTTTCATAAATGATTACTCTTGTAAGTCCTGGATTTATTTTCTGAAGACTAAGAATGAAAATGTTGATAAATTCAAAGAATTCAAGGCACTGGTTTAAAATCATACATACAGGGACATTCTTATCTTGAGGTTAGACAATGGGGGTGAGTATGGTTCAAATCAGTTTGATGATCTTTGTTGAGAAGCAGGGATCAAGAGGGACCTAGCTGTGCCTTACATTTTTCAGCAAAATGGGGTTGAAGAAAGGAAGAACATAACAATATGTGAAGTTGCCAGAGCTATATTATGTTATCTAGATCTTCCTTTGTCTCTATGGGCTGAGGTTGCTGGTACTGCTGTATACATTCAAAACAGAAGCACTCATGCAATCTTGGGGGAAAAGACTCTAGAATAAGTGTTTATAGGTAAGAAACCCGCAGTTGATCACATGAGGATCTTTGGCACTCCAGTCTATATTCATGTGCCAAAAGAAAAGAGATAAAAGCTAGAGCCTTCCAAAAAGAAATGTATGTTTGTTGGTTACGATGAAAATTCCAAATCTTATCGCATCTACGTTTCTGGTCAGAGGTACATTGTGGTCAATAGAGATGTGATATTCCATGAGGAAGCTACTTTTCGTCATTCTAAAGAGCTTCCAGATGATCCAAAAGACCTTTTTTGAAGTTCAAGATTCTTTTCATTCAGATGATCAAAGGGAGGAGAGTGATGAACCTTCAATTCCAAAATCCCATAGAATCAGATAGGCTTACCGAAGAATTGCTTGAAGCTCCTCCTTCCATAAGAAGACTTGCTTGGTTTCATAAAACACTATAGGAAGCAAAGAGGCATAAAGCTCCTCCAGGGACTTTCAAAGAGAGCAAGAAGCGCCAAAAGTATTATGGTCTTATGAGCAAACTTATTGATGCAGAGCCTTCCACTTATTAGGAAGCAACCGATCAACAGGTATGGAAAGATGCTATGATAGAAGAGTACAATTCTATTATGAAAAATGATGTATGGGAGGTAGTCCCAAGACAGAAAGGGAATTCTATGGTGACTTCTAAATGGATTTACAAAATCAAACATGATGTTGAAGGAAGCATTGAAAAATACAAAGCAAGGTTTGTGGCTCGTGGTTTCTCTCAAAAGGAAGGCATAGATTATGATGAAACTTTTGCTCCAGTTGCCAGGTACACCATCAGAACAATTATCTCCCTCGCTGCTATTTTTGGATGGAAATTTCACCAGATGGATGTGAATACAAATTTTCTTAATGGCAAAGTTGAAGAAGAGGCTTACATTGAGCAACCAGAAAGTTTTGTGACTCATCGGTTGAAATCTCATGTGTGTAAGTTAAAGAATTCTTTGTATGGGATCAAACAAGCTCCAAGGGTTTGGTATGCAAGGATTGGTAGTTACCTTCACAACTTGGGCTTCTCCAAGAGTACTGCTGACTCCAACATGTACTTCAAGGTTGTTTAGAACCATCTCTTAATCTTGGTTTTGTATGTGGATGACTTGTTCCTTACTGGAGAGGAACAACTGATAGTTCAGTGTAAGAGGGAGCTCACCAAAAAAATTGAGATGAAATATTTGGGTCTTATGCACTACTTTCTTGGTCTAGAGGTTTGGAAAAATCCAGATGAGATCTTCCTTTCTCAAGGGAAGTATGTAGTTGATATACTGCGAAGGTTTGGGATGCAAGACTGCAAGCCCATGAGCACACCTATGTCGTCAAACTTGAAGAAGCTGACTCGATAGTGGATCCAACTTAGTATCGCCAGCTTATTGGATCCTTAATGTATATAGTGCATACTAGCCTAGATATTTGTTATGCAGTGAGTGCATTAACTCATTTCATGTTTGAGCCTAAGCACATACTTTGAATAACTGCTAAACATGTGCTTAGATATTTGTGAGGCACTATTGCTTATGGTCTTAGGTACACCTCCAACATTAGAGTAATGTTATTTGGTTATGCTGACTTCGATTGGGAAGGTAGTGAAGTGGACCGGAAAACCCATTCAGATATTGCTTCAGTACGGGATCATCCATGATCTCTTGGTCCAATAGGAAACATGGTTCCATAGTTTAGTGAACAACTGAAGTTGAATATATTTTCGCTAATAATGCCTGCAGAGAAGCAGTGTAGCTTAGGAAGCTACTCTCTGATTTGTTTGGTGGAAAGCTTGAGCCAACTTTCATCCATTGTGATAACCAGAGTTGCATAAATATTTTAGAGAATCCAGTCTTTAAGTGACAGATCATAACACATTGAGATGAAGTATCACTTCATCAAAGATATGGTCCAGAGAAGTGCCATGAGACTTCAATACATTCGTACAGATGAGCAGATTGTAGACGTGTTGACCAAGTCTCTATCATTAATGAAGTTTGTGTACTTCCAAGATAAGCTTGGTATTGCAAAGAATGCCTCTCTCGCTAAGAGGGAGTGTTCATTTTTGAGCAGCATCAAGAGCCATTCTCTAGGAGAATAGAGGACTTGATTAGGGACCAGATGGTTGATCAACATTCAGTCTGGGACTGAAACTCAACTTGGGGATGAGAACCATTCTCTAGGAGAATGGAAGAACCTGGTCAGGGACCAGGGGGTTGATAAACAAAATTCAGTCTGGCATTGAAGCGTAGCTTGGGGCTAAGAGACATTCTTTAAGAATGGAGGCACTTGGTCAGTTACCAAGATGTTGACCTCGGTCAACCTTTAGCTCGGGGCTAAAGAATCTGGTTAGGTACCAGGAAGTCTTGGACTGAGTCTAGGAAAGTGTGTTTCTCCTCTCCTTGGTCAGTGGGCTATGGGAGTTCTTGGCCACCCCTTTGTTGAAGTACCTTGCACATGACTTTGGTGCCAATAAGGAGAACGAGATCGTCAAATTTTGAATTTGCTTGATGTAGAGATTGAATTTTTGTTACTTGCAGTTATTAAAGGGGAAGGGGAGCTTCCGATATACACAAGGTACGTGGAAGCGAGTTCGGGTTCATTAATGTCAAGTGTGGTATCACACAAAGAGGGGAATAGTTTGGAATCGTAGGGGATGTCCAACATAGTACACCAAACAAGGATGTAAGTCGACAAGTCCTAACAACAATCACTACCTAGTATGGTCCCTCAAATGTAGAATTTGTTCATGAAGTGACAATCATGTGGATTTTATAGACGTTGGAATGCGTCTCTAGGGAAGTTTAATTTTAAGTTCAGTTAATGTGAAGTTTTTTATAATGTTACTTTAATAAGAAGACTTAAAAATCTAAGGTTAATTTTAGTGCACCAAAGGAAACATGCTTTAATCTAAGTTAGGAATTAGTATATGGAGTTAGCATGCGAAGTTACCATGTAAAAATTAACAGATGCAAAAATGCATCTCGAGGGGTGAGGGAGATGTGACACCACCACCCTACTGGATTAGTTGCAAGAGGCTATGTAGCATTTAGACTGCCTATTGTTGGTTCTTAAGGTTAAAAATCAGGCTTAAAATGAATCAATAATGAAATCAAGAGAGAGATGAGGTAAATGCCTTGTTTTACAAGCACTTGGGGGTGGGGGGGAGTGGGGGACGGGGTGTTGATTGGTGGCCGATCCAGGATGCCTTTTGGACTGCATGCTTGTTGTCCTAAATCTGTAAATAAGAGTTATGGAACAACAACAAACATGTTACATAATGGAGCCTTTTGATTTTTCCCGCATGACTTTCGAACACGTGTTAGACTAAAAACCAATGAAATTATTTTCTCACTGTTAAGGAAATGGGAAACGAGCTAGAGTAACAAAAAATGATGAAATGAATGATTTTTTTAATGATTTTGACATGCAACACATTGATTCCAAGACACAACAAATATTATTAACACAACAAAAATATAACAATAAAGCAAACAATAACAACATATATATCATATACACCATGATTTATCTTGCAAACCTCTCAACTAGGGAAAAACCAATAGAATATTTTTATTATGTCCTTGGGCCAAATCCAACCAAGGCATGGTAGACTATGTTTCTATCATCACATATACCTTCGACCATAAGTGAGTTTTTAGACATGCACTCATATTACAATGGAGTTTGACCAACCTCTTTATAGGCTTACATCACAAGAATAAAATGGGTGGATCTCCTAATACCATGGGTCCATTACAACAATAACAAAAGTCGGTTAACTTGCTTTATGACTATGTCAAGATTAACCCAACATTCTCCCATTTAAATTTGGCTTGGGAATGATGCCCCCCCTCTCAAGTTCTATTCGTTGGGAATATGGCATCCCCCCTATCACCTAGGTCTACAACTTGAATTTACTGGTGAGTTACCAGGGGTACACATGCCTCTATTGGTCTTATAGCCATATGCCCATTTACAATGATTACAATTTCACTAATGAAACATTGCTTTACAAAATAATAACCAAGCACTCTTGAATCGAGTACTTGAATTTTGTTGCTCAATCAAGTACATAGTTCACTGTCAACTCCGGTCGATCCCTATGCACAGTCGACGATAGAATTCACCATTTTCTCTTGTTGATCCTTTTGCATAGTTGACAACAGTCTTCACCGTCTTATCCAGTGGATCTCTCTCCACAGCTGACTGCACACTTCGCCATTTGTTTCAGTCGATCCTTATCCACAAGCAACAACAAACTTCACCATTTGCTCTGGTTGATTTCTCTTCATGCTTCTCCAATTACTTCCTCGGTTGTCGTTAGCACATTCTCCTCAATAACGTTTTCTTATATGTCAGGAATTATAATAGGTTTCAACAAAGTCTAACCTTCAACAACACACATGTCCCTTTAAAGCCAATCAAACTCTGTTGTGTAGTCGATCAAAATCAGTAAACTATTTAGTCGATTTTAACCACGACTGCTCATTCGATCTGAGCTTGTCCACCCAATCAACCTTTTGTGACTCCTTAGTCGATATTGACCTCGATTGTCTTGAAGCATCCCAATCAAATCAAAATACTTGGTCGAGTTCGTCGATTAGTCAGTCTCGTCGATTACTCGGTCGACCACTTTACCGTTGACCATCAGTTGATCTACATTCTCGTCGACCATTCGTCAAGATGTTTACCATCGGTTGAGACATGTTCCCATCGACCTTGACTATGATAGACCATGAATCCAACCGTTCCATTGACTATATCGAGTTGACCATCCATGACTCTTGTTGACTTCGATTGTTTCAACCAAACATCTCTCCCTTCAGATTCAAACCTTTTGAAGCTTTCCATGCAACCTCAAACTAGATCATGCATACTGCGGTTCACTTCTTCCAATCGCCAACTTCACTCCATTTTTCAATGGGCGAAAACACAACACAGACAAAAAACGACCTATCACTATCTTGAGAGCACCCAAAAACAACATACTTCGATTTGTTGGCAGTTCGATTTTTCTTTTGCATACCTAGGATCTAGCACTTCTATTGCTTCTTAGGTCAACCCATCACACCAATGGATTTAACCACACCGATTCATGCTCCACCATGTTAAAGTTACATCATCACGAGTCATTCTTCAAGCCAATCTTGTGTATGGATTGGGCCTCATGTGTTAAGGTAGGGAGCCTGAGTTGGACTCAGGAACTTGAGTAAATTTTTCGGTTGGACTCAAGAATGACTAAGCCTTCAATGTAAAATGTTATTCCTCATGTGTTGAGGTGAATACTTTGATATGTAAAAGTGATGATGTTGTACAGTTTTGTTGGACAAGACTAAGGATTTGTGTGTTATGTCGGATCCTCATGTGTTGAGGTGGACCTCCAGTGCAGAGGTGATGCTTTGCATGTCAAAGCATTAATGTTGTGTGATGCATTACTAACCATGGCCATTGGGATATTAAGTCTCCTCTAAAGATTGGCTACCTATATATTGAATTACTTTAGCATACGATCACTTGGTCCGAGAGTAATATAATATGATCACAACATCTGACAAATGTTCTTAGTATAATCTAATATGACAGATAAATTAAAGTTAGCACATAATGACCATGCAAATAGGACAAGAGATAAAGATTACTATCAAGCATGAAGAAAAACTATAAGCAAAAAAAGTGAGTATGCATAATGATTCTTATTCTAAGTTGTGGATTTTCTGTAATTGTTTAGGCCTTATAAATATTCATGTTGTTTTAGTCATATTTGTCTAGACACATAGGTAGGAATGATCAGTTAGGGCATATATTCTCCGACACCAAAATACATTAATTCACAAATGGTCCTCTATTTGACACATGATGTACCACTTGTTATCCCACAAATTTTTCCTTAATAACCTCCTAGAAGTATTTGAGATCATGATTTATTGCTATTGCATTGTGCCATTGCATACACAATGCTTTCAAACCACTTTCCAATAGATTATAAATGAATGGAAAACTCAAATGCTTCATGTTTGGAATTCTACCTTTGTTGTAGCAAAGGACTCTAATATGTGTGTAACATCCCCGATTGCATTCCTTGTCCATTGGGAACTATCAACAAGCTTTATTTTTCTCATTAACCATTTGCGATGATGTATTTAACCTTGATTAGAAATATAATACATAATTTGTACACAGATTATCGCAGAAATAACGTTGCATATTCCAAATTCATTTGTTACCATCTGATTCAAGGCATCAAGAAAACATAAAGTGTTCGATAGAATGACGAATGTGATTACTTATATGTAATTAAATCCCTGTTCTCCAAATTGGTTATTGAGGATTAATTATTCACCTAGCCATAGAAATCAACTATGGAGCCACCCCTGATCCAATTAATGATACCACAAGGGCAAAGGAAACTTCTATGGGGCACTATTATTTCTTATCCCAACCCATTACTCTCACGACAAAGCTGATTTACTCTTTGCAGAGCCATACAAGCTTTCTTATATCCATTAAATAACCATGATACTCTCTTATACTTCCATACACAACATAATGAAGATATTTGTTTCTCTTCTTAATAACCCCCCAAAGATCTTCTTCCCTTCTAGTGCTCTTTAGTGCACCTGGAATGAGTCCATCTATTGGTTTCCTTCTAGGAACAACCTAAGGTAGAAAAATCTTGGATTTAGAATAATCATTTAACAACAATAATGGGGTTGCAAGTTTGAAGGTGTCTCTAAACATTCTCTCTCACATTTTAGCAACAATTCCCTACTATTGGAAATTTCACCTTCTTTCTAGAAGGTTCCTTGGATCTTAACCCCAAAATTTTCTTCCCTATATTTGTTGTAAATTAAATACAAAAAATAGAAGAAGAAATACAATATTTTTCTTTCAAATAGCCCTAAATTTCCTAGCAATTAAAGAGAAAAGACATCCACAAACGACATAAGTTTTCAACCCTTCATGGACAACTTATTGGTCAATATTTAGATTTGAAAATGTACTTTAACAAAAAAATAACTACAATATTGCAACAATAAAATCAACCCCTTTACCTTCTTCTTTAGATGTCAAATCAATTAACAATTTCCCATTTTATCTATGTCCAATCGACAGTGTCATAAGTAGATGTAAATAAATTTTTTTAAAGAACACATGTCCCTGAAAATCAAATTTGAAAATGACACAAGTTATATATGGCCAAAAATTTCATATATAAGCTCAATGATGAAATAAGGCTACAAAATCCAACCATGCAAAACGCTCTATCTAGGGTAAATAATCAAACCCTATCTATACCAAGAAGAACAAGTGGAAGAATCCCTCCAACATGGTTTCCAAGGAAAAATGTCCTCTTCTCTTCTTGTTCATAGGTACACCTAGTTCCCCACCCCCCAAAGGTCTATTCTTGATTTTCCAAACGTAAAACCCTAAACTTATATTTTCAATATGCTCCAAAAAACCATACAAAGACCAAGAAACCCTAGTGCCGATTAAAGAGAGAGAAAAACAAGTGCAAGGAAAGACCTAGAGAGAGAGGACAATGCTATCCTCTTATGAGTCACATCTCTACTCAAGAATGAGAAAGAATGATAAAAAATTCCACATGATCATCTCCAAAACCTTTTCTATAATACCAAACTCTAGTCACAAGGGAAAAATCTACACCAAGACATCCACTTTCACTTTCATAACTTCTCCTAGGGTTTCGTCATGAGTTCACGAAACCTAGTTAATATACTCGAGAAGGCAAGTACACTGAGGTATATACGTTGATTATATCAATGGAATACTCTTTCCTTCCTTTATTTATATTATAGGTAAGGGAGGTCAATAATACAATGTGGGTGCAATTTCTTACATGCAACCTACATTAGCTATTGGAGGCCACACAAGTGACGCATCCGCTCTAGAGTAAAAGTGTCATGCTCCAATGATGATGTCGTGCACAATAAGGAGTCTAGGGCGATGCAACTACACAAGGAACACTCAAACACTCCATCCTGAGCCTTCATGGACTCCATTTATCCTCCAAGGAAAAGTACTCTAGTGGGTTAACACCCTACAAGAACACACTCCCTCCTCCATTGTGCAAAATACTCCACATCCCCTTGTAGGTGTTCTCCCACCAAGTAAATCCTCCATGTCTCCATCATGAAGTGTATCTACCATCCATGCAAGAGATATCCAATTCTTAAGGGAAGAAACCAAGCCAACAATTAACTGATGTCAAGCATCCACTGAGCAAGCTATCTAAAGTGTGCATATCCATACGATACCATGTCTCATGCTACAATACTTCTAAGATCATCCAGCAGAATAACATACACCATGTACCCAAATTTCATGAAGCACTCCTGAAACATTGTGTAAATACTTTCGAAGTAACTCGAAAATATTACACTCCCTCTTTACGAGGAAAGTGTTTACACCAACACCTCTTGAATCCATTTGCAACTCCAGTAAATATACTATATGCAAGTCATGAGTTGCCACAATTTCAGATTCAACCATTTCCATTTGCAACAAGACTATCAACCATGACATCACAACATCTTGATAATCCAATGAATAATGACCACCTATGACTATATAGTAATATCTCCTTGGAGAAGCAACTAACTACTGACCTTCATCATCCCTAGCATCATAGGACACCATGAACTCTCCACACAAGATCAAGTCAATCCTAGAAGGAAAAGCTTGTAGTATAGTCATCGAACTATGCAAGATCATTATCAACATATCATTACAAGAATCACTCTCATTCACCTTAAGTCCTCTGGTAATTGAATTATATTGAAATAGGTCAACTCTCTCATCTTGAGAGAATCCTAAAGTAAGAGTATCGTTAAGGGAACCTCCCTTTATTTAAGATAATTCAAAATACTTGGCTCTGTATGATATAATACTTCCTTTTTTTGCAACTATGGAATCAATCTCGACACAATCCTCCATTAATGCATTGTGAATATCCAATGAATAGCTAGAAGGATCATGGATGAAGTCAATGTCATCATCACTCCTCTCCTCCTCTATACCTCTAGAAGCCACACGGACAGAAGAAACAATGCTACATGGAAAACACAACTTGCTCTTCAGCCACTAGATCAACAATATCCACATTCTCCTTGATTATAGAAGGAGATCCTTGTGCATTGAAAAATATCATATTTAGAGTGCAAGGATTAGAACTTGGATTGTATTGTGCCTCATGAGAAATAAAAGATCCTACCAACCTCTGGTTGGAATGTGTGAGTGACACTAGATTAACAAGTAACATTAAAAGGACACCCTTTTTCACCCATCTAGATAAAGTTCTCAGACTTGCTATACTATAATCATTGATGGTTCATTGTTGTCCCTCAAAGGAAAGTCTATAATGTATATCTCTCATACTAGACACTAAAAAAATATGCTTCTCCAAACTAAGAACAAACAAAATAAAATCCAACTCAAGAACATCAACTGAAGGCATATGAAATGAAACAAATCTAACTCCTTTGATAGGGTAAGTGGCATCATCACCAAGTAGAATGGTCATGCCTCTATGTTGCCCCTAAAATTTGCCGAATAATGATTTGTTATTTGTCATATGTCACAAAGCTCCATTACACACAAACTATCCAAGAAGACAATTTTAAAGGAGATTGAAAGAGACGAAATCCATATCCATCCTAGAAAATATGTAATATGAGGAGGATCCTTCAACTATTATAGGTGAAAAACAAATTGGAATCTACTGGAACAAATGAACTACCTATCATAGGCCCTTCTAAAATATCTCACTCGCTAAAAATACAACCACACTAGTTAATACTCACATAGCTAAATCAACCAGGTATCACAAGTCATCCTAGGCATTAAATTGGTTACCTTTACATGCATAATAACCATCAATGTAATAAATCCACAATATCTCATCATGAAAGGAACCTATCAAAACATATCACAAGCACACATGATCATCTCAAGGACAAATCATCAATGAATGAATAAAACAAATACCTTCTGGAGTCCAAGTGATTATCCAAGCAATCAAGGGTTTCTCACCCATTGGCCTTAACTAGGTTAATTACTCAACCAAGGTAATCACTAGTTGAAATACAACTCCCTCTTACTTAGGGTGATCTCAATTACAACCACTCTAATACCCATGTTGGAAGTTTCTTAGAATTGACATTTCAACGCAAAATAGAAATTACACATTATTCCTATAATTCTTGGATCATAGCCATAGAATTTTTAATTTTAGAACTATTTTAAATTATAGTATAAAACAACAACAGAAAGATCACATCAATTCATTTCAAACAAACCCAAACTTCTTGGAAATTCATGGAGAAAGATACCAAATAATGAGATATTTTTCAGTCCTAGGGAAACTTATTAGTCAATATCTAGATATAAATAAGTACTTTTACAATAGAAATAACAATTTAAAGATAACCCCTTTATTTTATTATGTATATGCCAAATCACTTAACAATTTTCCCTTTTACTTATTTCTAATAAACAAGATCATAAATAGATGTAAACAACACAATATGAAGAGTACATGTAGCTGAAAATCAAATTTGAAATTGACACAAGATATGTATGGATGGAAACTTCATATATAAGCTCAATAATGAAGTACATACCATATCCTTCTATCAATTCTACAAAATCCAACCATGCAAAATTCCCTAGCTAGGGCAAATCATCAAACCCTAGCTCTACCAAGAAGAACAAGTGCAAGAATTCCTCCAACACTATGTCCAAGGAAATACACCCTCCTCTTCTCTTCTTCTTGACAAGTCTACCCTAGAGTTTTCTCCCAAAATCCTAATCTCTGATATCCAAGGGTATAACCCTAATCCTAGAACTCTAAGATGCTCCAAGAAACTCCGAAGAGACAAATAAAACCTAACACCCCAAAGAGATAAAACAAGTACAATTGAAGACCTAGAGAGAGAGAGGAAAAGTGCGCTCCTCTTCTAGGTCACATCTCTGCTCAAGAGTGAGAAATAGTGAAAACACGTCATATTATCATCTTCGACATATTCTCTATCAAAGAAAACCCTAGTGACAAAAGAAAAATTTAAACTCATGAACCCTAGCAAATATCTCTAAAAAGAAAAGCACAAAGAGAAAGATACAAATGATGATATGAATGAAATAATATGTCGTCCCCCTATTTATATGTAAGGTAAGGGAGGCCAAAAATACTATGTGGGCACACACCCTTACAAGCAACCTACATGAGTTGTTGTAGGTTACACAAATGAGACATCCACTCTAGAGTACAAGTGTCATGCTTCAATGATGATGCCATGCATTATAAGGAATCCAAGGTGATGTATCTACATAAGAAAAGTCCACACAACTCCATACTAATAATCCACAAACTCCATCTACCCTCCAAAGCAAAGTACTCCACTAGGCCACCTATCCCTTGCAAGAACACTGTAGAAGCCCAAGGTGTTCCCGAGCCATATACAATTCTCTAAGTAGGAATCTAAGATACACCATGCCATCTAGGGATTGAATCCATCGTCCATGATGCACAATAATTCATATCCCATTTAGGGCATTCTCCCACCAAGTGAATCCTCCATTTCGCCATCATGAAGTTTGTCCACCATCCAAGCAAGATATCTCCAATTCATAAGGGAATAACACTAAGCCATCAATCAATTGTGGTTAAGCATCAAATAAGAATGTAATACCCCAATTTGGATTTACAATGTAAAATTGTAAATATTGATGCAAAATGATAAAAGATGGAAACAAATGGTCATAATGACCAAGACTATGTAAATGTATATATTTTTTATATTAATATAAAAATATATAAATGGATGCAGTAGTGAGGATGAAGATGAGAAAGGGGGCTATAAGTCCGCAAGTGGGAAAGTGGGAGTGTTCCTTAGTTTATCTCCGTAGCCTTATAAAATTAAACCAAGTTATTAAATTATGATTAAGAACCATACTTTGATTAATCCTTATTTCATTAACTTAAGAAGGGGATTAAGATGGAAAAAGTGTCTCCATGTGGAGTGGACACATGGCCAACTGTTTTATTTCTATAAAAGTGAGTTTTACATCTAGAGAGGGGTTTCATTCTTCATCACTTCACCACCATGGATATGCCCGAATTTTTCATTCCATTAACCTGGGTAGATTGGTGAGAGAGAAACCTGGAATGCAGTTTGTGCTTTGAAGTCCAAGCTATTCAAAGACTTCTTGTCCGATTTGTGCTAGAGCACCAGAAGGGAACTAGAGGATGACTAAGGGACTGTTAACTTAGAGAACATATCTTGTTCTTGGTGTTTGGCAGGTTGATGGGGAAGGAGAATTGAGGACTAGGAAAACTGTGGAGGGGGTTAGACGCCAATGGGTTGCATGATAATTCAACTAAGTAAATTGGGCTTGAGTGATAACTTTTCCCTTGTGGATTGATAGCCCCAGATCAAGGGTGGCCCGTCAAAGTAAGTTTTTGCTTGATAATGCCTATGGCTGAGAGGAACGTCCTTCACATGCAACTAGTTGGAAATAATTGCTTAAAAATATAAGTGTCTGTATGTGTATTAATGCAATGGTTTAATTCTGTGTTTCAATGTTATTTAATTTACTGTGTATAAATGTTGAAATGCATGAAATTTGCTTGGAATGTCATGTGTGTTCATGATTATGTTGCCTATAAATTATAGGAATGCATAAACTGTTTTGGGCAACCATCAATTGTTCATTTATTTCCGCTGTTAATTTGAATAAAAATGAAATTGAACATGATTCTTAAATTCAGGTATGAAAATTGAGTGCCATGTTGTCTCTATGGTAAATGTGCCATGTTGTCTCTATGGTAAATGTGGTGGTCTAGTAGGTTACAAAGAATGCTATCTCAAGTGTGCATATCCATCATAGACCATATATCATGCTACAATCCATCTCATACCATCTAGGGGATGAACATACACCATATACATCGAATCTCATGAAGTGCGCCCAAACACGATGTAAATACTTTTGGAGTAAGCTATAGATCTAACACCTATCTTCCACAAGCTCTTACTAGGCACAAGTTCATGCGATTCTCTTTCTATTTGCAGTTATAATGGACATAAAAACTAGTGAGAATGTTCCCATAACATAGGGGAGAAAAACTAATTATGGGAGCATGTCTCCTCACCATGTCCAATAATGGTTGAATAATTGAAATATGATCATGGAAAAGAGAGAGGGAGACATTTTCTTGCATGATATCTTCTCTCCTGCCAAGGATATGACAACCTATACTTAGTACATACACATAAGTCAAATATTGATGTGAAACCTTGTAGGGAAGCATGGGAAAAAATAGTAGTGATTCCAAAGGAAAATGACAAGGTCAAACCACCCAACAACCATCTTCCCTTCTTGTCTTGTGGTATGACAATCTCCTTGTTGCTTGCAAGCAACCTTTTCGATAAATATTATATTATTATGTATTTCCTCTTTCTACATAGTTTTACATAAACATAACCACACCATGCAAAATATAACCACTACAACATAATCCTATCCCACTACTTGGACTCATACACATTCACTAGTGAAGACTTGGCCTTGAGCTCCACACTAAGACTATTCAAAATCATTTACTTTTATACAACCATATTTCATTTACTTTTATACAACACAATATCATTTACTTTTATATATATCATTAAGCTCCATGTATGTATGTATGTATGTATGTATGTATTCTTGTATTTGCTTCTCCATTGGAAAAAATTATGAAATATGGTTTGTTATTGGCTCTAATACCAATGATACACATATATTGTGGAAGATAGATCTTAAGTCTTTATTTACATAAGACAATAAAATATACATGTATATAATGTTTGATAATAATGAATAAAAACAAGATAAGATGCCCATACAACAATGAATACCTTTGTATAAATAAGGCTCAAGGTGACTCTTCGTAAGGTTGCATTTTAAACAATGCACCTTTTCGTAATATTAATAACCTAAGCTAATATTAATTCTACTTAATTTATATTCATAACGCCTATTCACCTTTTAGCTCCCAAATAGTATTGACAATCCTTCAACTTTTAGCATAATTTGGAAAAAAATTGGTATTCTAACTGCTCAAAGTTGGCCAAAGAACACAACTCTTTAGTCTCCATTCAATATCTTTGTCCCTTTGTAACTTATCCATTCTTTATTCCGGATTAATGATATTCCACTTAGCTCCCACACTAATAATACCTTTCAAATAAATTCCCTATTTCATCTCTGACTTCTAATAAAAAATTCTCTCTTTTAAAATGACAATCCCACCCCCATTCCATCACTTGCTCCTTCAAAACTCAAAGCGAGGAGGCAAACTGAACTCCTGTACTGTCAAGTATATTTTAATCTATATGTATCTAATGGTGTCTACCAATCTACTGTAATTCTTTATGCCCATACCAATTCAAATTATACTTTGAAGGAGCTCTTGTCTTCCTTTCTCCAATGCCAATCTCTAGGGAACATTGGAAATTGGTATGAAAATATATTGCTTCCAGCCCATCTCCAATTCCTCTTTGATGATTGCAGAATATCCTCATGTACTAAGAACTTGTCAGGTCTCTTAACCATCCCCTCGTAACCAATATGATTGTTTCTCTGGGTCAGTTGGAGCTAACATGGATTTATGTTGAACCAATATGCTTCTTTGAACCGATTTCTTAGATACTAAGAGTGGCGATCTTCCATATAATTCTTGCCCCAAATTTCCTCCATACTAATAATACTATTGAGATCCAACCCCCCAAGAATAAGTTTATCATCCTTCAGATGATACAAACTACAAATATTGTTCGAAAATGACTGCTTCCCCTCATATAGGCCATGTATATTAAGAAGGAAGAATATTCTATCCAAGAGTCCTGCTATAAATTTCTATACTAAGGCCTAAAATCACCACAACACAATCCAACAAATTTATACGAAAAATGTAACCAATAATTACACCCCCAAAGTGACCATTCGTGTCAACTGTCAGAAATTCCGAACCCCAAACCGTATTTGAATCTCAAAGGCCAATTCCCCCCCTCGACCCATAGTTTTTTGAACTAGAATCAGATCAAGCTTATTGAAATCAAAGAGTATTTTGAGGGAGAAAATTTTGGCATTAAAAATGAGTTTCATTTGAGCACTCCATTTAGGGATTTTCCTGCTCTAAGGACCCCATAAATTAATTGTTGTTGACTTTAACTAAACTCTCCGTTAATCGCTTCTTGTGCATTGATGGCTCATCTTTGACACACTCTGTCATGAAATACCTCTTTCAAACTATCAAATCCAAGACTCCTCGACTCCCCCTTCAATCTAGATAGACTCTGATATCTCAACAAATAAGGTCCACCCACCTAATTTAAGGAAGTATGGTTGGAATATTTGGACTTGGAGGTTAGGAGAGGACATGAGAGCGAATCCATATTCTTAGACAGGCCTACCACAAATCCTTCCATCAACATTCCATGGTTGGAAGTGAATGTCATGGTCATGATCTCTAGAAGGTGGAATACCTTTAGGCATTTCTCCAAATACCTTTGAATGATTGTCAATAACTTGTTGGAGATCCAATAGAATGGAGGGTATATATGCTTGAACATTTAGTGAGCACAATTGTGCAATTACTTCATAATGTTCCCCTTTTAGAAATTTTGTCATGTTGTTACAACTTATCACTTTAGAGGGTTTCCCTATAATACCTCTAAGTTCAATTTATTTTCCTTCTAAGGATAATATTATGAAAAGTTCTTGAAAATTAAGAGACACTTTTCCCAATTATTGTATCCATTGGACCCCTAGTACAACATCAACACCACCAATTTTGATTGCAATCATTGGACTATCCAATAATATCCTCCCATATTAATCTTAATACTATGGAATTTCCGTGAACAATTTTTGGTACCCCCATTTGCAATCATTAGTTGAAATTTTGGTGTTGGATATACAAATCAATTGAGAAGTTTGTCTAACTTGCAATTAATGAAGTTAAATGTACTACATGAATCAATCAACACTATTACCTTTTTGATATATCCTTCTATCATGATATTTTGAGGAGATCTAATGCTAACCAATGCATGGAAAGATATGGTTGGAGTAGTAACCTTTAGATCTACCTCTTGAGACTGCTCTGGTTCTAGATCATCTTCCTCTTCACAACCTATGTAGAATAAATTATTGCATTGCACTTGTTCCCTTTATTGTACTTGCTGTTGCAATTGAAACATGGTCCCTTTTCTATTTTTTTCTCTAAATGCTGAGATCTCAACCTTGTAGGTGTATTACTATAGGGGAAGAAAGGCTTCCCTCTCCACAGGATTTAGTAGCATCCCTTATAGTGGCCATATCTTTACTTTCAACTTTCCTTTCCAAAATAAAAGCAATCTCAAATGATTTAGTTTCAAAGAGAGATAAATCATGTTGCATGCTTTCCTTTAGGGTTTCCATAAAGATATCCAATAAATTATCCTCTAGAATGTTCTTCACTCTAAGACTTAACTTCTAAAACTACTTAGTGAGCTCTGTATCTGGACTTTTTTTCTTGAGATTTATCAATTGGATAAAGAAGATGTTACTCTTAATATTCACATAATGTGTTATGAGTTCTTCCATAAATATATATACCAAGAGACAATAGATTCCTTTTTACAGTCACAAAGCCATTGGTACCAAGCAAATTCAAGAGGTTCTAAATATAAGGATGATATAGTTACTTTTGTAAAGTTGGCACTTAGTGTAGATCGAAGAATTTCTCCATCTCGAATATCCATGTAATTGGATCATTTCCATCAACATTTCTCATATCAATTTTGGTATTGAAGTAGTTCCTTGGTCCCGAGTTCAACCCATGATGATGTGATGAATCGTCAAATTTTGGAGACTCGAACCTCTTGCTATCCAACTATTTTTCAATTTGCTCAATATGTGATTCGGACAAGTCCCTCTTGTTCTCCTTATCCTCTTATTTAAGATATGAACTATGAGGAAGATATGCCTCGTCACATTCAAAATCTCCTTTTTTCATAACTTTGAGATCCTCTTTACTAGCCATCCTTTTGAGATCCTCTTTATTGGCCATCTCCCTAAGATCCTCTCTGCTAGCCATCTCCTTGAGATCCTGTTACTAGTCATCTCCCTGAGATCTTCTTTATCGACCATCTTTTTCTATATCATTTTTCAAATCCTTTTCTATATCATGTTTTGGTTTACCAATTTAAAATGTCATTGAGTTATCATTTAATTCTTTCAACTTGGCATCCATTGTGGATAGATGCCGACTTATTTTTTTCTTTTTGTCATGAGTCATAGTTGATATTTCAAGAGGTTTAATGGGTGTTTGATTTTTTGCAAGACCTTTTTTCGTTTGATCCTAACCATATTTACTAGAACTGTTCTCTATTTAATATATCAAACCTTTTGAATCATGCAAAATAGATATTCCCGATCAAAATTTATACAAGTTTCAAGTTATCATACCTTTAAAAACCCTTGTTTAAAGTCTATCTTGCTAACCAACCTTCTAGCTGAGATAAATATACAATTTAAGACCCTTTGAGTATGAAATTTCGCCCTATAGTATTATGATATGTCTTCTCTGCGATGCTTCAAGTGTGACCTATACTGATGTGCCAAGAAAAAGTTATGGTAACTACCAAAACTTGTTATTTTTGTCCTATTTCAGGAGAATGAAAGTGTACAACCTCCCACATGTCCAACTTTTCGGATATGATTATGAAAATTGTACCATGAATACTACGGTCCATATCCTATCAAGTTCAACAAGTCTCACTCAATCAGGTTCAACAAGTCTTCTCTGCGATGCTTCAAGTGTGACCTATACTGATGTGCCAAGAAAAAGTTATGGTAACTACCAAAACTTGTTATTTTTGTCCTATTTCAGGAGAATGAAAGTGTACAACCTCCCACATGTCCAAATTTTCGGATATGATTATGAAAATTGTACCATGAATACTACGGTCCATATCCTATCAGGTTCAACAAGTCTCACTCAATTAGGATCTTGGAAACTCCAAATATATTTGTTTTTCCCAGAACACTTGTTTACAACTAATTTTTAGACTAGTAAAAAATCCTAACTTCTACAAGGTATAACTATGAGTTTGTAATGAATCAGGACCTGGAATTCATACCATAGATATTTCACTATGTTGTCTGAGGCCCCTCCATGTTTACCTATATGAAATGTACCATAAAAAATTGATAGCGAAAATTCTAAGATGACTCATTTTGGAAGCGTCTAAGCTTTGATATCAAATGTTAAGAACCAAGTTCCCAAAAGAACATCAAATAAGAAAGAGATAGTAATATGACACCTTAATAATGAATAAAATAGATAACTAATATGATTCTTTGATGGGGAAACCTACTAATGCAATGTACCAAATACACAATATAAGATCAGATGATTATACAAATGAATCTCCTTTACTATAAATATGAGATGGATTTATCATTATGTAACCTCATACTGAGCCAACCTAACCATAACTGATATAATAATAATGAATGATGGTCAGGTATTTAACATAACTTCCACGAGATCCACATCCTTTGTCCCACATTATGTCCTTGGGTTAAGTTTTTGTATATTTAGGGTTTTTACATCCCATGGAATCATAGTTTTTGTTTAAAAGGCATTTTCCCTTCTTGTAATGTATTCTTGAGAATGAGCTTAACCAACACATCTTTATATATATATATATATATAAACTATAACCATTCAAGCTAGTTTATATATATATTTTAATTTATAATTGTTTTTTTATTTAATTCTTTAATAAAATTTAGGTTTTAGCGTACTACTATGTTATCTACAATATCTCTTTGTGTATTCCCATTTATATTTTTATAATCCAGATCATTACCCCTACCCTAGTATATATACCCATACTTTAATTTTAAAATTACACGTACCCTTTTAGTACATCTAATACATTGAATTGAATTTTAAACATTTTAAACCCTAAATATGAACCATGTTCTATGATATTGGTTTGTCATTGAATACCCAATGACTATATTATGGATTTAAGGATTAAGAAAGTAGGCTTAGTGGGAATAATTCTCTTTTTAATAATGGACTGATACTTTTATTCTACACAAGTTTCATATAACATATCATAAGCAAGCCTATAATCATGATAGAACATTAGTAGACTAACCCTTATAAGGGAATAAGCCTTTAAAAATATGAAACAAATTGAACAAAAAGAGATACGTCATGAGCTAAATTTAGGAGGACAATGAACTATGCTCTAATTAAAATAAAATGCTTTTAAAACAAATTAAAAAAAAGAGATACGTCATGAGATAACAATAGGAGGCCAATGAACGAGAAAAGACTCAACTAGAAAAGGCTATGCTAGATTAAATAAAATGTTTATAATAAAGATGAAACTAAACAAGAGTCATGAAGATATTGCTATCAACTTTACGACAAGTTTGAGTATGAGTTTTTTTAATATAGATAAGTAAATTGTAAAGTATAAGAGTACAAAATCTTAAAATTTGAATTTATCAAATTCTGGTTGGTTGTGTAAAGAGAGACATTGGCCTCGAAGTTTGTAGTGCACAAGGAGGTGACGAGCTTATGTTAGAAGGTTTTAAACTAGCATAAATCCATTTAAACCCGTATCTATTAAGCACTGAGAGGGATCCATTATTTTGAGGTGTACATTTTTTTACCATTTGGATCCCTCTGGGCACTTGATAGATCTGGGTTTAAAATGGATATATGCTAGTTTAATTTTTATTTTATTTTATTTAAGTTGATATGTAATTTATATTTTTCATTTTTTATTTTTTAATATTTTTATTATTATTAATGTCGGCGAGCATAACGTGACTAATGTGACATGATCTCCCCCATACTGGGTTGGAGAGCACCTCGCTTCTCTCGGTGCAATGAGACTTGTGGGACCAAGTATCTTAATTTGGCTTAAGAGTTGGTTCTCGACCGTCGAACTCAAAATGACAACTCTGAAATCGAACCAATTAATTGTCGTGCATAATTGATTTGTTCAAGAGTTGCATCGCATTGTTGTAACAAAATCGACTAGGCTTTGTTTTCTTGGACACTATACGGATTTAAATTCCAAAACCATTTTTACATTCGACAAGTGGGTGGAGGCTTTCGAGTTTGTCAACTACACAACTCAAAAGTAGAGTTATGAGATCGAACCAATTAATTGTCGTGCATAATTGATTTTTTCAAGAGTTGCATCACATTGTTGTAACAAAATCGACCAGCCTTTGTTTTAGTGGACACATTAAGGATTTAAATTCCAATAACCATTTTTACATTTGACAAGTGGGTGGAGGATTCCGAGTTGACTCTCAACTACCCAACTCAAAAGTATAGTTATGAGATCGAATCAATTGTTTTTCGTGCATAATCAATTTGTTCAAGGTACTGAGCCCTTTAAATTAGCAGGACATTCATTTGTAATATTGAGAGATTAGATCTATTTGAAATAAATGTGCAATTGAACATGACACATAATTCTCTATCAAAATGTTTCAATTTTTTTGTTATTCGTGAGTGTGTATTATAGACCCAAAAGATTGCTTGTACAATTGCATTTGATGAATAGGTTATAATCCTAGTTATTATATTAATTTAACAAGTACTTATGATTGAACGCAAATTGAAGAATAATTATTTTCTTTATTCAACTCAAACCGAGGCACAACACGAATTTTTCTATATGCGAGGACATGAGCTCTATTTTCATTGATAGAATAATCTGAAAGCTTTAACTTATTTTTAGGTTTTCTCCATAATTTTTCGTTCTTATTTATGACATATATGATCATTTTTGTGATTCTTATATTTTTCAACCCTATTCATACAAAAACAAACTGTAAGAAACCTTTTATAGGTTCAAGAGTCAAAGAAAAATATTTATATTTGTGACATTTATATGAAAATGCAAATAATGTTAAAGAAATGTAATTGCAGAAGATATTCGATTTGTATTATTATTGTTATTACCCCTTCCAGAGATGTTGTTCCTTTGATTAAGGATTTCATTGATGTATTTGGCCATGTAAATCCTTGAGGTAAAACCTTTGTTGTAAGTCGGGTCAGTAGTACCCGCAAAAGTATTGTTAAAATGTATTTCTGAGTCTCCCAAAGCATGTCGGCCCTAGCAGCAAGGATACATCAACCCTGTTGGGTTATTAGGCCTCTTAGGCCTCTCAGTTGATTATTATAAATAGGAGAGACACCTCCCTCATTTGGACAAGCATAATACTCAAGCAGTCGCACTAGAGAGAGAAGAAACAATCCATCTGGAGGAGAGGAAATAGTCTAGTCTTATTCTTTGGGTCTTACATTGAACTTGGTTGAAGTCTATATAGAGGAAGTTTTGTTGGGTTTTATTCCCCATGAGAGTTTCCCAGGATAAATATTTGTGTTCTCTTTTGTTCTGTTGTGCTTGTTATTCTTTCAGAGATCCTTTTGTTTTGGTATAACAACTTTTAAAGTCTTAATATGGTATCGTAGCTAACCCGAAAGAATACCTTGTGCAACAACTCATCCTGCAATCCGACAAGATAGGGTTCACTATTCTAGATACCTCCCTCCACAGATCAGTTGGAAAAGAAGGTCCATTCAACTCTCCCTAGGAGGGCTCATCTTTTTGTCGAAGCATAATTCAATAATGAGGATTTTCACTTTTTGACCTCACTACAGTCGAGAGAAACTAGGGCATCAGATTTTTCAAGGTCCATCCTTAGATTTCATAAAATCTAGATACAGTCCAGCTTGCCTTAGGGAGGAACATATTTTCCTTCAATTATTTCTACAAGTGATTACAGTTGGAAATTTAGGGTTTTCCACTCAAACCCTAAGTCATTCTGAAGCAGATTTCAAAAGGCAGTCCTCATACTGGTAAGTTCTATACCCTAGATTTCCATTTGAAGTTCTCATTCATTATAGATGACAAATGACACCAAGCTTGATGAAAATATTGAGGGAGCAGATAACTTCAAAGCACGGAAGTACAGAGTCATGCTCATCCTTGAAGAACATGACCTAGATGTCTTTATCAATGACGAGGTCAAGGAACCATAGGGATAAGAGGAAAAGGACAAACACAAAAAGGATATGATCAAAATAAAAAGGATCATAACTAATTCCATCATGGATCAGTTGATCCCTTAGGTATCTTAAAAGAATACACCAAAAGAAATGTTTGATGCACTAACTAGTATGTTTGAAGGTAAGAACATCAACATAAGAATGAACTTGAGAAACCAACTCAAGGGTGTGAATATACAAAAGACTGAGACCATGCAATCATATTTCTTGAGAGTATCTCAGATCAAAGAACAGTTAGAAGCCATTGGTGGCATGGTGGAAGAAGAATAAGTGGTAATGACCACCTTGACTGGTCTCCCAAGAGAATGGGATTCCTTTATTAGAGGAATATGTGATAGAATAAATTTAACCAAGTTAAACAAGCTATGTGAAGAATGCGTACCAGAATAAAGAAGGATAGTGAATAGAGAAGAGAAACTAAATGATAATGAAGATCAATGAAATGTAATTGCGGAAGATATTCTATTTGTATTATTATTGTTATCACCCATTTCAGAGATGTTGTTCCTCCGATTAGGGATGTCATTGATGTATTTGGTCATGGGAATCCTTGAGGTAAATCCTCTTTTGTAAGTCGGGTCAGTATTACCCACAAAAGTATTATTAAAATGTATTTGTGAGTCTCCCAAGGCATTTCGGCCATGGCAGCAAGGATACGTCGGCCCTGTTGGGTTATTAGGCCTTTCAACTAATTATTATAAATAGGAGAGACGCCTCCCTCATTTGGACCAGTAGAATACTCAAGCCGTTGCGCTAGAGAGAGAAGAAACAATCCATTTGGAGGAGAGGAAGCGGTCTAGTCTTATTCTTTGGGTCTTAAATTGTACTTGGTTGAAGTCTATATAGAGGAAGTGTTTTCCCTAAAGTCTTCTACCTAGACTACGGGGTCAGCACTGTTCAGGCACCTCAAGTAAAATACTGTTTTTATAGGTTTTGTTTGGATGACAAATGCAAATCAAAAGGTAGGGCTGACAAATCAGAAGACAAAGTCTAAAAATTTCAGTAATACAAATGTAAAAGACAAAAAGTCTTTGCGGGAATGAATGACAAGTATAGAAGAGTATAGGAGATAAGCTTAAACATATATATAACTACAAATAGAAAACTAACAGTTCATATCTATAGCACATATATCAAAATATTGGTCTTTGAAAACACTTTCCAAATATCAATAGGTATTTAATATTCACATTCATACATGAAATGAAACATAGAAAACATCTATACAACATTCATAGCATGAAGAGTTCAAACTGAACTGAAGAATATAAAAAACAATTTAGATCAAAGGCCTAGCTCCATATAATATATTAACAGTCATTCAAAAGCAAAAAGAAGCTCTTACAGAAGTAACATGTATGTCTGCACAATCTCCCCAGGACTAACTCCCATGTGTGTCTCCATTTCTCATAAAATATTACAAATAAATAGAGCAAAAATCAAAATATGGGATCTCAAAGTTTGTTTATCAGATCCACTTTCTAAGGCTAAGCTTTACTAAATATAGACAAAATATAAATAAAAAAGGAACCTATTTAATGACATGTGTTAAGTGAGGTCTTTTTCAAGTCCTTCTTACTGCTTCAGCTAATGTGGCTATCCCATCTAGCGCACTTGACTTTGCTTGCAACCTTCTAATGTCCTTCTTCATGCCATGCAACTTTGCTGTCATCTCCCCTTTGTCCTTTAAGAATTGATCCCTCTCTTCTTGCGCCAATTTCCTCCTTTTAACTGATTCTTTTGACACTTGGATTAGCTCAGCAAAATTCTGATTTACTTCTTGCAGATATTCCTTCAACATTGTATTTGATTTGACCAATTGATCATTAATATGATTTAAATGTTCATTTTCCCTAAAGTATTCTACCTAGACTACGGGGTTAGCACTGTTTAGGCACCTCAAGTAAAATACTCTTTTTATAGGTTTTGTTTGGATAAAAAATGCAAATCAAAAGGTAGGGATGACAAATATGAAGACAAAGTCTAAAAATTTCAGTAATACAAATGTAAAAGACAAAAAGTCTTTGCGGGAATGAATGACAAGTATAGAAGAGTACAGGAGATAAGCTTAAACATATATATAACTGCAAATAGTAAACTAACAGTTCATATCTGTAGCACATATATCAAAATATACGTCTTTGAAAACACTTTCCAAATATCAATAGGTATTTAATATTCACATTCATACATGAAATGAAACATAGAAAACATCTATACAACATTCATAGCATGAAGAGTTCAAACTGAACTGAAGAATATAAAAAACAATTTAGATCAAAGGCCTAGCTCCATATAATATATTAACAGTCATTCAAAAGCAAAAATAAGCTCTTACAGAAGTAACATGTATGTCTGCACAGTCTCCCCAGGACTAACTCCCATGTGTGTCTCCATTTCTCATAAAATATTACAAATATATAGAGCAAAAATCAAAAGATGGGATCTCAAAGTTTGTTTATCAGATCCACTTTCTAAGGCTAAGCTTTACTAAATATAGACAAAATATAAATAAAAAAGGAACCTATTTAATGACATGTGTCAAGTGAGGTCTTTTTCAAATCCTTCTTACTGCTTCAACTAATGTGGCTATCCCATCTAGCGCACTTGACTTTGCTTTCAACCTTCTAATTTCCTTCTTCATGCCACACAACTTTGCTGTCAGCTCCTCTTTGTCCTTTAAGAACTGATCCCTCTCTTCTTGTGCCAATTTCCTCCTTTTAACTGATTCTTTTGACACTTGGATTAGCTCAGCAAAATTCTGATTTACTTCTTGCAAATATTCCTTCAACATTGTATTTGATTTGACCAATTGATCATTAATATGATTTAAATGTTCATTTTGTCTTCTCAACTGCTCAATTTCTTTGTGTTGTTTATCTTGTTTCAATTTTAGCATACTGCCTCCTGTATCTTCATTTGTAACCTTCCTTTTGCCAGGATTTGCAAGCTTTTCACTTTCTTGTTCTGTCAAAACCTGCTCATTGGATTTTGTCTGCTTTTAAAGTACTTTACCAATATCAGTTTGAGGAAATTCTAATAGGTTATTATCTTCTATATTACTGGAGTCAAGAATGCAACTTTTAGGAATTAGATCTGGAATTTGTTTTAAGCTTTGATTGATGTTATCAAAGACTTGATGGAGGGAAAATTCCAATTCTTTAGATCTACTGCTTCCCTCATCATCACTGGAAATGTCTTGAACACTGATTACCTGCTTTTTATTAAACCTAGGTTTAATAACTCATTCATATTCATTCGGAGTTTGTTCACTGATCGAGTTTTAGGTCTGAAATATTTAAAAGGAAACCTTATCTGTTCTACAATCTACTTAGTATGACTTGGTCCTTCTTTACCTATTTGTATTTCAACTAAAACAGGATTTGCATTCTCTGTACACTCAGTCTTTGCCTTAGGTAACTGTATTGAAATTTCTTCTTCAATTATCTGTGTTCTAACAACAGACCCTAACACTGAACATTCATTATTTTCACATTTAGGTTCTTTTTCTACTGGCTGTGCTGAGGTTACTTCTTCAGGCTCTATTTGTTTATCACAATCTCCAAATTTATTATCAGACAAGGGTTTGGATTCAGTACTGTCAGAATTTTTTAAAGCCTTGTTCCATTTTCTTTTCTCTCTAGGCTTTAAATTAACTTCGAAACCTCCCCAAAAGAGAAAATGGGACCATGAGCTTTCAAGTTTTCCCAACTCCTCGGTGATCAAAATCTTAACTAATCCATGGTGGAACATATTTCTACCAGAAGAGGTAGGATGGTTTCGAACCCTATAGGACATTTTCTCCAGACTTTTTAATAAAAAGAAAGGGAGGTTTAGTTTGTTTGCACCTGTTACATGCTGCAGAAAACACATGTGATAACGATACACAGTGTTGAAATGTCCTTCACAAGTGATATACCTTTGGATGATTTGCAATATATCTTTCCATTCTTTGAAGAGGAAACTCCTTTGGATGCCCTGGCTCCAGTCTGGATTTTTATGAGTAGGTAACAGGTATTGGCTATAATCTTCATTTATAGTATGCCTTTTATACTATCTTTCCCTTTCTGAAAAAACACCAATAGCATGAGAGATAGTCTCCTCTATGACTATGATACTTAAACCTCCGATTCGAACCCTAGATCCATTAAAACCCTGACAAAATGCTTTAGTGACTTCGACATGATGTTTTGAAATCCTTTCGAACATATTAAACCATCCAATATTCTTCACTATTTCGAGGGATTGAGGTAAGTTCTTCATCCATTCAACATTCGAGGGTTCTACTCTCAACAAATGGCCACTCGGCCAAGTTTTTCTATCCATACTCATGGATGGATTGCAAACTGCAGATGCAAGACTAGAACAGGATCTCTAAGTATGAAGTAACCCTCGTTCATGTGAAACCATAGCTCTTAGCTCTCCTTTCTTTAGAGTACAAAATAAGATGAAAAAATCATGAAGGGAGATGGTTTTGTCCAAGTGGCTGAAACCAGTACTGTCAACAACAGATGTTATTATGAAAGTGAGCACATAGCTCGAAGTCTGCTAAAATCATGATGAGATCTTGCAAAACCATCTCGTCCTCGTTGAGCTGGCAGCGTACCTTGTTCTTGAAAAATGATCATGTGCTGCCAGATTGACTTAGTAATCAATATAGTATAAATTAAAAATATTTTAAAACTTTTGAAAGAACTCGTAATACATATAGGAGCATCGGCTAGGAACTAAAAAGTTAATAATACCTAAATTTTTAAGCATAAGTTTAAACAAAGCCAAACATCAATTGGATATCCGAGTTGAGTGTTTTGTGGGACCTTAAAAAATGTTGTTGCTAAAGCCAAAGAGTCAGCTGTCTGGTTATGATCTCTAGGGATAAAAGAAATATTGAATGCTGTAAAGAAATTATCAATTAAATGCCATACTTTATTTCTGTAGACTTTTAACAAAGGTTTTTTTACCTGATAAATGCTTCTGATCTGCTAAACAACCAATTCGGAGTCGCCAAAAACAACCAACTGTTGAATCCCCAGATATTTTGCAGCTCTTAATCCCAGTATCAATGCCTCATATTCTGCTACATTATTGGTTGTCTGGAATTCTAATTTATACATCAGACAAACATTTTCACCCCGAGGAGAAACAAGAACAACTGCAACACCTGCTTCTTCTTTAGATGAAGAGCCATCGAAGTACATCTGCCACAATTCATCTTCTTTTTCAGTAGTATGATAAACTAGCTTTTTCTTCTCTACTTGCAAGACTCCAGATGTGTCCTCATTGCTTAAATGCAACATACATGAGCCCAAGCCTTCCTCCACAACATAGATTGGATGATTAGTGAGATTGTCACTATCACTTACTAAATAGGCCATTTGAACTTCTCTGTACAGCCTTCGTTGTTCACCACCAAAAATTGGGATAGTGGCATAGGATAAATCCATTTGAAGAGTACCTCCTATTCTTTTGACCAAAGATCTTGAAAGCAACATGCCAAATTTTGGTTCAATATCAACTACCACTACATCCCTCATGACACTCTTCATTGTTAATTGGGAAAGGTTTACAACCAGGTCTTTGATTAATCCTAGGCACTGAATTTCTCTTGAATCAAAATCAAACAGGTCATGGTAAGGCCTAGTAATGCTTAGACCTAGGGCTTCCATAATAGCTTTGGGAATTAAATTATGGGAGGCTCCAGAATCTAATAGGAAATTATGCAACATTTGTTCATGAATTTTCAAAGTAACATAGAAAGGTGGTGGATGGTCTGATTTTTTCTGAAGTTGATCAAGTGGAGGAGTTCCTACAAAAATTTCTGGATGTTCATCATGTAAATTAATGGCATCAAAAGAAAACCCAATTGCTTGTGATTTTAGCATTCTATAGGTAGGATCTCTGAATGAGGGAATTTTCATTAATTCTACTAGTGGAACAGGAATATTCAACTTATTCAGCTCATTTTCAAAATTAAAACCTTGATTACCCCTGTTTGTTTCCTCCAACTCTGTAATCTTTGCCTTGCTAGGCCTCTGGTTCTATTTCTTATCTGATGGAAGATAAGTGTACTGTTTAGCCACTGCTTTCTTTTTAGGATTCCGAACCACTTGTTTAACCCCAGATCTAAGGTTGTATGACTTCTTAGTCTCTGTTTGATAAATATCATCATGAGAATAGTCTTCTAATATTTCAGCATTTAGATATTGATCTTTGGTAAGATAACTTTCATGTAACTCATCCTCAAGATGATTAATGTTGGGCCCATAAATGGCCCTATTTTGACCATCCCTATTCACCTCTTTTTTCCTTATCCTACCCTATTGAGCATGATAAACAGATGTTTTTCCCTCACTCTGCTCCTCAAGTCACAAAGGTATGATTAATTATTGTCTTATTTTATTAATACTTAGGATTGTGGTAATTAAGGCTCTATATCTTGAAAAGGTGCTAATATATGATGGGTTGTAAAGGTATTTCGAGATATAGAGAATGCAGGTATAACGGGCTGAACATGCTAAGGGAAAGATGGACATTCATTTCTTAAGCTGATCGCCATCCATCCTACCATTTCCCAAAGAATGCGGTCTCAGTATATTATTCCAGGCAGAGCTGTACAAGGGTAGATGCAACAGAATGCGACAGATTTGGAAGGAAACTATGCGCCGTTGCTCGTGTATAGTTGTAATCTACGGATATCATTATTTTTGGGTCAATTAACATTTTTTTCTATATTTCCTACTTTCATCTTGCCACGACTATAACAATTGTTGTAATTAAAGCCGCTTGAAGATCAAAGATCTTCTTGGATGCCCAATAATAGGGATAGGATGTTATGATTGACATTGTATAAATATGGGGAACTATTCTGAGCTAGGTGTTGAACCCTAAACCAAATTATTGTATTAGCTATGACTGAGGTTGTGTGTTTGATCCGCCCTTTTTAATACAAGGAGTTACTTCAGATCTCAGTGTTTTAATGTGCGTTACTTCTAGCATATCTGTGTGAAGGCTGGGCCTACCTTCCCACAGGGATTGCTGAGTTAAATTAGGAATTTTAATTATTCTGTTTTGTGATGTTGTGTTAATTCCATTTTCTCATAGTAAGCTGGTAGATTTAGGGGTGGCGATTAATGTTATGACTATTGAAACTGTAAGAAAACTTGGGCTCAATAATCTCAGGCCAACCCCCACTGTTTTAGAACTGGCAGATAGATCCACTATTAAACTAGAAGGAATTTTCGATGACCTTGTCATATCAGTTGATTCTTGGGAGTACCCTGCTAACTTCTTGGTTTTACAACCTAAGTCATAGTTAGGAGGACACCCATTGATCCTGGGAAGGCCTTGGTTAGCTACAGCTGATGCTTGCATCAGCTATCGATCTGGGTCTATGACCATATCAGATGTCACCGAGACAAAGAACCTCACTCTCTATCCTCCAGCTCGACTGAGCTTAGAAGCTGAAACTCCTTTATGGATAGAGCCGGAGGAAGAAGAGGGTGTTCAACCATTATTAACGATAGGGAAGGCTTTAACCTTTAAGGATGAAATTGAAGATGATGCTATTAATAATTTCATCAGTGAACCCACTTCTGTCAATAAATAAATTTATCAAATCTTGAATATTACTCTAGGTGAGGAAGAATAAGAAAATCTCACGAAAGAGGCATTAGTCAGTGACACTCATATAGCTCTAGTATTAAAAAATTTGAAAAGTATTCCTATCGAGATAGAGTCTGGAAAAACCCTGAATATTAGCCCCAGCCTCTCCCTGGATGAACAGAAGCGCCTGATCAGTCTCTTAAAAGAACACAAGGGGGCATTTGACTGGGAGTACACAGACATGATGGGTATTCCCTCTAACCTGTGCACCCATCATATTTATATTAAAAGTGATTCCTGGCCTGTGTGCCAGCCTCAACGGCGAATGAACCCCAATCTTAGGGACATAGTGAAGGAAGAGATTCAGAAAATCTTGGAAGCAGGATTTATATATCCTATTTCAGACAGCGAGTGGGTGTCCCCACTCATAATAGTACCCACGAAAAATGGTAAATGGAGAGTCTGCATGGACTATAGAGAGCTGAACAAGGCAACACAAAAAGACCATTTTCCCTTGCCTTTTATTGATTAAGTACTTGACACCTTATTCAGGAAGAATTTCTTCTCCTTCCTGGATGGGTTCAATGGGTAAAATAAGATCCAAATTGCTCCTGAAGTCCAGGATAAAACTACCTTCACCTGTCCCTGGGGAAATTTCGCTTACAGAGTGCTCCCCTTTGGTTTATGCAATGCACCAACAACATTTCAAAGAGCTGTGATTGGCATATTTTCAGAATTAGTTAATGATACTATGGAAATTTTTAAGGATGATTTTACTCCTTATGGCAAAGATTTTGAAGAAGCATTGAAAAACTTGGAAAAGGTTTTAACTCGCTGTGAATAGACCCAGCTCGCTTTAAGCACTGAAAAGTGCCATATGATGATGAGTGAAGGAGTAGTATTGGGGCATTTCATGTCGGCTGATGGAATCTAGGTGGATCCCTAAAAAATTAAGGTAATAAAAAATATACCTACTACTGCAACTCAAAAATAAGTGCGAAGTTTCTTAGGACATGCTGGATATTATCAAAGATTTATAGAAAAATTTTCCAAACTTGCCTCTCCTTTGTTTTCACTATTAATGAAGGATGTGCAATTTGTTTGGAATGAAGCATGCCATACATCGTTTATTAAGCTTAAGGAGAAGCTGTCCACAACTCCCATCTTAAGAGGACCCAATTGGACCCTGCCCTTCCACATTTCTTTAGATGCTTCTAATACTGCTATTGGAGCAGTTTTAGGACAACAGGATGGTCAAGTACCTTATGCAATTTATTATATTAGTAAAAACTTATCCCCTGCTGAACTGAATTATACTGTCACCGAGAAGGAGTTCTTATCCATTGTTTACTCCATTAACAAATTTCGACATTATATTACTGGATATCCTACATTTGTGCACACTGACCACCCTGCCATCAAATATCTAATGAATAAACCTGTTACTAATGCCAGGGTGACTAGATGGATTTTATTATTACAGGAGTTTGATGTTACCATTATAGATAAACCTGGAAGAGAAAATGTTGTTGCTGATTTCTTATCTCGTTTCACTAACAGTGATGATGATTTTCCTGTTGAGGACTCTTTTCCAGATGAACACTTATTTGCAGTTTCAGTTCACCCCCCTTGGTATGCAGATGTCGCTAATTACTTGGCTGTAGGAAAGCTTCCAACACATTTGTCCAAAAGAGAAAAGAGGAAAATTATTCAGCAAAGTGCCAGGTATTGTTGGGTAAACGGTCATCTCTTCTACATAGGCCCTAACCTTGAGATCAGAAGGTGTGTGAGAGAAGATGAAATATTCCATATATTGAAGGCCTTCCATGATGAGCCTTGTGGAGGGCATTTTGCAGAAAGAAGGATAGGACACAAAGCGCTGAGAATGGGCTACTATTGGTCGACCCTTTTCAGGGATGCAAAAAGATATGTCCAGTCTTGTGATAGCTGCCAAAGGATGGGTCATCCCAATAGATTAGATCAAATGCCTCTGCAACCACAATTAGTGGTTGAACCCTTTGATAGATGGGCTTTAGATTTTGTTGGTCCTATCAGCCCTCATTCCAAGCAGAAAGCCTACATCTTAGTCTGTACTGACTACATGAAAAAATGGGTAGAAGCTGTGGTTTTGGTGAAGGCCAATGAACAGGTATGATTGATTTCCTGTATAGTGAAATATTTACCTGCTTTGGGGTACCCAAGGAAGTGGTTACCAATGGAGGACCACAGTTTGTGTCGCATCAATTTGAAACTCTGCTACAGAAGCACCATATTCAACACATGATAGCTTCACCTTACCATCCCCAAGCCAATGGCTAGGTGGAAATCACTAACAAAGTCATTGAAGCTATCCTTACCAAGACGGTCAAGAGCCATCGAAGAGATTGGGGTAGTAGACTTCCGGAAGCATTGTGGGCATATCATACTACTTGGTGCAACACTACAGGTTTCTCTCCTTACGACTTGGTGTATGGGAAAAGTGCCGTCTTCCCAATTGAATTTGAGATTAAGACTTTGAAGACAACCATAGAGGTAAACCTAGATGTAACTGACACCCAGAAGAGAATATTGAATCAATTGAACGAATTGGATGAGAACCAGTTAGCCGCTGTAGACCAAACTGTATTAATTCAGCAACAGAGATCCAATTGGCATGACTGATTCATAAAAAAGAAGGTCTTTTGTGAGGTTGACTGGGCACTATTATACAATTCCAGATTCAAAAGATATTTCAAGGGTAAACTATGCACAAGATGGCTAGGCCCATACCTAGTAGACAGAGTATTTGATAATGGTACGGTCCGCCTGGTAACCATTGATGAGAACCGTGCACCATTATTTGCTAATGGTCACAGGCTGCGACTGTACCATAAGCCCATCTCAAAGGATGCATTTATCTCACAAATTGCAGTTGATCCAGACTACCAGTTAGCACAAGGGCAGGAATTTTTCTCTGCCTCTGTCAATCCTTAATTAATCACTGTAAATCGCATATGAATCTTTGTACATAAATAAATTGTTTTTATGTTATTGTTATCTTTTTCTTTTGCACTTGATCCGTTTTTTTGTTTTTATGAAATGTGCAGGAAAGTGCCTAAGAACGGTGGTCATCATCGGGCCTGACGACCAATGTCGTTCTTCTGTAAATTCTTGCACCAATTTTTTTTCTTTAAATAAATCTGTCGTAGCTGCGACACCTTTTTTCGGCAGTTGCAACACCCTTTTTTTGGCAGCTGCGACACCCTTTTTCCAGCAGCTGCGACACCCTTTTTCTGGTAGCTACGACACCCTTTTACCTTTGCCCATAACTTCCATTTCGGCAGCTACGACACCGTTTCACTTTTGCCCATAAGTCCCGTTTCACGCTGCCGCAACACCTTTTCCAGTAGCTGCGACACCTTTTTTGGCAGCTGCAACAAAGTCAACTTTCGTTCTCCTAACGCCTTTTCATCCTTTTCCAGAAGTTGCGACACCTTTTTCGGCAGCTGCAACACAGTCAATTTCCGTCCGCCTAACGCCTTTTCATCCTTTTCCAGCAGCTGTGACACCTTTTTTGGCAGCTACAACTTCGCTACATTTCGCTGATTTTTCTATATTCGAAGGCCACACCTATGCTAAACTGTCTGATTTCTTTATGGCCTACGGCTATGACTCCTTTGTTATTGGAAATTTTTTTTGCAAGCCAGGAACTCCTCCAGATATGGCTCTGATTCTTGACGCCAGTGACTCGATTTATCCTCCAACATTCATCATGTTTCCGACTAATTTGACACGATGGTTTGCCGATGGAAAATGTCATTACAACATCCCTGTGATAATGACTACATTTAATGACTGCACCTCACACGTTCTACTATTCTCCAAAGGACATCATCCATTGCACATTTTCGAAGGTATGGATTTGATTAACTACTTGATTAAGTATTAATTGGACCTGATAATATCAATCATACCTTCCTTTCTGTGCCCATTATTACATCATTAAATCTTCACTCGTGCGATGTAACAACTAATTATGTTACCTAATAATTGCCACCTTTCCTAATTTGGGATCAATTTCAAATAATCCGATATGCCAAAACTTTCCGAATTTACCCAACTCCACTCTCAGCTGTTCATGCATACTTTGTGCTTTAACCTTCATTGTCGGAATCTGTAACTTGTTGGACTGCAACATATCTCTAAAGGCCGACAGATATGGGTATTCCAGCTCAGTATGAACCTCCAAATATGCGAGAACTTAGATGAAATGTTGAAGTTTTCACTATCTTTCAAGCTGTGGGCTGGACTGAATTCTTCCAATGCCTGAATGGATTTCACTGTGAAGTAGCTTTACAGTTCTCCTTGAATCTTACTGAAACCCACTTAGAGGTTTGGGGATTGTGTATTGAAGTCTCTGAAGACATAGTGGCTGAGTTCACTAGTCTTCCCCAGGTGGGAAGAGCTTGGTTTGGACGAAGAACCCCCAATCTAGTAGTAGTACAGGATTTTCTCAGGGAAGGAGAGCACATTCAATCGTCACAAAGGGGGATAGCATTACAGTCACTGCCATGACCATGGAATCAAGTAGCAATTTTTCTCAAGAAATATATCACCTGTGATGGTAGGTATCAAATAGTCTATCACTCTGAATTTCCTTTATTATCTCACCTCTGTCACAGGGTTTTGCTAAACATTCCATTCTATTTATTCAATGATTTACATCACATGGCTGGGTTTGTCCGAGCTACTAAGCACCCACTCTCTTCACTTACCCACCATGGCCTCATAAAATTAATAATCTTACGAACCCTTGCTCAACACAACCAAACCTGGGAGCAATTTACAGCTCAAGTTCAGGAACCCGTTCTTCTACCCGGTGTTCCAAATCAAGAAGAGCCGGTTAATCCACAGTTGGGAGGGAAGGGAAAACAACAGGAGGTTCGGAGCCCCTCCAATTTAGTTGGGGGGGGGGGATGAGAATGGATCAAAGGATCAGGAACAAGCAGAACAATTGGGAGAGGATGTACAAGAAAACCCTATGGAAAGACTAAATATTGGGGCATCTTTGACAACAGAGGTTGAAACTGGAGTAGCATTAGATGCTGCGACAGTTGAAACCAAAGATGTTAGAGCTATGATAACAGAAGAAAACACTGAGGTGGTGACCATTGAATCCTCCCTTGAATGGGGAGGAACCCTGATTGAGGAAGAACATCCCAAAGAATAAGAAAATGTTGGAACTGCAGATATCCCTTCCACTTCAACTGTGAATCTAGAAACTCCAGCACCACAGAGAAAAAGGAGGAGATCAAAGGATGAAATAAAGGCATCACCACCAATAAGACAGAAAAGAACCAGGTTAGTCACAGCAGCAGAAGCAGCAAGGGAAATATGCGAAACCTTAGAATCACAAATTGAGTGCCCCATTCTTAGACCCAAACCAATTAATGCCCCATAGGGACCAGTTGAAGAAGAACCTCAAATTGAAGGAGTTCTGTTTGAAAATAGGCTATTAAAAGAGGAAGTACAAGCATTCAGACTCAGAATTGGAAAATTGGAAGGAAGCGTGCAGAAAACAGAGTGAAAGGAAGCTGCACACATTGGTTGAAGCTGCAGATCAAATGGAAGGATCAAATACTACCAAGGCTGGCAATGAGGAAGAAAGAGTGGTCTGTCCTACGTGTGGAGAAATCTTTGATGAGTCAGGATACAAGGTCATAGTTCGTGCCTTTACAACATAGCAGTCTGCACCTACAGTTGTGGAAGGATAGGGACAACCTGATTTGAGAGAAGGTGAGATTCCCCAAGAGAAACTTCATGAGAAGGAAGTTTCAGATGTGCAGGATGTTGCCACACAAGAACCATCATCTTTGAATATTCCTGATGAAAGTACCGATTTGAGAGATGGTGAAATTCCCCAAGAGAAACTTCATGAGAAGGAAGTTTTAGATGTGCAGGATGCTGCCACACAAGAACCAACATATTTGAACATTCCTATAGAGATTGCCACCAACCCTAGGATAGAGGAACCAGAGGATGAGGTTATTCCTGATTTTATGGATGAAGATTGCGCTGTGACCCCTGAACCCTCTCATGACACAGAAATAATATAAATGGAACCACAACAAAAAAACAATGATGAGGTCGAATACGATGTTGACACACAAGAACCAACATCCTTGAATGTTCTTGCCCAAGTGGTCGTCCAAATGAGATAAGAAGAACCAGGGATTGAAGACATTCTGGAATTCAATGAAGAAATTTGTACCACGACTCCAGAATTGTCTTATGACACAGAGGTATTAGAAATGGAAGCACAACAACAGGGAGATGAAGAAGTAAACCAGGATGTTGCTACACAAGAACCAAATTCCTTGAAAATTGCAGTAGAGACTCTCAGGATGCAACAGGAAACCAACCCTGAATTGGATGTCATTCCTGATGTGAATCTAGGTGAAGATGAACAAGCTCAATGAAAATCCTCAGGTGATACTGAAATCCTTGAAGAACAGCTTCATATTGAGGAAGTCATCCAATCTAAGCAGCATGAGGAAAAAGAAGAATAGGGATCTGTCACACAAGAACCAGCAGCCTTACATTCCCCTGCTGAGATCGTAGCTGATAATCAGGTAGATAAGAAGATCAAAATTTAGGAGGAAGTTGCCACACAAGAACCAACATCCTCGCAATCAGCTACCGAAGTTGCCATAAGAGAATGCCAGAAAGAGGATGCTGTTACACAAGAACAAACACCCCCAGAAATAACCTCAAAAGTGCAAAATGTCCAATGTGGCACATCAGGTGATAAGGTGTGGACTGAACCCCTTCAAAAATTTATTGATCTGGATTCTGATAGGGAGGAGTATCCTGAAGAATAAGAAACCCCGAAGCCTATAGAAGAAATCTCAATCTTGAGAATGGAAGTAATAAAATGGAGAAGTCAGGTGGAAAGCTACCAAGAGGGGATGGTTTCCCTCGCTGAACATAAAAAGACTATCAGGGGACTGAAGGAAAAATGGGCAGAAGAACTCATGACCCCAAAAATCCATGAGGAAGAACTATAAAAGGAGTTGAGGGAGTTGAAAAAATTCAAATCTATGCAAGCAGAAAAAGACCAGATGTATGCTCTTTCTTAGGAACTATTGGGCACTAGGGTACCTTCCTCCTATTACCCTGTCTTCTTATTTGAACAATTTATTTGGTTTAAGTTAAGGGCCATGAAAGAAGGAAGATTATTTGAGATAACAACCTTAGCAAAATTCTTGGAAACATTTCTGAGAAGTAATTTTGAAGACCAGAATTTGCTGTGTGAGCTGTATTTGCATGAGATGGCTTATCCTTTGGACCGCCATTCGAATCCTGTTCCTTTTTCAGGCGATGTTCAGCTGAGGTATTTTGCTTATTTTGTGAGCAATCATGTTCAGTGGGAAAGGTATTTTCAAACCTTTTCTCACATCGAATCCCACTCTAATTTGTGGATCCAAAGTGAGCCTCAAAAACCTCGTATTTTTCTTGCTCGACACCAGTCTACTTTCATGCCCCATCCAAACTCGGCATATAATGGAAATGTAGGAAGGGGTTATTTCTTCTTGTACTAGCCAGATTTCCACACATCAACAAACAACTTTGGAAGGTAGTAAGAACAGATGGCAGGTTGCCTCTCCAACCCCCAGAAATAGGGATCCCTATTGTTATAGAAATTTTGAACAAGCACTTTCCAAGATTGAGGGGTATGTTGGATGTTTAAGGGAATGTGGGGTTAATTGGTTGGGACTGAAATTTAAATTCCCTCTCATTTGGTGGCCAGCAAAACTGTACAAGGAGTATTTCTCATTGACCAGGGCAGAAGAGCAGGAATGTTGGAATTATTGGATTGCCCATAAGGGGTTTATAGAAAAAGAAGGAACATTTGAATTCCCCTACAACTTTTCTTCTCTCCATGAACAAAGCATAGTGCAAGATTCAGATTTAGAGTAATGGAGGTTGTTACATGAGGACATGCAATAGGACAATTGGGGGGAGATGTTGGGCCCGAAAATGGCCCCTTTTTGACCATCCCTATTCACCTCTTTTTGCCTTATCCTACCCTATTGAGCATGCTAAANGATTAATTATTGTCTTATTTTATTAATACTTAGGATTGTGGTAATTAAGGCTCTATATCTTGAAAAGGTGCTAATATATGATGGGTTGTAAAGGTATTTCAAGATATAGATAATGCAGGTATAACGGGCTGAACATGCTAAGGGAAAGATGGACATTCATTTCTTAAGCTGATCGCCATCCATCCTACTATTTCCCAAAGAATGCGGTCTCAGTATATTATTCTAGGCAAAGCTGTACAAGGGTAGCTGCAACAGAATGTGATAGATTTGGAAGGAAATAGTGCGCCACTACTCATGTATAGTTGTAATCTGCGGATATCATTATTTATGGGTCAATTAACAGTTTCCCTATATTTCCTACTCTCATCCTGCCATGACTGTAAAAATTGTTGTAATTAAGGCCGCCTGAAGATCAAAGATCTTCTTGGCTTCCCAATAATAGGGATAGGATGTTATGATTGACAATGTATAAATATGGGGAACTGTTCTGAGCCAAGTGTTTAAAGCTGAACCAAATTATTGTATTAGTTGCGACTGAGGTTGTGTGTTTGATCTGCCCTTTTTAATACAAGGAGTTACTTCAGATCTCAGTGTTTTAACATGCGTTACTTCCAACATCTCTGTGTGAAGGCTAGGCCTGCCTTCCTATAGGGATTGCTGAGTTAAATTAGGAATTTTAATTATTCTATTGTGTGATGTTGTGTTAATTTCGTTTTCTCATAGTAAGCGGCAATAGTTGTGGATTTACAGTGTGTTATTAGTTGCGTCTCTTGAAAGTTGTAGTGGCATGGTGTGATAGTCGACTGTATAAGTAATTGTTCCTTATGCAACTGTGTGGTAGCTGTAATAGCTCTGTTCATTCTTAGATCTTTTAATTGTTGTTTCCATAGATCTTTGCAGTTTGCTTCTTTGCTTTTATAGTTGTAGAATTTCATTCCTATACTTTGAATTCATAGAATAGTTGAACTCAATTCTTGTACTCTGAATTTCTAGAATAGATGAACTCAATTCATGTATTTTGGATTTCTAGAATAATCAGATCAAGATAGTTGGGTAATTCATTAGATGGTTTGGTAAACGGGGTTTCATTTTCTGCAAAAGTAATCTAGATGTGATTTCATCAATCTTTCAATTCTAGATCAAGAACAGTAGAAGGTAATTGTGGCTGTATTCCTTAGAAGGTAAACTAGATTAAGTAGATTCTTTGGATGAATGTAGCTAAGCAGAGGATAGGATTGTTTATTTACAGCAACTCAGTGTTTAAGCATATATAATGCATGTTATCCTTTAAATGCAAGACTTCCCTGAGTTGACAATAAATATTGCACATTCTATATGTTAGCTATAATTGACTTGCATATTGGGTGCCCAACAATTAATATCCTGATCAAAATATTCAACTTCCCCTTCTTCATTCGGTAAATTATTCTAGAAAGGAGGTTGTATCCTATGATATTCACTTTCTTTCCTTTCCGTTTGAATATCATTATTTCTCCTCTCCTTAGGTATAAACCTAGGTACAAAAGGCTTCCTAAACTAGTTAGGGTTTCCCTCATGCACAGGTCTACTCAGGTTTTTATTGTCTATTTCAAGTCTGTTTGCTTTTGCAGATAAGTTTTTGATTAGTTTATTCATATCATCCATTTTATCTGATGACCTAGCCATGGAGGTTGAAGTCATTTCTCTCTTACCTTTTTTATCCTGATCAATATCTGAGTGAATTTTCAGTTTTCCAGTTGCTAACATGTTTGATTCAACTTCTAATGCAGCTTTCTGCATATTAAGTAAGGTTACTGACCTTCTTTCTATCAAAAGAAGTGAAAACTCATATTCAAATGCATTTGCATATGCATGTTTGGCAGAGGTTTCTGAAGGGTTGATCTCTGCTAGAAATTTGCTATACATTTTGTTAAATCTTTGTGAGAAATCAACAACATATTCATTCCTTGTCCTTTTTAAAGCCCCCAAATTAGTTATGTAATACATAAAATCTTTAGTATCCCCCCACTGTTTCATGAAAAACTCCCCCAACACTTCAATTGCGTCTATTGACCCTATAGGTAATTCTCGAAACCATTTTCTAACTTCTCCATCTAAGCTCTGGACAAACATCCTCATCCAGACATCCCTAGCTTCTATGTTCTAGTTATCAACAAAACCAAAGAAAGCATTCCAATGCTCTTCTGCTGTGGTATCCCCTTGGCCATTAAACCTAGGGAGGTATTTTTGATAATCTCCCCCTTGGAAGAGCATGAAGAGGCTGGGGCATAACCAATGGTGCATATCTTGCAGCAACAATCCGATCCATATAATCCATGGGATGACCGGCCATTTTAGGGCTAGAAGAACTTGAAGTAGCTGAACTTGAGCTGGACTAATTTGTACTTGAAAGTTTTGATGAGGGAGGAAAATGACTGGACTTAGGTTGATGGGGTAGGACTTTTCCTATAAAAGGAATGTGAGATGAAAATAAAGAAGAACTACCCGTTTGTAATGCTTCAGCCTTAACCTCTTTAGATAATAGAGGGTTAGTGAAAACTTGAAAGTTTTCAACCTGAGAAGGGGTAAAAAGTGAATCTAATTCTTCTTTTCCCTTTTCAGAATGTGGATCAAAAGTAGGCAACAGAAACTGAGAAGATTCAGGAATTTCCAAGTTTGAAGGATACACAGATTTTCCTAATGGAGTGGAGCTTAAATGTTGTCTAGCTTCTTTCAATATTTGTTCAGGATCCGGGATCCGTGGATGTAAAGGCTATGAGGGGTTTTCCCTAGTCCCAATCTTCTTAGGAGCCACAACTGCTTTTCTTTATTTAGAACAGATGAAAGTGATTTATAGTCTAAAAACCGATTATCTAATGATAGCCACCCAACACATCAGACATATCATGATAATCAAGGAAGAACTGTTTGATTCCTCCCTAGTATAGTCACCAAAATATGTTTTCCCTAAAGTCTGATACCTAGACTATGGTGTTAGCAGTGTTCAGGCACCTCAAGTAAAAAACTATTTTTATAGGTTTTGTTTGGATGACAAATTCAAATCAAAAGGTAGGGCTGACAAAGCAGAAGACAAAGTCTGAAAATTTCAGTAATACAAATGTAAAAGACAAAAAGTCTTTGCGGGAATGAATGACAAGTATAGAAGAGTACAAGAGATAAGCTTAAACATATATATAACTACAAATAGTAAACTAACACTTCATATCTGTAGCACATATATCAAAATATTGGTCTTTGAAAACACTTTCCAAATATCAATATGTATTTAATATTCACATTCATACATGAAATGAAACATAGAAAACATCTATACAACATTCATAGCATGAAGATTTCAAACTGAACTAAAGAATATAAAAAACAATTTAGATCAAAGGCCTAGCTCCATATAATATATTAACAATCATTCAAAAGCAAAAAGAAGCTCTTACAGAAGTAACATGTATGTCTGCACAGTCTCCCTAGGACCGACTGCCATGTGTGTCTCCATTTCTCATAAAATATTAAAAATATATAGAGCAAAAATCAAAAGATGGGATCTCAAAGTTTGTTTATCATATCCACTTTCTAAGGCCAAGATTTATTAAATATAGACAAACTATAAATAAAAAAGGAACCTATTCAATGACATGTGTCAAGTGAGGTCTTTTTCAAATCCTTCTTGCTGCTTCAACTAATGTGGCTAACCCATCTAGTGCACTTAACTTTGCTTGCAACCTTCTAATGTCCTTCTTCATGCCACACAACTTTGCTGTCAGCTCGTCTTTGTCCTTTAATAATTGATCCCTCTCTTCTTGCGCCAATTTCTTCCTTTTAACTGATTCTTCTAACACTTGGATTAGCTCAGAAAAAATTCTGATTTACTTCTTGCAGATATTCCTTCAACATTGTATTTGATTTGACCAATTGATCATTAATATGATTTAAATGTTCATTTTTTCTTCTCAACTGTTCAATTTCTTTGTGTTGTTTATCCTGTTTCAATTTTAGCATACTGCGTTCTGTATCTTCATATGTAACCTTCCTTTTTCCAGGATTTGTAACCTTTTCACTTTCTTGTTCTGTCAAAACCTGCACATTGCATTCTGTCTGCTTTTTAAGTACTTTACCAATCTCAGTTTGAGGAAGTTCTGATAGGTTATTATCTTCTATATTACTGGAGTCAAGAATGCAACTTTTAGGGATTATACTTGGAATTTGTTTTAAGCTGTGATTGATGTTATCAAAGACTTGATGGAGGGAAAATTCCAATTCTTTAGATCTACTACTTCCCTCATCATCACTGGAAATGTCTTGAACACTGATTATCTACTTTTTATTAAACCTAGGGTTTAATAATGCCTTCATATTCATTCAGAGTTTGTTCACTGATCGGGTTTTAGGTCTGAAATATTTAAAAGAAAACCTTATCTGTTCTGCAATCTCCTTAGTATGGCTTGGTCCTTCTTTACCTGTTTGTATTTCAACTAAAACAGGACTATCATTTTCCATACACTCAGTCTTTGCCTCAGGTAACTGTGTTGAAATTTCTTCTTCGATTATTTGTGTTCTAACAATAGACCCTAACACTGAACATTCATTATTTTCACTTTCAGGTTCTTTTTCTACTGGCTGTGATGAGGTTACTTCTTCAGGCTCTATTTGTTTATCACAATCTCCAGATTTATTATCAGACAAGGGTTTGGATTCAGTACTGTCAGAATTTTTTAAAACCTTCTTCCTTTTTCTTTTCTCTATAGGCTTTAAATTAACTTCGAAACCTCCCCAAAAGAGAAAATGGGACCATGATATTTCAAGTTTTCCCAACTCTTGGGTGATCAAAATCTTAACTAATCCATGGTGGAACATATTGCTACCAGAAGAGGTAGGATGGTTTCGAACCCTAGCAGACATTTTCTCCAGACTTTTCAATAAAAAGAAAGGGAGGTTTAATTTGTTTGCACCTGTTACATGCTGCAGAAAATGCATGTGATAACGATACACAGTGCCGAAACGTCCTTCACAAGTGATATACCTTTCGATGATTTGCAATACATCCTTCCATTCTTTGAAGAGGAAACTCCTTTGGATGCCCTGGCTCCAGTCTGTATTTTTATGAGCAGGTAATAGGTATTGGCTATAATCTTTATTTGTAGTATGCCTTTTATACCATATTTCCCCTTCTGGAAGAACACCAATAGCATGAGAGATAGTCTCCTTTGTGACTATGAAACTTAAACCTCCAATTCAAACCCTAGATCCCTTAAAACCCTGACAAAATGCTTTAGTGACTTCGACATGATGTTCTGTAATCCTTTTGAACATATTATACCATCCAATCTTCTTCACTGTTTCAAGGGCTTGAGGTAATTTCTGCATCCATTCAACATTCGAGGGTTCTATTCTCAACAAATGGCCACTCGACTGAGTTTTTCTATCCACACTCATGGTTGGATTGCAAACTGTAGATGCAAGACTAGAACAAGATCTCTTAGTATGAAGGAACCCTCGTTACATGCGAAACCATAGCTCCCGCCTCTCATTTCTTCAGAGTACAAAATAAGATGAAAAAATCATGAAGGGAGATGGTTTTGTCCAAGTGGCTGAAACCAGTACTGTCAACAATAGATGTTATTATAAAACTGAGCACATAGCTCGAAGTCTACTAAAATCATGATGATAACTTGCAAAACCATCTCGTCCTCATTGAGTTGGCAGCGTACCCTGTTCTTGAAAAACGATCATGTGCTGCCATCTTGACTTAGTAATCAATATAGTATAACTTAAAAAGATTTTAAAACTTTTGAAAGAACTTGTAATACATATAGGAGCATAGGCTAGGAACTAAAAAGTTAATAATACCTAAAGTTTTAAGCATAAGTTTAAACAAAGCAAAAACTTAGGATTAAAAGAAAAACTCAAAGCTTAAAAAAGAATAGGTACAATACTATCCTAGCAAGCAAGGAGAAAACCCTAAGTCAAACATTGGCTCCAGCTGGGGGATGGAATTTCCCTGAGATTTGCCAAGAACCTGCAGTTTCGGTGCCTTAATTTTGAAAATCAAAAAGTTGTTCCATTGGGTCATGGAGTCTTATTTTGCAAAATTTCCAAACATTCATTGGTATTTACAATGAAGAGAACACATTTTCTCTCTTATTTGGTGTAGAAATGTTTCAAAAACCGCCCATTAACTGGGCCTGCCAATTCATCACCCTCCAAATTCTGTAGAACAAATGTGTTGTTATCCAGACTCCTAACAATCCTGAAAGGTCCCAACCACAGATGGTCAAACTTTCCATGTTTAGGTTTTTCATCCCTTCTTGCATCCCACCTGAGTACTAGATCATTAGGAAAAAAGTTATTTTCTTTAACTATTTTATTGAATTTCTGCATTATTTTGTCCTTATAGTCCTAAGCTTTCTCAACCAGTAATTCCCTTTCCTACTGTAGTTCAATCATTTGAAAGATTCTATGCTGTACCTCATTTGGTTCTTCCACATTTTCCTACATAAATTTCATAAATGGTAAACCTAATTGTATAGGAAAAACTGCCTCAGTTCCATATACAAGTTGAAAGGGAGAGGTACCAATAGCCCTTTTTGTATATTAGAGGAAATTTAGGGTCTAAAATGGGCCTGATAAGAAAACACGCCAACAATAAATTTTTTGAGTTGGAATTAAAGAACCAATAGAATTTCAAAAAAATGAGTCAACCATAATGGTTGGATTGACATATTTGTCATAAAAGAAAACTACTTTTTTTGTTCATATTTTTGAAATATCTCCCTGTGTTTTACTCAAATTTCAAGCGGGAGAGCTCATTGGATGTGAAATTTAATTACGCATCCAATGAGTACCCACACTGCATACTTTTGATGGACCCCGCTACCCCAAAAACAAGAAATACCTGAAAAAAACGCGATGATGATGTCATCATCACATTTTTTTTCAAGTATTTCTTGTTTTTGGGGTAGCGGGGTCCATCAAAAGTATGCAGTGTGGGTACTCGTTGGATGCGAGATTAAATTCTGCATCCAACGAGCTCTCCCGTTTGAAATTTGAGTAAAAACATAGGGAGATATTTCAAAAATACGAACAAAAAAGTAGTTTTTTCATTCTTCCTCCAAAATTAATAACTATTATTTTATTATTTTCCCTAGGAGGCCCATTTTAGACCTCTCCTTTAATGGTAATACGATCAGCCCACAAAGCATACTTTAATTTGCTATCCCATGCCTTTTTGTTCTCTGCTAAAAACTTTTTCAAACTGTTAACTATATTTTTGTTTGAAGACTCTGCTAAACCATTTCCTTGTGGGTAATAAGGAGTAGAGTGCTTCAACAAAATCCCATGTTTTTTCAAAAAACAAGACCATTTTCTGAGATTTAAATGTAGGGGCATTATCTGTAATTAACTTTCTAGGGTAGCCAAACCTACTCAAGATGTTTTCTTCAATAAAATTTATTATGACCTGATCAATTGTCCTTTTGGTAGGGATGGATTCTACCCATTTTGTAAAGAATTCTGTAGCTGTCAAAATATATCTATGCTGTCCACTTGAATTAGGATTAATTTTTCCAATGAAATCCAATCCCCATTGATGGAAAGGGGCACCAACTGAAATAGGTTTGAGAGGTAAAGAAAGCAATTTTTGCTTACCTGCAAATTTTTGGCATTCGACACAAGCTCTTACCTGAGAAAAAAAATCTGAAAATACTTTTGGCCAATTATAGATTGCTCTCAAAATTTTAAATGCCGTAGCCTTCCAGTAACGATTCCCACCACAAACTCCTTCATGCATTTCAGCAGTTAAAACTTCAGCTTCCTCTTTATCAATACATCCGAGAAGAATTCCTCCTGGATCTTTCCAAAATAGATCATGCTCATAAAGACAATAATTCATAGCTTTTAATTTTAAAGATCTAAATTTCCCTTTGTCTAGGTTTGGAGGAGATTGTAAAAAGAGAAGAAAATATACAGTATCAACATACCAATCAGAGTCCTCATATTTCTGGAAAATTTGCTTTTTTTCTTCCTCATGCTAAAATTCTTCTTGTTCAAATATTTCATCTGATACCACATTCAAACCTAATGCTTGGCAATTAGATTCTGTGAGTAATTTTGCTAACCCTTGGCCCTTAACCAACTTAGTTGGCTTAATCTCAATGTCATATTCTATTATCTTAGGAATCCAATGACCTCTCTTTCCTTCAGAATCAGGCTGTGTCAAAATTTCTTTTATTGCTGCATTAGACACATATGACAAATTTTTTGAATGCAGCAGGTAAATCCTGAAGAATTTAAGGGCTTTGACAAGTGCATAAGCCTGTTTTTCCAAATTGTTGTACTTAAGTTCTGAATCTCTCAAGACTTTACTGAAAAATGAAATGGGCGGTTCAAGGCCTTCTACATTCTTTTGCAATAGTACTACTGCTATACTATCTTCAGAAGCAAAAGAAAATGTAATAAAATCTTTAGAGAAGTCAGGTCTTACCAAAACATGTGCTTCTGCCAATGATTGCTTTATCTTTTCAAAAGACAATTTAGCTTCTGGAGTCCATTTAACATCCTGATCCTTCCTGAGCATCTTGGTTATTTGTTTAACAATCTCAGCAAAATTAGGAATAAACCATCTAAGAAAATTATTTTCCCAATAAATGACTGAATTTCTTTTTTATTCCTGGAAATTGAAATTTTTAGAATCGCCTTCGCCCGCTCTGGGTCAATCTTGATACCATTTGTTGAAACTATATGACCAAGCAACTTTCCTTCCTGCACGGAAAAATGGGATTTCTTTGGGTTTAAAGACAAATCAAACTTTCTGCATTTTGAAAAGGTTTGTTCTAAGTGTTTAAGATGACTTTCATCTGATTCCTAAAACACTGTTATATCATCCAAATAGATCACCACAAATTTCTCTCTTTCACCCACAAATTCTATGTCCATAGCCCTTTGAAATGTTGCTCCTGAATTCATTAAACCAAATGGCATTTTATTGTACATGAAATTCCCCCTGGGAGTAGTAAAAGCAGTTTTCTCCCTATCCTTCGGATGAACAACAATCTGGTTATATTCCGAAAACCCATCTATCATAGATATTCTCTGAGCTCCAACTACCTTTTGCAAGATATGATCTATTTTAGGTACATGATAATTATCTTTCAGAGAGGATCTATTTGGGTTATGAAAAATCAACACATAACCTAATTTCCCCATTCTTCTTTCTAACAGGAACCAGATTTGCAACCCAGGTAGAATATCGAAGGGGTACTATAATTTTAGCATCCAACAATTTTTTAACTTCTTTCTCAATGACTGGCAACAATGTTGGATTGATTCTTTTGAGTTTCTGCCGGAAGGGTTTTGTATCAGGCTTAAGAGGGATTTTATGCTGAATAATGCTAGTGTCGTATATTTTGAGATCTTCATATGACCAGGAAAATATATCCACAAACTTCTGAAGCAAACTGATATATTTATTTCTATTTTCTTTTGACAGCACTTTATAAATTTTAACAATCTTAGGTTGACTTTCAGTTCCAATATTACAGCTACTCACATTTTCTTTAGAAGATTGTACAGTCGGATTTTCTAATGTATCATCTTTAAGGAACAATCTTTCTAATGGAACTAGACCTTTTGGATTAAAATTTCCTTTTAATTCGATAATCTTATGATCAACAATTGATTGTTCTATAAAGGAAGGAAATTCATCCCTATCATCATCATCTTGCTCTTCATCTATTTGAGAATTGAAAAAATCACCTGTTAATTCCAAGAATCTCTTAATATCCAAATCATCCTGAAACACTTTCCAATGTTTGATGTTATCAGGGATAGAAGGTCTATGCCTAACTTCAATTGGATATCTGAGTTGAGTGTTTTGTGGGATCTTAAAAAATGTTGCAGCTAAAGCCAAAGAGTCAGCTGTCTGGTTATGATCTCTAGGGATAAAAGAAATATTGAATGATGTAAATAAATTATCAATTAAATCCCATACTTCATTTCTGTAGACTTTTAACAGCTATTGTTTTACCTGATAAATGCTTTTGACCTGCTGAACAACCCATTCGAAGTCGCCAAAAACAACCAATTGTTGAATCCCCAGATATTTTGCAGCTCTTAATCCCAATACTAATGCCTCATATTCTGCTACATTATTGGTTGTTTGGAATTCTTATTTATACATCAGACAAACATTTTCACCCCCAGGAGAAACAAGACCAACTCCAGCTCTTGCTCCTTTAGATGAAGAGGCATCGAAGTACATATGCCACAGTTCATCTTCTTTTTTAGTAGTATGATAAAATGGATTTTTCTTTTCTACTTGTAAGACACCAGATGTGTTCTCATTTCTTAAATGCAACATATAAGAGCCCATACCTTCCTCCACAGCATAGATTGGATGATTACCAGGATTGTTAGCATCACTTACTAAATAGGCCATTTGAACTTCTCTGTACATCCTTCATTGTTCACCACCAAAAATTGGGATAGTGGCATAGGATAAATCCATTTGAAGAGTACCTCCTACTCTTTTGGCCCAAGATCTTGAAAGCAACATGCCAAATTTTGGTTCAATATCAGCTACCACTACATCCATCATGACATTCTTCATTGGTAATTGGGAAAGGTTTACAACCAGGTCTTTGATTAATCCTAGGCACTGAATTGCTCTTGAATCAAAAGTAAACAGGTCATGGTAAGCCCTAGTAATGCTTAGACCTAGGGCTTCCATAACAGCTTTGGGCATTAAATTATGGGAGGCTCCGGAATCTAATAATCAATTATGCAGCATTTGTCCATGAATTGTCAAAGTAACATAGAAAGGTGGTGGATGGTCTGATTTTTTCTCAAGTTGAATAGGTGGAGGAGTACCTACAAAAATTTCTGGGTGTTCATCATGTAAATTAATGACATCAGAAGAAAACCTAGTTGCTTGTGATTTTAACATTCTATAGGCGGGATCTCTGAATGAGGGAATATTCATTAATTATGCTAGTGGAACATGAATCTTCAATTTATTCAGCTCATTTTCAAAATTAAAACCTTGATTACCCCTGTTTGTTTCCTCCAACTATGTAATCTTTTCCTTGCTAGGCCTCTGGTTCTGTTTCTTTTCTGATGGAAGATTAGGGTTCTGTTTAGCCACTGCTTTCTTTTTAGGATTCCGAACCACTTGTTTAACCCTAGATCTAAGGTTGTATGACTTCTTAAGCTTTGTTTGATAAATATCATCATGAGAACAATCTTCTAATATTTCAGCATTTAGATATTGATCTTTGGTAAGATAACTTTCATATAACTCATCCTTAAGATGATTAATATCCTGATCAAAATCTTCATACTCTATATCTTCAACTTCCCCTTCTTCATTCAGTAAATTATTTTGGAAAGGAGGTTGTATCCTCCGATCTTCACTTTCCTTCCTTTCCCTTTGAATATCATTATTTCTCCTCTCCCTAGGTATAAACCTAGGTATAAAAGGCTTCCTAAACTGGTTAGGGTTTCCCTCATGCACATGTATACTCAGGTTTTTATTTTCTATTTCAAGTCTGTTTACTTTTGCAGATAAGTTTTTGATTAGTTTATTCATATCATCCATTTTATCTGATGACCTAGCCATGGAGGTTGAAGTCATTTCTCTCTTACCTTTTTTATCTTAATCAAAATCTGAGTGATTTTTCAGTTTTCCAGTTGCTAACATGTTTGATTCAACTTCTGATGCAGCTTCCTGCATATTAAGTAAGGTTACTAACCTTCTTTCTCTCAAAATAAGTGAAAACTCAGATTCAAATGCATTTGCATATGTAAGTTTGGCAGAGGTTTCTGAAGGTTTGATCTTTGCTGGAAACTTGCTATACATTTTGTTAAATCTTTGTGAGAAATCAACAACAGATTCATTCCTTTTCCTTTTTAAATCCCCAAACTTAGTAATGTAATACATAAAATCTTTAGTATCCCACCACTGTTTCATGACAACATCCTCCAACACTTCAATTCCATCTATTAACCCTGCAGGCAATTCTCGAAACCATTTTATAACTTCTCCATCTAAGTTCTGGACAAACATCCTCATCTAGACATCCTTAGCTTCTATGGTCTGGTTATCAACATAACTGAAGAAAGCATTCCAATGCTCTTCTGCTGTGGTATCCCCTTGGACATTAAACCTAGGGTGGTATTTTTGATAATCTCCCCCCTGGAAGAGCATGAAGAGGTTGGGGCATAACCAACGGTGCATATCTTGTAGCAACAATCCGATCCATATAATCCATAGGCTGATCGACCATGTTAGGGATGGAAGAACTTGAAGTAGCTGAACTTGAGCTGGACTGATTTGTACTTGAAAGTTTTGATGAGGGAGGAAAATTACTGGACTTAGGTTGATGGGGTAGGACTCTTCCTGTAAAAGGAATGTGAGCTGAAAATAAAGAAGAACTACCTGTTTGTAATTCTTTAGCCTTAATCTCTTCAGATAATAGAGGATTAGTGAAAACTTGAAAGTTTTCAACCTGAGAAGGGGTAAAAAGTGAATATAATTCTTCTTTTCCCTTTTCAGAATGTGGATCAAAAGCAGGAAACATAAACTGAGAAGATTCAGGAATTTCCAAGTTTGAAGGATGAGCAAATTTTCCTGATGGAGTGGAGCTTATACATTGTCTAGCTTCTTTTAATATTTTTTCAGGATCCAGGATCCCTGGATGTAAAGGCGATGAGGGGTTTTCCCTAGTCACAATCTTCTTAGGAGCCACAACTTCTTTTCTTTATTTAGAACAGGTGAAAGTGATTTATTGTCTAAAAACCGATTATCTGATGATAGCCACCCAACACATCAGACCTATCATGATAACCAAGGAAGAACTGTTTGCTTCCTCCCCAGTATGGTTGCCATAATATGTTTTCCCTAAAGTCTGCTACCTAGACTAGGGGGTTAGCAGTGTTCAGGCACCTGAAGTAAAAAATTGTTTTTATAGTTTTTGTTTGGATGAAAAATGCAAATCAAAAGGTAGGGCTGACAAAGCAAAAGACAAAGTCTGAAAATTTCAGTAATACAAATGTAAAAGACAAAGTCTTTGCGGAAATGAATGACACGTATAGACGAGTACATGAGATAAGCTTAAACATATATATAATTGCAAATAGTAAACTAACAGTTCATATCTGTAGCACATATATCAAAATATTGGTCTTTGAAAACACTTTCCAAATATCAATAGGTATTTAATATTCACATTCATACATGAAATGAAACATAGAAAACATCTATACAACATTCATAGCATGAAGAGTTCAAACTGAAATGAAGAATATAAAAAATAATTTATATCAAAGGCCTAGCTCCATATAATACATTAACAGTCATTCAAAAGCAAAAAGAATCTCTTACAGAAGTAACATGTATGTTTGCACAGTCTCCCTAGGATTGACTCCCATGTGTGTCTCCATTTCTCATAAAATATTACAAATATATAGAGCAAAAATCAAAAGATGGGATCTCAAAGTTTGTTTATCAGATCCACTTTCTAAGGCTAATATTTACTAAATATAGATAAAAAAGGAACCTATTTAATGACATGTGTCAAGTGAGGTCTTTTTCAAACCCTTCTTGTTGCTTCAGCTAATGTGGCTAGCCCATTTGCAACCTTCTAATGTCCTTCTTCATGCCACGCAGCTTTGCTGTCAGCTCCTCTTTGTCCTTTAATAACTGATCCCTCTCTTCTTGCGTCAATTTTCTCCTTTTAACCGATTCTTCTAACACTTGGATTAGCTCAGCGAAATTCTGATTTACTTCTTGCAGATATTCCTTCAACATTGTATTTGATTTGACCAATTGATCATTAATATGATTTAAATGTTCATTTTGTCTTCTCAATTGCTCAATTTCTTTGTGTTGTTTATCTTATTTCAATTTTAGCATTCTTCCTCCTGTATCTTCATCTGTAACCTTCCTTTTGCGAGGATTTGCAACCTTTTCACTTTCTTGTTCTGTCAAAACCTGCTCATTGCATTATGTCTGCTTTTTAAGTACTTTACCAATCTTAGTTTGAGGAAGTTCTGATAGGTTATTATCTTCTATATTACTGGAGTAAAAAATGCAACTTTTAGGGATTAGATATGGAATTTGTTTCAAGCTTTGATTGATGTTATAAAAGACTTGATGGAGGGAAAATTCCAATTCTTTAGATCTACTACTTCCCTCATCATTACTGGAACTGTCTTGAACACTGATTACCTACTTTTTTATTAAACCTAGGGTTTAATAACGCCTTCATATTCATTCGGAGTTTGTTCATTGATCGGGTTTTAGGTCTGAAAGGTTTAAAAGGAAACCTTATCTATTCTGCAATCTCCTTAGTATGGCTTGGTCCTTCTTTACCTGTTTGTATTTCAACTAAAACATGACTATCATTCTCCATACACCCAGTCTCTACCTCAGGTAACTGTGTTGAAATTTCTTCTTCGATTATCTGTGTTCTAACAACTGGTTAATAAGTTGGAAGGAATGCTCCTTATGCTCCTAAAGACAAGGATGCAAATAAAGGTACGAAGTCGCTTGTCCGCATCGGGCAAGGTGCGAAGCTCTTGCAGACCCTAACACTGAACATTCATTATTTTCACATCCAGGTTATTTTTCTACTCACTGTGCTGAGGTTACTTCTTCAGGCTCTATTTGTTTATCACAATCTCCAGATTTATTATCAGACAAGGGTTTGGATTTAGTACTGTCAGAATTTTTTAAAACCTTCTTCCTTTTTGTTTTATTTGTAGGCCTTAAATTAACTTCGAAACCTCCCCAAAAGAGAAAATGGGACCATGATCTTTCATGTTTTCCCAACTCCTGGTTGATCAAAAGCTTAACTAATCCATGGTGGAACATATTGCTACCAGAAGAGGTAGGATGGTTTTGAACCCTAGCAGACATTTTCTTCAGACTTTTTAATAAAAATAAATGGAGGTTTAGTTTGTTTGCACCTTTTACATGCTGCAGAAAATGCATCTGATAACGATACACAGTGCCGAAATGTATTTCACAAGTGATATACCTTTGGATGATTTCCAATACATCCTGCCATTCTTTGAAGAGGAAACTCCTTTGGATGCCCTGGCTCCAGTTTGGATTTTTTATGAGTAGGTAAACTGTATTGGCTATAATCTTCATTTATAGTATGCCTTTTATACCATCTTTCCCCTTCTGGAAGAACACCAATAGCATGAGAGATAGTCTCCTCTGTGACTATGAAACTTAAACCTTCAATTCGAACCCTAGCTCCCTTAAAAATCTGACAAAATTCTTTAGTGACTTCGACATGATGTTCTGCAATCCTTTCGAACATATTATACCAATATTCTTCACTGTTTCAAGGGCTTAAGGTAATTTCTGCATCCATTCAACATTCGAGGGTTCTGTTCTCAACAAATGGCCACTCGACCGAGTTTTTCTATCCACACTCATGGTTGGATTGCAAACTGCAGATGCACCACTAGAAAATGATCTCTGAGTATGAAGGAATCCTTGTTCCTGCGAAAACATAGCTCCCATCTCTGCTTTCTTTAGAGTACAAAATAAGATGAAAAAATCATGAAGGGAGATGGTTTTCTCCAAGTGGCTGAAACTAGTAATGTCAACAGCAGATGCTATTATGAAACTGAGCACATAGCTCGAAGTCTGCTAAAATCATGTTGAGATCCTGCAAAACCATCTTGTCCTCGTTGAGTTGGCAGCATACCCTGTTCTTGAAAAATGATCATGTGTTGCCAGCTTGACTTAGTAATCAATATAGTATAACTTAAAAAGATTTTAAAACTTTTGAAAGAACTCGTAATACATATAGGAGCATAGGCTAGGAACTAAAAAGTTAATAATACCTAAAGTTTTAAGCAGCAGTTTAAACAAATCCAAAACTCAGGATTAAAAGAAAAACTCAAAGATTAAAAAAGAATAGGTACAAGACTATCCTACCAAGCAAGGAAAAAACCCTAAGTCAAACATGAAGTTTTGTTGGCTTTTCTTCCCCATGATGGTTTCCCAGGATAAATATTTGTGTTCTCTTTTGTTGTGTTGTGCTTCTTATTCTTTCATAGATCCTTTTTTTAGGTATAACAACTTTTAAAATCCTAACATGGTATCATAGCTAACTTGAAAGACGACATTGTTCAACAAATCATCTTTCAATCCAACAAGACAAGATTCACTATTTCAGGTACCTGCCTCCACAGATCAGCTGGAAAATAAGTTCCATTCAACTCTCCCTAGGAGGGCACATCTTTCTATCGAAGCATAATTCAATTATGAGGATTTTCACTTTTTGACCTCACTACGGTCGAGAGAAATTATGGCATCATATTTTTCAAGGTTCCATCCTTATATTCCAGAAAAGCTAGATACAGTCCATCTCGCCTTAGGGAGGCACATATTTTCCTCCAATTAGTTCTACAAGTGATTCCAGTTGGGAAATTAGGGTTTTTAAATCAAACCCCAAGTCATTCTGAAGTAGATTTCAAAAGGAAGTCCTCATACTGGTAAGTTCTATACCCTATATTTCCATTTGAAGTTCTCATTCATTAAAGATGCCAAATGAAACTAACCTTGATGAAAATATTAAGGGAGCATAGAAATTCAGAGCATGGAAGTACAAAGTCATGCTCATCCTTGAAGAACATTACCTAGATGGATTTATCAATGATTAGGTCAAGGAACTAGAGGGATAAGAGGAAAAGGCCAAACACAAAAAGGTTATGATCAAAGTAAAAGGATCATAACTAATTCCATCAAGGATTAATTGATCCCTTAGGTATCTTAAAATAATACTGCAAAAGAAATGTTTGATGCACTAATTAGTATGTTTGAAGTTAAGAACATCAACAGAAGAATGAACTTGAGAAATCAACTCAAGGGTGTGAATATACAAAATACTGAGACCATGCAATCATATTTCTCAAGAGTGTCTCAGATCGAAAAATAGTTAGAAGCCATTGGTGACATGGTGGAAGAAGAATAAGTGGTAATGACCACCGTGAATGGTCTCCCAAGAGAATGGGGTTCCTTTATTAAAGGAATATGTGCTAGAAGAAAGTAAACCAAGTTCAACAAGCTATGGGAAGAATGTGTACAAGAATAAGGAAGGATAGTGAACAGAGAAGAGATACTAAATGATAATGAAGATCAAGCTCTATCTACTCACACCGAGAATGGAAGAAACAAAAGGAAGAATCAAGGTTCATCTCCTAGAAGATCACCACAGTTCAAAAAGAATAAGAAACCTATAAGGGACTATTCATCCTTTGAATGCTACTCATGTGATAAGATGGGACAGATTGCTAGACATTGTCCTCTTAAGAAAGATCAGTTCAAGAAGATGAACAGAAAGTACCATTCCCATGTAACTGAATAAAATGAATCAGATAAGGAGAGGGCCATAGAAAATGAAGACTCTAGTGAAGAGTATGTCCTAATTTCAGCTCTCACATGTTCAATCACTCATGGAAGCAACACTTGGCTCATAGAAAATGGTGCTTCCAAACATATGACAGGACACAAGGATTCACTCTCTTGTCCTACCCAAAAAGACTATTCACATAAGGTAAAAATCGAAGATGATTACCAGTACCCCATGAAAGGAATGGGAGAAACCTATTACAAATTAAAAACTGGAAAGTTCATGAAGATGAAAGAAGTCTTATATGTTCCAGGATTTAAGAAGAATATTTTTTCTATCTCAGCTCCAGATAAGAAAGGATTTAGAGTTTCCTTTGTAGATGGTGAAGTTATTATGTGGCCGAAAGGGAAAACAATAGATGATGCTATTGTAATTGGTGTTGAAGAAGGAGACTCTACAAATCAAAGGGCACACATATTCAATACTTACAACCAATACCATCAGTCCATGTGAATTATGGCATAGAAGACTTGCTCATGTAAACTACAAAACATTGCCAATTGTGTGAAAGGTTGTGAGAGGTCTACCAGAGATCTAGATCAATCATGAAGGAGTATGTAAAGGATGTGCTCAAGGAAAGAACACCAAGAATCCATTCCCAATAAGTAACATCAAAGCAAAAAGGATCTTGGACATCGTACACTCAGATGTGTGCATATTGATGCCAATCACTTCCTTAAGAGAGTATGTATATTATGTCTCCTTTATTGATGATTAATCTCGTAAGACTTGGATATATTTCTTGAAAGGAAAAGACAAAGTATTTGGAAAATTCAAGCAATTCAAGGTTCTTGCAGAAAATCTATCTAAAAAGAAGATCAAGACTTTAAGATCAGACAATGGAGGAGAATTCACTTCAAATGAATTCAAGGACTTCTGTAAGGAAGTCAAGATTAAAAGGGATCTTACCACACCCTATAATCCACAACAACATGGAGTAGTAGAAAGAAATAATAGATCCATCTTGGAAGTAGTTAGAGAAACAATCCATGATCAAGATATACCTATGCACTTATGGGCCGAAGCAACAGGAACCACAGTATATGTCCAAAATATAATATCTCACAGTGATCTTGGAAATAAATCCCCAAAATAAATGTTCACTAGTGAAAAGATCGAAGTAAGCCACCTAAATATATTCGGTTGTATCGTATACTTACATGTTCCAAAGGAGAAGAGATCAAAATTGGAATCTTAAGGAAATAAGGGAATATTTGTTGGATACAATGAACAATCAAATGCTTATATAATCTATATTCCAGGTTTCCGCCAGATCGATATCAGTAGAGATGTTACATTTGATGAATATGCAACCTTCACCAAATCTAGAAAGATATTTGTAGAAGAAGATCATGAAGAAGAGGGGGAGGATCATAGAAACACAAAAGCTACCAAACCACCAATTAGATAAATTGAAGAAGATCCTATACAAGAATATCATGACCTAGAAAAACCCCAAGGACTCATGGAAACATCCCAAGAAATGATCTCAACAAAAAGAAGACCATCTTGGGCTCATGATGTAATTAGAGAAGCAAAAAGATATGGTGCACGAAAGGAAGTAAGAGACAAAGAATCAATTCAAACTATGTGGCATTAATGAGCAATATTATTGATGAAGAACCCACATGTTTTGAAGAAGCTTCAAATAATAAGGAATGGATGGAGGCCATGATCGAAGAATACCAATCAATAATAAAGAATAATATTTGGGGTGTGGTGCCAAGACCAAAGAACAAGTCGGTAGTTTCTTCAAAATGGATTTTCAAGACAAAGCATTTAACAAATGACAATATTGAAAATTTTAAAGAAATATTTGTTGCATGAGGATTTTCACAAAAGGAAGAAGAAAATTTTGCACCAGTAGCAATATCTACTTCTATCAGAACTGTCTCAGCATTGGTAGCCAAGATGAAATGGAAGCTACATCAAATGGACGTAAAAACAACTTTCCTAAATGGTGTCATAGAAGAGGAAGTATATATTGAACAACCACGAGGATTTGAAACCCACGACAAGGAGCCACATGTATGCAGATTAAAGAAATATCTATATGGGTTAAAACAAGCACCCAGATCATGGTATGGAAGAATTGATGGATTCCTGTTGAAATTGGGCTTTACCAAAAGTAAAGCTGATTCCAAACTTTACTATAAGGTTGAGAATGATGGGATTATGATATTACTGTCGTATATAGATGATTTATTTATGACAGGAAAGGATAAGCTCATCAGTGTAAGAAGAATCTTGTAGTAGAGTTTGAGATGAAAGAACTTGGCACAATGCACTATTTTGTAGGTCTTGAAGTATGATAGTTTCTAGATGAGATTTTCCTAAACCAAGGAAAATAAACATTAGACATTTTGAAGAGATTTGGGATGATGGATTGCAAGGCAGTTAACACTTCGATGGTGACAAACTTGAAGCTCCTAAATGATGATTCTTTAGAGAGAATATATGTCATATTATATAGAAAAATTATTGTCTCACTGATGTATTTGACAAATACAAGACCCATGGCATCTAATGGTGAATTAGTGGTGGGAGAACTTAATGTCAAAGTTTCAAGCCAAGCGTAGCTCATCATCAGGACATAATGATGCCTGAAAGATTATTCATCTTTCAAAGGTGTATTAATACAAGCAAACCCAATTAGGGGGTGATTGTTAGGTCTTGGTTTGTCAGTTTGGTTTGTATGTAGTTTTTAGGGTTTTTTAATTTTATTTTAATTTTTAATTTTTATTTAAAGTTTCCTAATGTTTTAGTAAATTATTAATTTTTGTTAATACATTTATTTTTAATAATATTTAGTTTATTTAATAATAAATTTACTTTAGGTTTTACCTTTTAATAATTACATATTATTATTTTTATTTTAATGTATTATAAATTTATAAATAGGTTTTAATATTAATAATAGCTTATTTAATATTTTATTAACATTAGTTTAATTAGATATTTTTATTTTAATTGTATTATAAATTTTGTAAATAGTTTTTATCTCAATAATATCTTATTTAATATTTTATTAACATTAGTTTAAATTAGTAGTTTATTAGTTAATTACATATTTTTAATTTATTAATTTAATTTAATAATTAATTATAAATCTATTTTAAGGTTTAATAATTTAATTTTAATTTTTTTCTTTCAATAATTTAATAAATTTAATTTTTATTCTAATTTTCAATAATTTTTTTTATTTTTTCAATAAAATTTTAATTTTAATTTTAATCAAACTTTTAAATAGATGTTATTAATTTAGTTTTAATTTAACCCTAGTTTAGTTTTATTCTTAATTTTGTTATGATATTTAGACACTTAGGAGTTAGTTAAGATCAACTTGTGTAATATATCCATTAGGTAAAAGTGTGTTTCTTTAGTATGCATAAGTATACATTTGTAAATATTCTAATCCGACGGTCACGATATGTTCTAGACATAGAGTGATCTGACGATTCAACTTCTCTTAAATCATACCTAGAGTTATTTAACGATTCAACTTCTCTTAAATCATACCTACCATTGATCTATGGCTTAACACCCGATTGGTCCATCATCTCTATTTAAAGAGCATGGAGGGTCCTTGGCTAGTTGATCGATTATGAGAAGCTCATGTAACTTGCTTTCTTTTGCATAATAAATTGCTCCAAGTACCTATTTGGCTGGGGCCATGGACTGTTTCCCTCTCGAGGGTTTTTACCACGTGACAAACATCGGTGTGTTGATCTACGATCTATTTGTGTGAAGCGGTTGCTGAAGGTGTTCTGTCTTTTGGGAGTACCCTGTGTACCCAAACATGGTATCAGAGCATTTATGAAGAGCCGTTTTGGGTTTTGATCAAAATCTGGAACCGGTGTTGTCGAAACTTTGAAAGTGTTTCTGGTTCTAGATTTTTTGTGCATTTGTGGCCTATGTGAGCTATTCCATTGCATTCGGAGCATTGTTTCCATTAGGAAATAGTTTTTGTTTCATCGAAAACTGTTTTCGTTTGTTTTAGAAACATCAATTTCGGCAAATCTGAAGGCATAATGTTACAGTGACGGATTTGTTTTATTTATTTTTGAAAAAATATCTCATATTGTATTAGTTTATTATTATATCTTTACTGTTTTGGTCTCGGACTGTTGCCTTCCCTAGCTGCGTATGCTCTTTTCTGTGCACCTTGTGCGATCGTGGCAAATCAGAAACAGTAAGGGAAAGTTCTTTTTTTCTTGTCTTCTCGGCTACGTATGCTCTTTGCCATGCACCTTGTGTGATCATGACAAATCAAAAACAAAGAGAAAACTTGAAAACGTAGACTTTCCGGGTAAGCTAACCAAGATCTAACCCCATTGTGTGGAAGATGTTTTTTTTTGTTTTTGTTTTTTGTTTTTTTGTGATTTGCAGGAAAAAAAGGCAAGCACGGAGAACGAGAGAGAAGAGTAAAAAAAAAGAAAAAAGCCCCCTTCCTCTTTCCATTCTTTTATGTACCTTTTAAACTTAGCTCACTTGGTCCAAAGTTGCTTTATTCCTTAATAAGTCTTGAGTTCAAGTCTTATTAAGCTACTTTTTAGTGCATGCAATTTCTATTTTCAAGTTATTTTATTGTAAAAGTGCATCTCACATAAATAAAATAAAATAAAAAGTGAGTCACTTAAGTCTTTTAATTTATTGCTGCACTATTTAAAAGTAACATTATTGTAAAAGTGAACATCATTTATTCTACAAAAGTGATTCACTTAAAAACAAATTTATTGTAAAGTGATTGTCAAAGATTGATCTTGGGAATAGGGGGTTCTTTTTTTTAGTTGGTCAAGTTAATATTTGCCACGTCACTATTGGGGACATCTTCAACATTTTCTTTGATCAAGCATAACTTCATCATCCATAATCAGTTTTCAGTGCCGTTTTTTTTAAAAACCGCATATTTTTTTGACCTCTTTGCATCTAGATAGTTAATTTCTATTCTTTCATCCATTAATTTATAGTATGGCCACCCCTAGTGATATTATAATTACAAGTTCTAACTATTTCTCTTGGAAATATCGTATGGAGGATGTTCTGCGAAGTAGGGGACTTTTCAGGATAACCTCAAGGAAAGAAATAGAACCCACTGATGATGATAATAAAATTAAATGGGGAAATAGATGTGATGAAGCTCATGGATTGATTGGGATGTCAATCTCTACTGATTTGCGATTCCGCATATCTGAAATTGATGAACCTGATCAAGCTTAGGAAAAGTTGGAATCTGTGTTTAGTAAACACAATGAAATTTGGGGTCATCAACTTGAGAATGAGTTGATTTCCTTGAATCCAAATGATTTTTCATGCATTTGAGACTATTTATATAAGTATAAAACTCTTAGACTCTTATGTGCAGAATGCAAGATTAAGAAAGAAGACCAACAATGTATTTATCATATTCTTTCCAAACTTGGACCTGTATATTCTATTGTTGTATCTACATTCTACTCCATGAAAGAATCCTTGACTACAGCTAGCTATTAAGAGCCTAGTCTTGAATCCTTTTGTGATTCCTTAATTAGAGAGCAAGATAAACTCATTCATCTTGGAATAATTAACAATGTAGATACATCTAGGAAAGCCTTATTGTCCCAACAGAAAGAAAAGTCCAAGCCTCCCAAGAAACATAATTTTTGCAATAATAAGCCAAACAATAAGGGTCCTAAACCCTCTCAGTCGGCTCCTTTAAAAAATGACAAAGGATCCAAGCCAAAAGGAAAGAATACTGAGTGTCATTGCAATTTTTGTGGGAAAGATAATCATGATGAATCTAAGTGTTTCAAGAAGATGGCAGCCTTGGAAGCAACAATGAAGAAGCACCACATCAGCCTAGATTTCTCTTCAGAATATACCTCTCATGGACATGCACTTCGTGCTTCTGGTTACTCTTATACTGCATCTTCTTCTTCTACTTCAAATGAGTGGCTCATTGATTCTGGAGCATCTTATCATATTGTTATCCACTTGAATGGCACCTCTCCGTCCGAGTGCCGACATCCCTCATGTTGGCACACAAAAGGACATCTATGGATTGAGCGTTGCCCAAAACACTATAGATGGGCTTATTATAAAATACATTCCTCATCCATCCAGCTGGTTACTTTGACTTTTTAACTATGTCAAGTCATATCCGCGACCCTATATATATGCAACTCGTGGATCATACGCGAGTGTCGGTTGTTGCAAGTCATGTATGGATGTATACGCGGGTTGCTCTTATAGCAACTCGTGGATCATATGCGGGTTGTCATTCTTGATACCCGCGGATATTTTCCTTTGACATTTAAAATAAAAACACGCGATTAATTGAGATTAGTTAAGCCATTTCCCTTAATCTCCTTAACTGTCTCAACCTCCTCAACCTTCGAAACTGCTTTATTTCATCCATATAAATACAGGCCTTGGGGAGGGTGTTTGATACACACACTTGGAGAGCAAAGTTATGCTGGTGGAGTTTATACGGAAGTCTTTGGAGCAGTGGAACTTAGAATCCTTTGGTTGCAGAGGAGTCCTTGTCTTAGGCGTTGGGTTGTAATCTGAACTTCTTCATTATTGATAATAAAGAGAATCCTTTGGTTGCAGATGAGTCCTTGTCTTAGGCGTTGGGTTGTAATCTGAACTTCTTCATTATTGATAATAAAGAGAATCCTTTTTCCATATTGTGTCTTGAATGTATTTCATGTATTGTGGTTTGATAAATGTTTATGTTTCAGCATCCTGTATATGATTTATCTAACCTATTTATATATATGAATCATCTTGTATTTGGAAGACTGAATCTTGATAGGTGAAGGAGAAAGCATCCCTGAAGATTTTAGAGGAGAAGCAGAGCGGAAGAGGACAAGCTAGGATCAACCGTCGTATATCGGGTAAGTCTTTCTCATCCTCCTATTTCCTTTGCTGCACTCTAGAGTCAATTGTCTGCAAGTTAATTGAATATGTTGGTAACCCCAGACCTTAGGTTATAAGGTGCATAATCCTATACAACAGAACTGGTGACTCCGCTGGGGAGCCCAGACTGCTGTAGGTTGTTTCTGTCACCCCTGACCAGTCTTTGCTTTGAATTCTATGTGTGATATTTTATCCTGGTTCATACTTGCCTCAGTATTTGAAAGTATTGGGAATTTTTCTTGTTTTTTGAGAAAAAATTTATACCTATCTGCGAGTTGCCCTTCTACACAGTCGCGGATACAAGCCTGCATACGCGGGTTGCTGTATTGAATAGTCACGTATCATCCGCAGGTTGCACTTATATACAGTCGCGTATGTGCCTGGAAGTAGGGATTTTTTAAGTTAAGGTTTGCTTGTTCCTTTCTTTGTGTAATCCCTGTTTGTGAGTTGATTTTCTTTATGAATGATGTGTAGCTTGTCTGAATACCTTTGGTGATCACACTTTGTGCTTTTTCGAAAGCCCTTGAGTCTCTTTTGCTTGGATTATTTTCTGCTTGCACGTTGAAGTAGTTTGGCCTGTTTGGGTTCTAGGTTAAAGTGTCTCTGTCCAGATCAGCGATCAGGGTCTTGGGATTTGTTTTTTCAGTCTGTCTTTTGAAAGTGGCTGGTTGTCACTTGCCTTTATAAGTCTACAGTGATTTTGTCATTGTGTGCACCCAAGCTAGGGTTCCTAGCCTTCCTTTACTTGGTATGATTTTTGGCTCATGTTTCTGGTTAGCCTCTGTCAGTGATCTTTGTTTGATTTCAGAATCTTGTTGGTGTTGGTTTCCTTCTTCTTCTGTTGGTTAACTTCACCTTGCCAAAATAGTTGACTTGTCTTTTATGCAAGCCTTCCTTCCAAGTAGGGTTTATACTGACTTTAGTTCATTCTAGAGTTTGTTTGGTGGTTGTATAGCAGAGGTCCTTTTGCTTTGTTCTTGTTATATGCATACTTTTCTTTGTAGGTAGTTTTTCTTTTGCTTTAATGAAAGAAAATTAAAAAGAACATATACTTGTTTTTGCTGCTTGCGCCCCCCCCCCCCCCCCACCTCCTTCTTTGGCTTGACCTTGTTGGACAAGGTACTAAGCAGCCTTTGTTTGTAGGTTTAGATTGATACTTGGGACTTCTTGACCTTTGTTTATATCAGTATTTTTGCTTGGTCTCTTCATTCCAAAGTTGTTGGCTTGTTTACTTTTGTGAGCCTTCCTTTCAAAAGAGGTTGATATCTAACTTTAGGGAAACCTAGGGTTTGTTTGTGGGCTGTAGAGTAGTTGTCTATTTTCTTTTCTTACAGTACTTGCTTGCATTAGTTGATAGGCTGATTTTTTCTTTTGCATTTATAAAAGAAAAAGACAAAAACACATGTTTGCTTTATATGCATGTGGATTAGGTTTTTAGTCTAGATTGCATGGCATATCATTGTTTTTGAAAAAAGAAAAAAAGATTTGATCTTTTATGGCTTTCAAGTTTTCTATTTGAAAAAATAAAGAGAATAGTTTTTTCTTTTTGCATTTCATATCTCTTTGCTTAGTCATTTTGTTTCAACTTTGAGTCAAAACACCACATAAATTTCATGCCATTTACCCTCTGATTAAAAACAGCCCTTAAAATAAACGATATAATTTAAAAATTATTAGTAAGTTTTATTTTATAGGGTCATACACCAACTAGCTCAGGCTAGACTTGTGGATTAGGGAGTTTTAACTCTCCACAAGTATTTAAATTTCAGACGTAGTTGGCCAATCACTAGGTAAAACCTTTTCTACGTTGATTGTATCTGGGAAGATCCTCTTAAACGGGAGTTAAGCACGAGGCCACGTGGAGACTTGGACTGAGGAGATACCCCTCCGATTCCTTGTCAAAGCGTAGACCAAGGTTTTTATGCATCTGGGGATTTTGTCTTAGACAGGGTTTCGGGCTCAGCTACCCTGCCCATGCGTACGAATCAGGCTTGCGACTATCCCCCTAGACTGTCAATATAGTTAAGGTATCCTTTAGTCTCTTTAACATCTAGGGTTCATACACAGGTACACCGGAAGGCTATTTTTGGTTGACCTTGGATGGACTTGGAAGGTAACCCTAGTAGAAAGTGTGGGAGGGCGGTGGGTGATTCCTCCGCTTGTGCTTAAGAACATCTACAGGGACACCAAGTAACTATCTATTAGCTTTCTTCTGGAAAGTATATCTTATACTTGTTTGTCTGTTTGGCTTTAGGAATTTTTAGTGAGTGCTGTGTGGTTTGTCTGTACTTAGTGTGCCTTTAGGTGTGTGCTTTGTAATTTTTGGTTGCCTATCAACCTCAGAATTTGTCTCTTGGTTTGAAGCTATGGCTAACACCCCTTCTAACACCAACCAAGAGATCCCCATGATGGGAACTCCTTGTACTATTCCTCTCATAGGAAATGTTGGTGTTCCCTTGATGGCCACCCTGAATCTTCTTGGATTCACCCTAGGGCTACCGGTGTGGTTGTTTTCCACTCCAACTGTCCTGAATGCTCCTGATGCTTCTCAAGTAAGTTCCTTATATCAAGGGCATCAAAACACTGCTTCCCCTTCACCTGTAGTTGATTCTACTCCTCCTTCTACCTCATGCGGTGAAAGTACTGATACTAGTAACCGGCAGTCTAAAAGGAGTAAAAGAAGGAGGAATAGGAAGAAGGAACATAAGCAAGGAGGCATTCGTTCAACCTCTGCAAGTCAAGTTGAACCTCACCACCCAGTCTCTGTGGTTCATGCTGGGGGCACCTATCCAACCTCTGCAGGTCATGTTGGATCTAAGCACTCAACCTCTACAAGTCAAGTTGATCTTCACCATCCAGCCTCTGTTGATCATGCTGGTGGGATCCTTCCAACCTTTCCAGGTCATGTTGGATCCAGTCACTCAGCCTCTGTGGTTCATGCTGAGGGAACCCGTTCAACCTCTATTGTTCAAGTTGAACCTTCCCATCCAACCTCTGTTGTTCATGTTGGATCCATCCACCCAGCCTTTGTTGTTCATGCTGGGAGCACACACTCAACTGTTTCAAAGCATGTTGATCCTAGCCATTCAACCTCTGTTGTTCATGTTGATGGTGCCCATCCAACCTCTGCAAGTCATGTTGAACCCAGTCTCTCAGCCTTTGCAAGTCATGCTGGGGGCAGTCTCTCAGCGTCTGTGGTTCATGCTGAAGACAATCCGTCAGCCACTGCGAGTCATGTTGACACTGTTGAAAAGACTACTCGTTCAAAACACAAGCCCAAGTTTCCTTATAAGCTTTGTGAGGAACACCACCTTACTTATAAATTCCCTTCTATCGCGGAGGTGCGAAGAGTTTGGTTTAATGGTCATCCCATTTTTGAACATTCTGAATCTTTTCAACAACCAGCCTCTCTTAGTTAGGTTGGACCCAGTCACCCAGCCTCTCTTAGTCAGGTTGGACCCAGTCACCCAGCCTCTGTAGTTCATGCTGGGGGAAAAATCTTAGCCTCTGCAGGTCATGTTGAGAGCAAACAGTCATCCATTACTAGTCATGTTGACATAGTTGAGAAAACTGGTCGTTCGAAGTGTAAACTTAAGTTCCCTTGTATGCTATGCGAGGGAGATCATCTTACTCACCAGTGCCCTGCTATCCCAGAGGTGCGAAGAGTGTGGTCCCAGACTCAAGAATTTCCTTCTCCTGAACAACATATAGTTTCTCAACAACCTACTCAACATTTGGTTGATCAAGTTGTCGAACCAATATCAGATTTGGTCGATCCCACTCTTCTTTCGGAGAGTGATTCTGATGTGATTGAACCAATGTCATCTTTGGTCAATCCCACTCTCCCTACGGAGAGTGACTTTGATGAAGCAGTTGAATTGCTTTCAGTATCGATTAATCCCACTCTTCCTTTGGAGAGTGAAGTGTCTACTAGTCACATTTTCTTCACTGCCAGTTCAGAACTTACTGAACAAGGGGGCACTAAAATTGCTTCAGATCAACCCCCACCAAGCTCTCGGATTGCTTCCTTTTATTGGGATAGCCTAGTTGAGCCGCGCCTTCCTTCTAATGCACCTTTCTAGATAAAGGTCAAAGTTGAACCTTACACGATCGCTCATTGTATTGTTGATGAAGGAGCCTCAGTTAGTATTTTGTCTGCTCGTGCTTGGCGAGGCATGGGATCTCCTAGCCTTGTGTCGACTGCTAGTCAGTTACTGGCATTTGATAGAAGAACTTGTATAGCCTTGGGAATTCTTGCTCAAACACCTGTTACTTTGGGTGGGAAGACCGTCTTAGTTGAATTCATGGTGATAGAAGACCCCTTGGACTTTAATATGCTCCTTGGACGTGATCATGTCTATTCCATGCAAGCTGTGGTGTCAACATTTTTTTGTGTGATGTACTTTAATCATGGTGAAGAAATTGTCACTATCGATCAGTTGGATTTTCTTGATCCGTCTCTTGACCCAACTAGAGATCAGGTCTTTCCTTTGTTGGTTCCCAGTGTTTCATAGACACTACCCCGCCACAAGTGAACTATGTGGCCTCTTGTCCTTTGTGTTCAATTGATACTGAGAAGCAGCCTCTGTTTTCATGCTTACCTTCTCAGGACTTGGTCCCAGTAGTTGACCAGGTGACTCATGCTATACAGATTGTGGGGCCTAATCTCCACTCTGTCAATCCATTTGAAAGTTTAGACATGTGTCCTACCTCGGATGATCTCCTTCCTTCGGATGAAGTCTTCTTAAAGTCTTTGATACATTCTGACCTTCTTTTGCATGTTGGTTTAGTTGTGACTAAGTCTAACCCTGATTTGCCTAGTAAGCCTGACCTTTCTTCTTATGTTGGTTTTGTTGAGCCTTTTGACTCTTCTTTTGAAAAGCAAGTCAGTGATCCTGATGAGTTTGATTCTTCTTATGAATTTTTCAACTCTTGTGATATTGAGTTTGTTCCTGTAGACTCTATATCCCTTGTTGATTTTTGGTCTCCTTCTGAGGTTTATCTTATTGATTATAAACCCTCGATCCTTGGTTCTATAGAATCTTCTTCAGTTGATTCTGCCTTGACTTTACCTTTTATAGAAGATAGCAAAGTCACATGTGTTTCTGCCAAAGTGACCCACGTTGGATCGTTTCTTCTGAATATGATTTTGATGTTGTTGTTTCTTGGAGACAGGATTTGTAGTTGGATTCACAACTGTTTACTGGCCTTGTCTTGTTGTTCAAGCTGTAACTACATTTGCATGTGCCCTGCTCGCGCTTATGAGCTTGATGTCGGCTTCCACGCTTTTAGCTCATTGTATAAGCCCTCATCTTTGTTCTCTTTATCGTCGCTAAGCCTTGTATCATTTTGCCTTTGCAACTTGACACCTTTTACCTTGAAGAGACGTTCCCTGAGTGTCCTTATATTGCTCACTTTCCTTGCATTATGCATAGGTTTGTTCCTTGCACTTGGAACTAGTTTCACCTGCCTATGACACTCATCTTCTTGCATTTAGAGCATTCTTTCTTCTCTCCTTCGAGCTCGTTAAAAATAGTAAGGAGGCCTTTTTTATTTAGAGCATTCTTTCTGCTCTCCTTCGAGCTCGTTAAAAACAGTAAGGAGGCCACGAGTTGACTTTTTCGGACTCGTTAAAACTTCATGGGAAATATTTTGAGTTTCTTTAGGCCTAGGTCTGACTCCTCAAAATAGACTTGAGTGCCGAGTAAACTTGTCCGTTCAATCTCGTTAAGAATATGTGAACGGACATCCACATTGGTGGTGGGTTATCTCTTTCTCGGACCATGTGGAATAATATGAGAAAGGATCCCTCTCTTTTCTTTTTGAATTGAGAAGAGTATTCTCAGGCATAGGTTTATCACTTTTCCGGACCCGAGGGACTAAACTTACGGAAAAGGAACCCCCGGTATGAGCTTAGTTTTCTCTTTTTCGTGCTCTGGACCAAAACATGAAAAAGATTCTGAGTGTACTTTATGTCTTTGTCATGCTCGTTAAACCCTAAAGAAAAAAGCATCGAGTTTATTGTTGTAAGCCCCATTTCTCATAATTAAATGGATCTTTCCGAGTGATCTTTCCTTCCTTCACACTCGTAAAACTCAGGCTATATGATGCTTTTGAAGGAGTGTTGGGTAGGTGGTAATTTAAATTTTTTCGGACCTTCCTAACTAAGTACAAAAAGGTGCACCTTTTCTTCTTCAGAAGTTAAGAGAGTTCTTCTTTGGTATGTTTTATACTTTTTCGGCCTCAGGAGACTAAATTGTACGAAAAAGGACCCCCCTGGAGTCTTCTTTGGAGTTTTCAGACTCTCTAAACAATGAAAACATCATCGAGCATGTACTAGTTCGGGCTCGTTAAATCCACAGATCAATGACACTATCAAGCATTATTTTCCCATCTCTTCAAGCTAGTTAAAAAATGAAGAGGGAACCGAGTTGACTTTCCTGGACTCGTTAAAATTTAACAAGGAAGGTAAGGAATAAGTTTTCTCTTGTTTTCAGTAATGGCAGCATGTCATCCTTGAACATAGCACTCCTTGTTTTCCGATATCCATGTTTCAGTGTCCACTTTTGTTCTGCTATCACTTTGAGTTTCTTACTCCTCCTCTTGTCCATTATACCTGGGGAATCTGATTATGTCTCCTACATGACAGATAATTCTAGTTGTTCTACGCTGCCTTGGGTCATCTCTGTGTTGTGCTCACTGTTCAAGGACTTTTCCCAATGTCTGATCTATAGCCTGATCCCATCATTGTTACATTTGTTATCTATTTGTGTTTCCCTTCTTTTGCTCAGTTCCTAGTCACTCTTGTGATCTGTTGGAGGATCTATTGCCTTGCTTATCACAACATGGTTCCATTTCAGCACTTCCTGATGCCGAAGACCTAGAGTTTTTACGATGGTACCTCAGGATTCACTTTCATCATTGGTGAATTCCTTTGCTTCAGTTGTTGATTATCATTTATTGATTGACAAACTGTTGAGTCCTTTCCATGTTTGACTTCAGCTTACACTTATTCACATGGCTTGGGTTGTATTGGTTCTTTGGGATCCTTTATGAAGTCCTTAGTTCCTCACCTATGGACTAAGTTGCACAAGATTATGTTCTATTCCTCTACACAGCTTCCAGATCTTTGAAGACTCATTATTGTATATTGTGGTTTCGATCCACTTTTGTAATATACGTGGTTTTATACCCGTATCATATGATGTACTCAAATATTGTAAAGGAGCTAGTGTTCCAGTAAATTGAACATAGCATCCTCAGATGTAACTTTCTATATGACATTACTATGTATTTGTTTCAGGTACTCTCTCTGCTCCATTGGATTTCTGAGTTCTCCAAAGATAAAAATTATAATGTATTTTGGCCATCGTTTCCCTCTGACCTCACACATTAGGGAGCATCTGTTATCCACCTGAATGGCACCTCTTCGTCCGAGTGCCGACATCCCTCATGTTGGCACAAAAAAGGACATCTATGGATTGAGGGTTTCCCGAAACACTATATATGGGCTTATTATAAAATACATTCCTCATCCATCCAGTTGGTTAATTTGACTTTTTAACTATGTCAAGTCATATCCGTGACCCTATATATATGCAACTCGCTGATCATACGTGAGTGTCAGTTGTTGCAAGTCGTGTATGGTTGTATACGCGGGTTGCTCTTATAGAAACTCGCGGATCATACACGGGTTGTCATTCTTGATACCCGCAGATATGTCCCTTTGACATTTAAAATGAAAACACGTGATTAATTGAGATTAGTTAAGCCATTTCCCTTAATCTCCTTAACTGTCTCAACCTCCTCAACCTTTGAAACTGCCTTATTTCATCCATATAAATACAGGCCTTGGGGAGGGTGTTTGATACACACACTTGGAGAGCAAAGTTATGCTAATGGAGTTTATATAGAAGTCTTTGGAGCAGTGGAACTCAGAATCCTTTGGTTGCAGAGGAGTCCTTGTCTCAGGCGTTGGGTTGTAATATGAACTTCTTCATTATTGATAATTAAGAGAATCCTTTTTCCATATTGTGTCTTGAATGTATTTCATGTATTGTGGTTTGATAAATGTTTATGTTTCAGCATCCTGTATATGATTTATCTAACCTGTTTATATATATGAATCATCTTGTATTTGGAAGACTGAATCTTGACAGGTGAAGGAGAAAGCATCCCTGAAGACTTTAGAGGAGAAGCAGAGCGGAAGAGGACAAGCTAGGATCAACCGTCGTATATCGGGTAAGTCTTTCTCATCCTCCTATTTCCTTTACTGCACTCTAGAGTCAATTGTCTGCAAGTTAATTGAGTATGCTGGTAACCCCAGACCTTAGGTTAGAAGGTGCATAATCCTGTACAACACATATGGCTAAGGATCAAGACATATTTTCGACTATGCATGAATGTAACGCCAAGCAAATATTTGTTGGTGATGTTAGATCTCTAAGTGTTGTAGGATCTAGAATAGTTCCAGTAGAAAATGGCGATTTCAATGATGTACTATGTGTTCCAAAAATTTCCTGCAAATTGTTATCAGTCTATCAAATTACTCATTTAGGTGAAGGTAAAATTGTGACGTTTACACCTCACCAAGTTGTAATCAAGGATTTTAAAAATCCTCAAAATGTCCTTGCTACTGGAACTGTTGATGATATTACCAGGTTGTACAAATTTAACAACTTTGGGTCATCACCTTTTCCTTCAGTTTTTGTTGCTCATAGTGATAACTTGAGCAAACTTTGGCATCAGCAATTTGGTCACTTAAATTATCGCTCATTGCAACAACTATGTAAATACAATATGGTGATTGGTCTTCTGATGGTATCTTTCAAGGATGGTGTTTGTTCCGGTTGTGTACTCGAAAAAAATCATCGGGACAGTTTTGAAAAACGTGCCTCTTGGCACGCCTCGGTTCCCTTGGAGCTTGTGCATAGTGACTTGTGTGGCCCTCTTCCATCTGTATCCTTTTCTGGTTTCAAATATTTCTTAACTTTCATTGATGACTACTCCAGATGCACTTGGGTTTACTTCCTAAAACTTAAGAGCGAAGTATTTAACATGTTCTTGGCCTACACGACCCTTGTTGAAAAATAATATGGTCATCAAATTATTAAGTTAAGATCTGACAATGGAGGAGAATATGTTAACAACAAGTTCACTACTTTCTGCACTGAATAAGGAATACGACAACAACACACTGTTCCATATACACCACAACAAAATGGTGTAGCTGAATGGAAGAACCACACTTTAAAAGAAATGGCTAATTGTATGATCCAATCTAAGGGACTAAGTCTTCAATATTGGCCTGAGGCCATAAATTGTGTAAATTACATAGTTAACCGCACACCCAATAAATTTTTACAAGGTATAACACTAGAAGAAGCATGGAGTAAAATTAAACTAGATGTAAGTCACTTTCGTTTGTTTGGTTGTGAAGCATGGGCTCATATTCCGGATGAAAAACGTAAAGCATTGTAGCCTAAAAGTGAAAAGTGCATATTTGTTGGATATTCTGAAGATGTAAAAGGTTATAGACTTCTTCAGACCCATTCACATGATATAATCATTAGAAGAGATGTTAAATTTGATGAAAATATCTTGGCCTGCGAGCCTAACTTAGCGGGTGTGCCATCCTTGGCCTGCGATCCTGATTCGGTGATTGTGCCTTCTTCTTTTTCTTCTTTCAACTTCCTTGACAGGTTTCCAACTCCAGTTTCTGATGATGACAGTGAGGATGAAAATCCACCTCCGCCTGCTCATGTTCCTCTAATTGCACCAACACCAATGCTTCCTCGATGGATCCGTTCAACATGTGAAGCAGCTGGTGATTCTAGAGATCAACGTCGAACACGTTCTCAGTTTCAGTGAGCCTCCTCTCTTTTGGCTCAAGTTTTCGAGAATCATGATCCATAAACTTTTGCAGAAGCTTCAGGAAATACAGATTGAAATGTAGCTATGGATGAAGAATATCGTTCCTTAATGGCGAATGATACTTGGGATCTTGTTCCTCTTCCAAAAGGAAGAAAACTTTTCAGATGTAAATGGGTTTATATAACTAAGTATGCATTAGATGGAAGTGTTGAAAGACTTAAGGCAAGGTTGGTTTCCAAAGGTTTTTCCCAAGTTGAGGGGATTGACTACAATGAAACCTTTGCTCCTGTCGCAAAAATGAATTCCATCCGCCTTGTTCTTTCCCTTGCAGCCTTACATAACTGGGAAGTCCATCAAATGGATGTCAAGTCTGCCTTTTTACATGGTGATTTACAGGAGGAAATTTACATTGAACAACCTCTTGGATATGTTCAGGATAACTCTAGCCTTGTTCGTCTCTTTAAGAAATCCTTATATGGCCTTAAGCAAGCTCCTAGAGCTTGGTATGCCAAAATGGATAGCTTTCTCCTTGACACTGGTTTTTCTAGATGCCATTCTGACCCCAATGTCTATACCAAGAAAGTAGGAAACCATCTCATCATACTTATTCTTTATGTTGATGATATTATCCTTACTGGTAGTGACCCTAAAATTATAACCCATGTGAAATCTAGTCTTAAGCAAAATTTTGAAATGTTAAACTTAGGACATTTACATTATTTTCTTGGTCTCCAAGTCTTGCAAACCAAAGAAGGAATCTTTTTTTCCCAGTCTAAGTATGCTTGTGACCTTCTTCGTCGCTTCCACATGGAAGATTGTAAACCAGCCCCTTCTCCCTTCTAGTCTGGATTTAAACTTTTTGCCACTTGTACTTCCCCTGAAGTAGATGCCACCTTGTATCGTCAATTTGTTGGTAGTCTTTTATACTTGACTCATTCTCGTCCTAACCTTTCCTTTTCCGTTGGTCGTGTTGCCCGTTATATGCAAACTGCTCATAAAAGTCACTAGAAAACAACAAAAAGAATACTTTGATATATTCGAGGTACAATTCAGTTTGGGATTCATTACAGTACAGGGGGAAACCTTTGTTGGTTGGTTTCACTGATTCAGATTGGGCCGACGATCCTAATGATCGAAATTCTACTGCATGTTATGTTTTCAGTCTGGGATCTGGACCTGTCACTTGGGCTTGTAAGAAACAACAAGCTCTTGCTCTTTCTTCAACAGAAGCAGAATATTGAGCCACAGTTAATTCCAGTTAGGAAGCTTTATGGATTCGATAGATCCTTTCATAGTTTGTATTCGAGCAGCAGCAGCCTACTCCACTTTGGTATGACAATCAAAGTGCCATCAAGCTTTCCAAAGATCCAGTTCTACATCAGCGCAACAAACACATTGAGCTACACATGCACTTCATCAAAAATCTTGTTCATGATCGTGTTATTGAAGTGCTCTATTTCCCTACAGATGATCAAGTTGTAGACATCTTCACCAAGTCTCTTACAGAAGCCAAGTTTTCTAAACTTCGGTCAATGTTAGGAGTTCAAGAATGTGTCCTTAAGGGGGAATAGGCTACAATGCCTCCTTCCTTCTCCTAATAGTGTCACTTTTGTAAATCCTTCAATCCTATCCCAAGTTATTCTCAAGGGGGGATGTTAGGATATTTAGACACTTAGGAGTTAGTTAAGATCAACTTGTGTAATATATTCGTTAGGTAAAAGTGTGTTTCTTTGGTATGAATTAGTATGCATTTGTAAATATATTAATTCGACAGTCATGATATGTTCTAGACATAGAGTGATCCGATGATTCAACTTCTCTTAGATCATACCTACCATTGATCTTTGGCTTAACACCCGATTGGTCCATTATCTCTATTTAAAGAGCATGGAGGGTCCTTGGCTAGTTGATCGATTATGAGAAGATCATGTAACTTTCTTTCTTTTGCATAATAAATTTCTTCAAGTAGCTATTTGGCTAGGGCTGTGGAATATTTCCCTCTCGAGGGTTTCGACCACGTGACAAACATTGGTGTGTTGATCTGTGATCTATTTGTGTGAAGCGGTTGCTGAAGGTGTTCGGTCTTTTGGGAGTACCCTGTGTACCCGAGCAAATTTTAGTTTTATTCTTAATCTAAGTATTTAGTTAAGCTAGGTTTAACTAGTTATTATTTAGTTTGGTTAGGTTAGGTAACCGGGATTGGCTAATAGAAAGACCATCATCTTTGTTTAGGTAGTTAGGGTTTCTTAGGTCAGTAAAATATCCGATCGACCCGAGTCTTAAAAAGGGGGTTTATTTGATTCCTTGTGAATGTGGGAAAACCTACATAGGAAAAACTGGACGGTCCATTTGAACGAGGGTTAAAGAGAACTGTGATGACATCCGTCTCAATAGAACTCATAAGTCGGCTTTAGCAGAGCACTCTCACAACACGAATCACCCAATAAAAATCGAAGATACACAGGTGCTAGCACAAGTTGACAATTGGTCAAGAAGAAGAATTAGAGCAGCAATTGAGATAGTTAAAAACCCTAACTGCCTAAACAAAAATGACGGTCTTTCTATTAGCCGATCCTGGTTACCTAACCTAACCAAACTAAATAATAACTAATTAAACCTAGCTTAACTAAATACTTAGATTAAGAATAAAACTAAAATAAAATAAAACTAAACTAAGGTTATATTAAAACTAAATTAATAACATCTATTTAAAAGTTTGATTAAAATAAAAATAATTTTTTTATTGAAAATAAAATTATTGAAAATTAGAATAAAAATGAAATTTATTAAATTATTGAATTTAAAAAACAAAAATTAAATTATTGAACCTTAAAATAGATTTATAATTAATTATGAAATTAAATTAATAAATTAAAAATATCTAATTAACTAATAAACTAATAATTTAATCTACTGTTAATAAAATATTAAATAAACTATTATTGAGATAAAAACTATTTACAAATTTATAATACAATTAAAATAAAAATATCTAATTAAACTAATGTTAATAAAATATTAAATAAGCTATTATTAAGATTAAAACCTATTTATAAATTTATAATACATTAAAATAAAAATAATAATATGTAATTATTAAAAGGTAAAACCTAAAGTAAATTTATTATTAAATAAACTAAATATTAATAAAAATAAATGTATTAACAAAAATTAATAATTTACTAAAACATTAAGAAACTTTAAATAAAAATTAAAAAACCCTAAAAACTACATACAAACCAAGACCTACTAAGCACCTCCTAATTGAGTTTTTCCTATATTAGTACACCTTTGAAAGATGAATAATCTTCCAGGCATCGCTATGTCCTGATGATGAGCCGCGTTTGGCTTGAAACGTTGACATTAACTTCTCCCACAACTGATTCTCCATTAGATGCCATGAATATTGACAACGAAATCTCAACTAACCTAAATACAATACCATATATATGTTTTGTTGTGAACACCTTGAGTTAGTATATGGTGGATCCCCGAGATGTTAATATAGTTGGAACAAAGCATGTGACGAGGTACCTAAACTGTACATTGGATTGTGGCCTTAGATATACAACCGACAATGAGTTCAGATTGTGTGGCTATACTGATTTGGATTGGGAAGGAAGTACTGAATATAGAAAGAGCACTTCAAGATGTTGTTTCAGTTTGGGATCAGGTGTGATCTCATGGATTATTAGAAAGCAAATAAGTGTTTCCCTCAGTACAACTGAGGCTAAGTACATTGTAGCATGTTCATCCTGTAGAAAACCAGTATTATGGATTCACAAACTATTTGAAGGATTGTTTGATACCGAGATGGATGCAACTGATATTTATTGTGACAACCAGAGTTGCATCAAGCTAACATAGAACCCGATGTTTCATGATAAGTAAAACCATATAGAGATAAAGTACATTTCATTCGGGATATGGTGTAGAGAGGAGAAGTAAATCTCCAATATGTTCCTATAGATAAACAAGTTGTCGATGTGCTGACTAAGCCTCTGTCTCATGTAAAGTTTGAACACTTTCAAGACAAGCTTGGTGTAGTTGGAAAGGACCTCCTTGGAAAGAGGGAGTGATGATGATATTATTATTGAGGATGAGATGATAGTGATATTCCAGTGCAGAAAAGGCCAGCCTAGTTTATCAGTATGCCTCCAGATGTTGATGAGGTTTGACATTCACTTGCAGACAATAGTATCCTCCTTGAGGATGGTCTTGTGGACAAGAACACTCTCTTCTTGAGAGTAGTCCTAGTTCTTATCGACTGAGGATGGTTCTGTACACGATAGTACTCTCTTATGGAGAGTGATCCTACATTTATTTGCAGGATGGTCTTGCAGACAAGAGCACTCTCTTGTTGAGAGTGGTCCTATTTCTTACCGCCTGAGGATGGTCCTGCAGATGATAGTACTCTCTTATGGAGAGTGCTCCTACATTCACTTGCAGGATGGTCTTGTGGACAAGAACACTCTCTTGTTGAGAGTGGTCTTAGCTTTTACTGACCGAGGATGGTCATGCAAATTATAGTACTCTCTTATGGAGAGTGATCTTGCATTCAGTTGTAGGGCAGTCTTGCAGACAAGAACACTCTCTTGTTGAGAGTGGTCCTATATTTTACTGCATGGGGATGGTATTACAGATGATAATACTCTCATATGTTGAGTGGTACTTCATTCAGTTGCAGACAATATCTGCATTTAGTTTCATATAACAGTATCCTCTTTGAGGATGGTCCTGCGAACAAAAACACTCTCTTGTTGAGAATGGTCCTAGCACTTACCAGCTGAGGATGGTCTTGCGGATGATAGTACTCTCATATGTTGAGTGGTCCTGCATTTAGTTGTGGATGAGATCTGCATTCAATTGCAGACGAAAATACCCTCTTTGAGGATGGTCCTGTGGAAAAGAGCACTCTCTTGTTGAGAGTGGTCCTAACACTTACCGACTAAGGATGGTCCTGCAGACAATAGTAATCTCATATGTTGAGTGGTCCTACATTCAGTTGTGGATGAGATCTTCATTCAATTGAAGATGATAGTATCCTCTTTAGGGATGGCCCTACAGACAAGAACACTCTCTTGTTGAGAGTGTTCCTAGCACTTATCGACTAAGGATGGTCCTACAGATTATAGTACTCTCTTATAGAGAGTGGTCCTGCATTCACTTGCGAACGAGTTCATACATTTAGTTGCAGATGATGATGTTTCAACATTTAATTATGTTATGGGTGATTCAGCTCAATATTTATATACTGATAGTGTAGGTCATGCTCGAGATGATGCCGAAAATGATGATGCTCGATATTATGCCATAAATGATGATGCTCGATATGAAGCCATAAATGATGATGCTCGAGATGATGCTAGAGATGATGATGCTTGAGATGATTCTAGAGATGATGATGCTCGATATGATGCCAGAGATGATAGAAATGATTCTAGAGATGATACCAGATATCCATGATGATGATGTTCCATGAATTATTTTGATGTTGATGTAGTTGTGAAAAATTCCTATGACATATAGATTCACTAGTAAGTTGTACAGATGTATTGTTGTGTTATAGAATACCTTCCTTATTAAGATGGAGTGTTAAATAAATGTAAATGCAGAAGATATTCTATTTTGTATTATTATTGTTATTACCCCTTCCGAAGATGTTTTTCCTCCGATTAGGGATTCCATTGATGTATTTGGTCATGTAAAGCCTTGAGGTAAAACCTACATCGTAAGTCGGGTCAATAGTACCCACAAAAGTATTATTAAAATGTATTTGTGAGTCTCCCAAGGCATGTCAAACCTGGAAACAAGGAGAAGTCAGACCTGTTGGGCTATTAGGCTTCTCAGCTGATTAGTATAAATAGGAGAGACACCTCCTTCATTTGAACAAGCAAAATACTTAAGCAATTATGTTAGAGAGAGAATAAATAGTCCATTTGGAGAAGAGGAAGCAGTCTAGTCTTATTCTTTGGGTCTTACACTGTACTTGGTTGAATTCTATGTAGAGGAAGTTTTGCTGGTTTTTATTCCCCACGAGAGTTTCCCAAGATAAATATTTGTGTTCTCTTTGTCTTGCTGTGCTTGTTATTCTTTCAAAGATCCTTTTGTTTTGGTATAAAAACTTTTAAGATCTTAACAAATAAACTCTTTAATGATTTATCTTGGTATTTATTTTTCTTATATGTATTTGTTTTTCTTATTTTAAATTGATTAATTGAATTCTAGAAATAACATAAACCCACTCTTATCACTATTGTTAATTAATAAAAACATGGCCTTAAGTGATACTTTTCCTTTTGTTGTACTCATCTAAAATTAAATGGAGTTCCACATGGATGATTCCCTATTCCTCCTGACATGGAACTTCCATATGGAATAACATGTGGTCTGATGCCACATATATTATAGATTTCATAAAATATTAGTGTGGGCGTTATTTCAAATCGCGTGAAAGTTCCTCAGAAATTTATTCAAACTGTTTTGGAATGGAATGAAGTTCTCCGCCATTGATGGCACTACCTCTCTCTTACCAAAATTTGATATGCCATAAAGTGGATTTAATGTCACCTTTAAATCTTGTTATAAATTAACCATCATTATTGTAAGATTACCATGACCGAGGGTTTCTTTAATTAATATTGCATCCAACTCAACCACCAATAGAGGAAAAAACCTCCATTTTACCTACCTACTCTTTCCCACTTAGGCCAAACAACCATCCTTTATTTGATTCAACAAGTGTTGTAACTTGGTTAGTCATGTAAGCGTGTTGGGCATAGTGTAAGGAGATCGAATAAAAAATGATTCCACAATGCCATACATTGGAATTTTTTTTAGACTTACAAAACTCATTTAAAATATACAATGATTTGTGCATAGTTTACCAAACGTTTTGTTGGTCGCCTCATCTGTGCATGGGGTCTCTATAGAAATGACAGTTCTCTTGGATGGGTCACTGTCAATTATGTGCGGGATCTCTTTATATTCATAGTTTGAAATACCAATAGCGCTCACATTGGATATGTACACACACACACACACACACATATTAAATTGTATTCGCAGCCTAATTAATTAATGCATGGGTCATTATAGCTCGTTTCTTTGTTATTCAGGGGGAATTTAATTGTTAGCATTATTATCTAAACATGGCTAACATGGGTGCTTCTGTGAGTTGCACACTACCTGTACATTGGTAGACCTTTACATTCAGCAACTTTTTCTTGTGCATAGTCTTTAATATAATCTACCAATATGGACAACAACAAATTTTTAGAAACCTAAACTAACCTAACAAATTTATGCTCGAAAGGTTCAAAGAACATTTACATTTATTATTATTCATGGTCCTTAGCATTACTGGTTAGCCAATGTTTATCTTAAAAATGGATGTTTAAGCTAGGTATTACATTTGGTTTTATTCACGAACCTATAAAAATTGTGCCAAGTAATTGAATTGTTGAAGCACGCACATGCCATATGCCAGGAGAAAAAATACTTTCGGGAAATATTCCATGGCATTGAAAAAGAAGATATTTTTTTAACCGATTCGCAGAGATATATATCTAACACCTATTGGTATTTTCTCATGGATAGTAATTAAACGAGAATTGAAAGGAATTGTGATTTAATATACACTGAAATACTTAACATATCTAAAATTATGTCTTCACTTGCCTATTAATAAAAAAATAGGAACTGTAACTCCCAATGAGCTACCCATGAAACATCAACGCTACTCATAACTTCCATTTTTTTACTTGTCAAATCAAACAACTTGTTAAAATATAATAAACATGTTAACACAATCAATATTCAAATGCAAGTTGTTAAAATATAATAATCATGTTAACATAATCAATATTCAAATGCAATTAGATAAAAATTTGGTCATACCAATATGAAAATCCTAATGATGATAATGGTTTTTCCGTCCAACATTTGTGTTGGCCTCTACCTAAGCTCAACCTAGATTGGGAAAAAAAAATCATACCATATTCCTAGAAGATATTCAGACATTCCCTTAGTCATTCGGAAATAACGCATATCTGTACTTGCTATGATTGGCACTAGTTGGTCAAAATATCAAGAGCTATTGAAATACATATATGCACTCCCCTCGGGTGACTCAGAAAAAACATTAGTATGAGAAACAACTTCATTGAATCCAAGTAATCTATTTTTCTCAAACTGAGAAGCCTTCTAGGTAGATACCCAAAGAACAAAGTACTTCCTAGATCCAGGAACTGCAAGTTTTCACAGTCCTCCAGTTCGTCAGGAAAAATTACATAAGAAATTTTTGTTGAATGTCCACATGAGCCATAAAACTTGGAATACATATTTGAATGGCCAAGTTTCCATTAAGAATATTGAATGAGATCTCGAACCCCATAATCCTCCCACATTGCGACATCTCACCTGGAATCAAACCATATAGATTGTTATTAGCCAATGCGAAGTACCTTAATCTCGCACAGTTCTCAAAGAGGGCACTAGGTATATTCCCAGTTAAGGAATTATCTAACAAGCACAAGTTGTAAAAATTCCCCAAATTTGGTGGAACAATTCTAGAAAACCCATGTGACTTAGATTCAACTTCCACAGAGAGCTGATCTCCATCAACTCCAGTGGAATTTTCCCACTAAAACTGTTCCCCGATAAAGACAACGTGTGCAGATGTTTCGGCTTGGTTATGGTAGAGGAATTCAGTGAACCGCTAAGCTGGCTGTTATATAATATAATTTTCTCCATGTTTCCATATTCATCACAGCGTACACCGATCTAGTCATATGCGGAAGTATCAGAAGGGCTCCATGACAACAAAACCTTCAATGGTTCTCTATGAATATTTCTCTTGAAATCTAATAGACCCTATTTTTCTTCATTATGAAACCAGCAAGAAATGAACAATTATCTATCCAGGGTTAGCCATCTTTATAGATTTCAATGACCAACATGGTTGAGACATTAAATTTGGTTGACTTCTGCCCGCCGCCGGGGGGGCGGGGGGGCTGGTGGGAAACACAAAACGAGGCAGACGTCATCCTCTGGTAACCAATATAAGTTTAAATAAAAATGATTTAAAAAAAATGTTTTTAATATAAACTCTAAACAACAATGTTAAAACTATAGTCTAGGGAAAAATTAATCTCCACATTTCTATACTAATGTCCTCGACCGAATACTATAAGTCGAGGACATAATAAATTCAAAAAGAAAAATTACATATGTTTTTTTTTTACGGAAACAGTTAAAATTTTGATTAGTGTCTGGCAAAGGGGCTGCCAAGGCCTTTACAATGCATTTTCAAAGCTTCTATACTAGACTTTATCTCCAGTTTAACATTCATGGCAGATTTGCTCTGTTGGGTTGCTGTTGGAATGCCCATGTGAAAGACAGGAAAGTGCCACTTTAGTCTTATGGAAGCGGGTGATTTGAGATTTCTCCATTGACAATAAGCTAGCTCTTACTCAGGGTAGTACCGCGGTTGGCTTCAGCATCCGCTAGATTGTTAAGAGTCCTTAGAACATGATAATCCTTATAAGTTCTAAAGTGCTTAAGCATGAGAAGGACTTTCCTGTACATGTGGGCAAGGCTTATATCCGTTGGCATCTTCTTGGTGTGTAATGCTTTGACTATCAGCCTGGAGTCACCAAAAATAGTAAGCTTCTGAATGTTCAGCTTCCTTGCTTGGTTTAGACCTTGCCACAGCGCTAGATACTCCGCTTGATTGTTGGATGTGTGTCCTAGACCCCAAGCATAGGACAGATGGGGGTTGCTAGAAGGCTCGAAAATAATGCCTCCTCCTCCAACTTGGTCGGGATTCCCTTTCGAGGCCCCATCAAAGAAAAGGCACCATTCATCAAGGGATGACCTCCACTTAATGAATTCCTATTCTTCCAGCCTGATTTCCCAGTGTGCCTTTTGAGGAGGATTTGTAGCTTTATTGCTTTATTGGTTCGAATTTATCTCCTTAAACCAGCTATCTTCTTCAGGAGAGAGGGTAGTCGCATTTCTGATTGTAGACTTTGTGCTTAAAGCTTTAGAGAGCATGGTCCTAGCTTTAATTGCAACTTGAGCTGGGAGTATGCCTTCCTCCTTAAAAAATCTATTATTTCTTTCCAGCCAGACCTTCCAGCACAGGAATTTAGGGGTCCACATCCACGCTAGTTTGAGGATTTTTTTGTTGTTGAAGTTGAAGGGAGCGAGAGAGATCCAGCAACTTATCAACTCCTTTATTGAGTTTGGCAGACTTACATCGATTGAGCCTAATGTGAGCCTCCATACCTCTCTAGTGAACTCGCAGATAATGAACAGATGCTCGATTGTTTCTTCAGCCCGATTGCACAGAGGGCAGCATGATGGCCCTTGCCAGCCTTTGCTCTTCAGCTTTTCACCTGTCAAAATACTGTTATGAAGGAGAGTACATATAAAAATGTCAATTTTAGGAATAAAGGCGAATCTCCAGAGTGCTTTCCACGGCCCAGGAATGGGAGGGACCCAAGGCACCTCCAAAATCGCAGCGTAGCCTTCAGCTACAGTATATTTGCCGGATCTTGAACCCCAACTGCATTTGTCTTTGGCTCTGGCACTGATGGGTGATTTCCCTTGCAATAAATCCAACAGATTTGCAGCTTCCTCTTTTAGCTCGTGTGGGTAGTCGCCAAGGTTCCAGTTTCCCATGATTCTTCCTCATCGTTGCTCCAGGAGGAAATGTCCATCAATGTGCTGCAATTTTTGGCGAGAAGCCAATATTTAATGTTTCCCAAGTCGCTTGAGTCGTTGAGAGGCTGTTCCCCAAGGATTGAGTCCTCCCAAATTCTTATTTTTGCCCCATTGCCAGGAGTCCACGTGAGCTTGGACGTGAAGAAAGGGAGGGCTCTTTTACAGAGCGAGAATATCGGGGAACCTTTCTGCAGTTTTGTGGGCCTTTCAAGACATCTGAGACTGTCTCCTGTAAAGTATTTCTTCCGGAGGATTTGCTTGCTCCAGGTTCTTTTTCCTGTGATCATTTTCCAAATAATTTTGCCACCCATGGCTAGATTTTTGGTGGCCACGTCTCTTAGTTGAAGGCCCCCTTCCATCTTTGGCCTTGTGATCTTGTCCCAGCTCACTAGATGGAGCTTTTTTTCACAATTTCGGCCGCCCTCCCACAGGAATCGATGGAGCAGCTCATTGATTCTGTTTGTAATGGTTTTTGGAGCTAGAAGACCTAAGCATTGATAGATTGGAAGGCTGGTGAGGACTGAGTTCATCAAAATCACTTTACCTACTTTGTTGAGCCATGTTGCCCCCCACGCTTGGATCTTGTTTTTTAATTTGTCCAGCATTGGCAGCCAATGGACAACTCTAGGTGCAGATTTGAAAATTGGAATGCCCAGATAAGTAAAGGTGTCCCAGTTAGTGATGCCTTCCATTTCAAGAATCCAAGATAGCTCCAGCATTTCTCATGGAGAGTATTTCCAGCCATAGACCTTGCTTTTGTGGAAATTTATTTCACTTCCAGAGTCGTTTCTGTAATAGTCAAGCTCTGTTTTAAAGTTCCTAGCTGTGTTAAGATTGGAAGCTCCCAAAAGAAGCGTATCATCCGCGAACTGGGCGTGGTTTACATCCTTGACCTTTGGGACAATTTTGATGCCTGAGAGAGACCTGTTTTGGAGACTTCTGTTCAGCTGGTAGCTTAGGACAGAGGCTTGGATGACAAAAAGCACAGGGGAGAGAGGGCAGCCTTGCCTTAATCCTCTCGAGGCCTGGAAAAAATCGGTAGGGCGCCCATTAACCAGCGGGGTGATCCAAGGGGCTGAGATGCATGCTTTGACCCACATTATGAATTTCTGATTGAAGCCAAAGTTCCTCATGGCTGCAAAAAGGAAATCATGCCTGACTCTGTCAAAGGCATTGGCCAAGTCCAGCTTTACCACCATTCCCTTCTCTTTTTTCTTGTAGCTGGTATGAATGGATTCTTGCACTAAAATAATGTTATCCAGAATTCGTCTTCCTCTCACAAACCCCCCTTGATTTTCCAGGATCAGCTTAGGCAGGATTCTTTTGAGTCTGTTGGCCATTATTTTGGTTATGATTTTGTAACCTGTGTTACACAGGGAGATAGGCCTAAATTTGTTGAAGTTCTTACCGCCTTTTTCTTTTGGAATGAGAGCCAAAAAAGAGGAGTTTGTGATGCCACCCAACTTGTTACAATTCTGAGCCTTCTTAACCATTCTGTACAAGTCCTTCTTTATTATGTCCCAGCAAGAGATGTAGAACCGGGCTGTGAAACCATCCGGCCCTGGAGCTTTGTCTGGGTCCTTTTTGAAGAGGGCTTTCTTGATTTCTCATATACTAATAGGGCTGTTCAATTGAAGGTTGTCCTCATCATTGATCAAATTTGGAATCTCTGAGAGAGGATAGGAATTAAGCTCCACAGGTTCCAGATCAGGGGCAGAGTAAATATTTTTGAAAAAGGAATGGGCTGCCTCCTTAATGCCTCTAAAGTCCTTTATGACTTGGCCTTGTGTCTGAATTTCATTGATGGAGTTATAACTTTTTCTGGCTTGGGCTTGCTTGTGAAAGAACGTAGTATTTTTGTCTCCAGCTTGAAGCCAAAGCATCCTTGATTTGAATCTCCAGTAGGTTTCCTCTTCTCTACAGGCTTTGTGGTACTTCTTTTGGAGCTTAGTTTCCCGGATGAGCAAGGCAGGAGTGACAGGGGACTCTTCCAAGATCAATTGGTGCCATTCTAAGGCCTTCTGGATTCTTTTCCTTTCAGCCATGGGAGAGCCCAGTCCTTTAGCCTAGTCTTTTAGAGCTACTTTGAGTCTTCTGAGCTTTCCTTCCCAGACAAAGAAGGGGGACCCATAAACCGGGTCCTTCCATGAGTTAGACACAATGTCAAGGAAACCTTCCTGATTTACCCAAATTGGGCTGAACTGGAATGGGATAGGTGTGGCTAGGGTTTTACCCCTAGCTTGTGCGAATGAGCACCTACTAAGGAGAAGGGACTCCTTAGTAGCAGTTCAATATGTGTAAATTAAAAAGCTAAAAAAGAAACTCTAACATGTGCATAAAACAGAAAAACAAAATGTAAATAATGGTTTTGATATTGATATTACCTCCAATGTGGAGGTTGGTGAATCCCGTTGTGGTGATCCGAGAGGGTTGCTCCGAGCTCTAGCTTGCTCCTTCTCTTTCTCCAATGGTGGAAATGGGCCAAAAAGGGGCTCTCAAGGTGAAAGTAGCTCAAGGGTGAGCTAGGGTTTCAAGAGCTTATTTTGGCAGAGTAAGGGTGCTTATGATTGTGGATGTGAAATAAGGGGTCTCCATCACCTATTTATAGTTTTTTAGTGGTGGAGTGTTGGGCGATGGTTTTGGAAACCATATGGTTTAGGGCAGCTGTATAGGGTTTTTTCCTCCTTATCCTCATTATTTTATATTTTTTCTTCCCTTTGAGGGGATTTTTGCTATTTTTAGAGGAATTTTGGATATTTTTGGAGGAAAATGCCTTTTGGAGGCTTTTTAGATGGTTTTATGGCCTTTTGGAGACTTTTTAGTGGGATTTTCAGGGTTTTTAAGGGAAATATGGTAGGAAAATGGACAAATGAGCCATGTAATGGGGTAGATGAGGTAGTGAACACTTTTTGGGTGTTAACAGATTGCCCCCTGATGTGCAAGGGCAGGAGCTCATCGTATGGCTGATGGACATCATAAGTCATAAATGGTGTTCCTGGGGTGTGGAGAAGAGAAGAAACAAACGAAAGCCCAGAAAAACGATCCCGAACAAACTGCAAGAACTAAAAGTACATAACCTCAATAATGGATGAGGAATCATCTGATCATATGGACGAGGCGGGAATTCCCATGCTCGTATCAGGAAATAACATAATAATAACAATGGGGTCCAAAAAAGAGGGACCTGTCATATACATGGCCTCAAATACTGAATGAGGAAGAATCTCAATATATGGACGAGGCGGGCATACCCATGCTCGTATCAAGATACATAAATAGAACTGTGAGGCCCAAAAAAGAGGGACCTGTAGTATACATAAAAAACCACTGTGTATATCATAAGGGTCTAGAAGGGACACCAATCTGGGACATACTACTGGGATGACCATGTCTGATTTGAAAAACTGATGCACTGGAATGACAGCAGTGCTACTGAATGTGGTACCAAAGGAACTGATGAGCTGCTGGATCAGAGTGACAAGGGTCATACTCACAATGGTACACTGAACTGGGTACTCAAGGAAGCATGGAACTAGATGGCTTCCGAATACAATCGCCAACACAGCCCGGACATCCACGGGAACATATAACTGGGCGTTCCGAAGTGACTCACCAATGTGCTAGAGTCGGGGGAAATCCGGGGTCTTCGACAAATAATGGAAGGGATATAAATCCTGCGCGATTCTCAACGATGCGATCAAGGTGCTGAAGTCGAGCATGTGAGAAACAACCATTCGGAGAGGCAATGATGACTCCTCCCAAAATGGTCCGTAGGCACTCACCACAGATGGTGGTGGGTCCAAGGCGCAGGGGCCTCTGGGTCTATCCTCTGGAATAGAGGGGCTGTCGTCGACAGAGGGAGACTTGAAACTATCAAGGCAATAATGTTTCCTTGACAGGAGCGCGAGGTGGAAAACCGAAATGTGATAGTACTGATGGCAGGATTGATAAACTGGGGGGAATAACTGGGCAAGTAGAGTGGGTGGACTCAAACTTCCTTTGTTCAGAGTATGATGGTGGGGATGATCGGGCATCATATGAAACTGACTGGTGGTAAGGGGATCATAGCTGTATTGGATCTGGAAGGGTGACTGGGATGAGGGAGACTCAAGCTGTGGTAAAATGGCAGGAGACTGCAGAATACTCTGAACAAAGGCGACCTAATTGGGGGTGCTGCCGAGAGGATCGATCATAGCGCCAAGAGGCACGAGGGAACTTCTTCATGGGTTATGGAATGAGAAGAGGCGTGTATATAGAATGGTACTGTCGTGTGGATTTTACGAGCCCAGGACAGTTCATGCTCGTGGTTGCTTTCAATTTTAAGGAGTCTGAAAGCAATAAGAAGACTCGGAAGTACTGGGATGGTACTGTCGTGTGGATTTTACGAGCTCAGGACAGTTCATGCTCGTGGTTGCTTTCAATTTTAAGGAATCTGAAAGCAATAAGAAGACTCGGAAGGAATGGTACTGTCGTGTGGATTTTACGAGCCCAGGACAGTTCATGCTCGTGGTTGCTTTCAATTTTAAAGGAGTCTGAAAGCAAATAAGAAGACTCTGAAGGAATGGCACTGTCATGTGGATTTTACGAGCCTAGGAAAGTTCATGCTCGTGGTTGCTTTCAATTTTAAGGGAGTCTGAAAGCAAATAAGAAGACTCTGAAGGAATGGCACTGTCGTGTGGATTTTACGAGCCCAGGACAGTTCATGCTCATGGTTGCTTTCAATTTTAAGGAGTCTGAAAGCAAATAAGAAGACTCTGAAGGAATGGTACTGTCGTGTGGATTTTACAAGCCCAGGACAGTTCATGCTCGTGGTTGCTTTCAATTTTAAGGAGTCTGAAAGCAATAAGAAGACTCTGAAGTAATGGAATGGAAGTATACCGAACAAAAGGAATGGCCAGGCAAGGAGGAAGTGTTCAATCAAGGAACATTTATGATGACCAGGACCGAGGGTGAGGGGGAACACTGGTGGGTCTCCTTGCGGGGTGAATGAATGGTGGAAAAATAACGAAACATTTGCAGTATGACAGGAGTGGATGGCTCATGTAAAAAGTGTGGAACAATCTGAGGGCGGCCGATGTGGCGCGCAAATCGAGGCAGCAAGGTGTCGGGACACAATGTTGAAATTGTACCAAGTGAGAGCAAGAAATGATCTCAAGCATCATCACGAGCTCGGAAAAAATGAATCCGGTGATATAAAAAGTGTGAAAAATGGAGAACGGCCAAAGCAGCGCGCAAACCGAGGCGACTAGCAGTGTCTAAAAAATAATGCAACGAGGTGACCATCGTGACGGTCTCGTCATGCTGATTCCAATGGTGGAAACGGTTCGGAGAACTGACTCCACCCCGAGATTTCAGATCGATTGCGATCTGGGTGGCTATCTTGGTGGATATGGTGTGGGCACAGGAGCCCGTAGGGGATGAGGATTTACTGGAGGAGGAGCGAGGGGAGGATTCAGAGGCAGCAGACGCCGGCAGTGATGCAGGGTATGACTCTCAGTAGGGAGTGCAGGGGACTCGCCCCCGAGTTTTGTAGCTACGGCATGTATTTTATGAGGCTTTATGGATGTACATACATTTTTTGTACAGCTGAGTATAGGGGTACTCAGGACATGGATAGCACTGGGACATGTATTTTTTGATATATATATGCACATGGATGCACCTTTTTGTGATGTTGTCTTAGTTGTACGCACGTGGATGTGCTTTATGATGTGTGATATGTTTGTATTGCACGTGGATGCAAGTAGTCTAGGATGTTGGGCACGTGGATGCCCCTTGTGTATTGTATATGGTTTTATGGTTTATGTACATGGATGCAAATGTTGATGCGATGCAGTCTTTTTGGGTTTTTATCTATTTAGATGAGATGCTATGGGATAATGATGCATGATGGCGGTGTTACATGGTGTGATTGATATGCCAATCTAGGACGTTATTTGCCATTTGATTTGCGACACTATTGTGAGCTCTTGGGACATGTGTAAATGTGATGGATTCAAACTGTCGGTTGAGTTGTTTTGTACACAGGAATTTTCTAAATAGGAAAGGGTCACGCACCTGGTAGCAGTTGTTGAGCTGGGAGACAATTAGCTGGGAGTCCAGGAACACATGAAGGTGACATATGCCCATCTGGAGGGCAGCAGTCAGGAGACCGGTCACAGCATCATACTCCGCCCGATTATTGGTAGCAGCGCCTATACATATTCCGTCAAGGTGAATCAGTTCGTTGGAAGGGGAATATAAGACCCATGCTGCAGAGGCCAGGTTGGGAGACTAGTGGCTTGCACCATTAGCAAAGCCAGTGTAACGAGGAGGAAGATGGTCCATCTGTGTGCATGCAAGAAGAACAATGAATGTAAGAATATGGTAAAGAAGGTGAAAAACAAAAAAGAGAGCAAACTGTACAATGCGGACCAATGAGGTCGTGGTTTCAGTTATGGGTAAAAATGTTTAAGATACAACCCATTACGGGGGTTGCGTAAAGGGTGGCCTTCAGAGTCGGCTAAAATGTATGCCCCCTTGCTGAGGCAAGTCTGCACAATGTAAGGGCCTTTCCACATGGACTCAAAATTTCCTTTACCAGTTTTGTCGTGGGCTTGGTCATAGGCGAGGATGAGGTCCCCTTCGTGGAAAGTTCGAGGGTGAACATGTTTGTCATAACCGGCTTTGGAGCGGTTTTTGGCAGCTTTGATGTTCTGGAGAGTGGCATGACGTTGCTCAAGGGGGGAGGTATCGGGGAGAAGCTCAATGGCGATATGTAAGGTAGGTATCTGACATTCAATGGGGAGGACAGACTCTACACTGTGAACTAAATGAAACGGGGTAAAACCAGTGGTGGTCTTGGTGGAGGTACGGTAAGCCCATAAGGCAGGGAATAGCATATGGTGCCAATTGGACTTATGCCAGTCAACAGGGCGTTGGAGTATGGTTTTTAGGATTTTGTTAACAACTTCTACTTGACCATTCCCTTGAGGGTAGTAAGCAGAGGAAAATTGGTGTTCAAACTTGAGGAGGGTGGATAACTCGCGCCAAATGGAATCTTCAAAGTGTGATCCATGGTCTGAGACCAACTGTTTAGGGACCCCAAATCGAGTGATAACATGGTTGAAAAAGAAACGGGCAGCAGTGTCAGCGGTACAGTTGAAGGTGGGCATGGCTTCCGCCCATTTGGTGAAGTAATCGACGGCGACAATGATGTACTTATGGCCAATCGCAGATAGAGGTCTACACTCCATGAAGTCGATGGCCCACTTACAAAAGGGACCAACGGTGACGACTGGGTGTAATGGAGCAGGTGGTGTCCGGGCCTTGGGGGCAAAAAGTTGGCAGTTATGGCAATGCTTGACCGCAGTGATGCAGTCGGTGAAAAGTGTGGGCCAGAAATATCCAGCGTAGACGACTTTCTGGGCAGTGGCCATTCCTGAGAAATGGCCGCCGCAGGCACCGCTATGAAAATCATTAAGGATGTGTTCAGCTTCCTCGTGTGTAAGGAAACAACGAAGAATTGTGTCGACCCCTCGTCGGTAAAGGACATCTCCTAGGAGGAGGTAGTGAGAGGCCTGGTGGCGGATACGACGACGTTCATTACGAGTGACTTTGGGTCGGAAATTCTGCGTGCGTAGGTATAACAAGATATCACCGTACCATGGGTCATCAGACGAGATAGTGAACAAGTGATTGTCGGGTAACTCATCGGAGATGGGTGGGGCCGGGAGAAAAGAAGGGAGATCAGTGATGAGCTGGGCAAGCGCAAGGGCTTTAGTGCTCTTTGGTGTTCGGAACGTGAGGTCATATTCCTAGAGGATAATGACCCATTTAGCCACATGACCTTGCAGGAGCCGCCGGTTTAGGAGATATACCATGGGGTTAGAGTGGCGACGACTGTGGTATGACTAAGTAAAAGGTAGTGTCGCAATTTTTGGACGGAAAAGACCACTGCTAGGGCTAGTCTCTCCTCATATGGGTAACGTAAGGGAGGGCCGGACAAGGTCTGGCTGACGTAGTAAATGACATGCTCTTGGTGTGAGGTGTCTTCTTGAACCAAGACTTCGGACACAGCATGCTCGGATCCCGAGACGTAGAGGATGAAGTCTTGAGAGAAATCTGGAGGGGAGATCAAGGGGGCTTGTGTGAGAGCTTTCTTGAGGGCTTCGAACGTAGCTTCTAATTGCTCGTCCCATACAAAGGGTATGTGGGTACGGAGCAGGCGCAAGAAACCATGAACAGTTGTGGCGTAATCAGGAACGAAGCGTCGAAGGAAATTGGATCGCCCTTGCATACTTTGGAGTTGTCGAAGCGTGCGAGGAGAGGGAAGGTCTAAGATGGCTTGGACTTTCAGGGGATCAACAGTAATTCCTTTCTGGGAAACAATGAAACCCAAAAATCAGCCTGCCGGAACGCAAAAGACACACTTGTGTGGGTTCAAGCGGATCTGATATTTACGACAACGCAGAAAAACTTGTCGAAGGTCGTTAAGGTGGTCGGATCGTTTTCGGGAACGAGCTGTAAGGTCATCAAGGTAGATGAGCAGGATGTGGACCAAATCGTGAATGCAATAGGTCATGGCCCACTGGAATGTGGCACCAACATTTTTTAGGCCAAAAGGCATGACACGATAGGCAAAGGTGCCCCATGGGGTAGTAAAGGCAGTTTTGTAATGGTCTTCCTTTCGAATTTGGATCTGATTGTATCCGGAAAAACCGTCCATGAACGAGAGGACTTCATGCCCCGCACACGCATCGATGAGCTGGTCAATAAATGGCATGGGGAAATTGTATTTGGGACAGGCGCAGTTTAAATCTCGGAAGTCAGTGCAAACTCTAATGGTGCCTTGTTTTTTGTTAATGGGGACAGGGTTTGAAACCCAGGTGGTATAGGTAATAGGATAAATGAATCCTGCCGTGCGAAGTTTCTCAATCTCTGCTTTGACAGCTGGGAGTTTTGAGGGATGAATGGGACGCTGTTTCTAACGAACGGGGGGTACATCAGGCCATGTGTCAATGTGGTGCTCTATAATGGCGGGGTCAAGACCGGGCATTTCGGTATAGGACCAGGCAAAGACATCATGGAATTCTTTGAAGAGTTTTTTGTATTTCTCGATCTCTTGCTCACTGCAAGAGGCTCCTAAAGTGATGAGTTCGGGGGTGCTTCTTGGGGAAGCGATATCAATTTGGATGACAGGTGAGATGTTGGCCATGTTACCCTCCTCAAAGGCGTCAGGAGCAGGAATAGGGTTCTTGAACCAGTCGACCTTGGGGGGAAGGAAGTCTTTGGATTCTACTGTAAATTGGGTAGTAGTGTTAGCGAAGGATTCATCTGGCAGGAAGTAGGAACGATGGTGCAAGTCATCCCAGGGATACTCCGGGGCAGTGAGAGCCTCGAGGATTTCCTCATCAGTACGGAAAGTTTGTGTCGTCAAATCGGTTGACGAGGGAGTAGTGGCAGAAGAGATCATATAAATGGTATTATCCTCTCCGGAAAGGGAAGAGACGGGGGGGTGGATCTCCTCAATGGTGGGTGGTTCCGTCTCAAGATCTAGATTGTTCATCTCAAAGAGAGTTGCTCTGTAGTCGGGGAGATTGGGACAGTGATGGGTGTAATGCTCGTAAACACCGCATATGGTACAAGGGTGGTTAGTGCGCAGGGATTTGTCGCAAGGCTTAGGGGTTGGATCAAGGTGGACAACCGGTATATCGGGGTCGTCGTCAAGCATTTGCATGTGTTCCTGTACTGCTGGTAATTGAGGACATTGGTGAGTCGCATGGCCCAACTCATCGCACAGCGAGCATTTGGGAGGAGCACGAAACACAAGGGGGTTTTTTACTATCTTGGGAGGTGGGACAGCAGAGTAAGGTTGAGGGCCTCTGCCACCAGTTGGTTTAGTAAGAGGAGGGGGGGGGGTTTGTGGAGGACAACGGGGTAGCGACACCGGGAGGTGGTTGACTAGTAGTGACAATGGGTTGCACCAGTTGCAGGCCGACATCTGGTGTCGGCGGGGGAACAGGAGGCGAAAGATACCAAACGGGTAATCCTAAGGTTAACCCAGGGAGGCTGAGGGTAGCCATGACCGGGGCGCTAACTACTCCTGAGGGAGGGATGAGGAAAGGAATGGTATGGATGGGTGTAACACCAATGTGACTAGGTACCAAAGGGGGTTTAGGCAACAAGGGCGGTTGATGAGTAGGAGTTTGCGTGCTATGGGATAGGGTACATAGGTCAGACACGTCAGTGGCGGGTGACAGGGGTGGAATAGATTGGAAGGTCGAGGTCATTGGCGTGTCTGAGTAAACTTCGGGCCCCATAGAGGAAACAAGTGAGGTGGTGGCACCCGAAACAGGTTGTTCA
>LPNX010104517.1:28166-68584 GCA_001517045.1 Pseudotsuga menziesii | reverse complement strand
TAAAAACCATGTACAAAACAAAACAAAAATACAAAAAATGGATACACCCCAAATCAACGCATGCTCTTCAAAAGGGTATTTTTTATTTATTTTTATTTCTGCAACTAGTAAAAAAACATTTACATGCACACACTTGTGTACAAATGCAATTATAGATTTCAACAGTCAGTTTCAAAAAAATATCCATCACAAATTACCAAAAAATATCCGTGCCCCAGTGCATTTTATGTATATTATATTCATAGTTTTTTTTTTTCAGAAATTATGCATTTATCACTAAAATATTTTATGTGCGCACAAGCCACTTGTGAACATTTCCTAAAATTTACAAGAACATACATATCATTAAACACAATTTTGAACTATTAAATAATAATATTAGTATATATTAAAAATATAGGTAGAAAGACAACATAAGTCCCTATAATGTGTTTTTTTGTTGCATGTCAAAATTCACAAGGCATATATGAGTTTTGAGGGCTTCAATTTAATGAATTAGTGAAAAAATGAATTTTCAGTCACTATTGGCCCAAAAGTGTTAGTATCTATATTCACGGATTCACCCCTCATCCTTTTTCATTATAAGAAAAACATATTTACTACTCCACCCAAATTCTAAAATAGTAAACACCTATTGATGTAATTAATGAAACACTTTCAAAAAGATTAAATTTATTGTACTCCAAAAGTAAGTCGTAGTCTTGACAATCATCCTTTCCTTTTTTATTTCAATATTTATAACTAAAATACTACCAAAAGTATGTCATGATCTTGTCATCATTATCTGTTTTTTTAATCCATCAATCAACCTTTCCTTTTTGCTTTAGATATTTACAACTAAAATATTAAAAGTGTTTGATATTTTAAAGAGAACCCACATCGAGTATAATTTTGGGATATAGTTGAGATGTGAATAGAACAAAAAAAATTGTTGATTATGTAATTATATAGACAAATATTCTCTAGTCAATTTTAGGATTATATGCTAATTTTGTTTTACAACTTTTCATTGAAAAATAAATGAATTTATAATGATCATTGAATGGTAACTCAATTTAGAGCATTTTTACTAATACGTGTTGAAAATTTGAGATGTCACTCGTCATTACAATACGAAATTTACCAAGGAACCAAATTCACACATAAGACGACAAACTCAAACTCTATCACCTAATTTTCCATTCAGTTTTAGAAATGGCCTCCATTTCCATCTTGTTGTCAACACAACCAATAACATATCATCGTGACTACAAATTGGCCCTCATTGCCTTTTTGTGTTGGAGACGAGATGTGAATTATGTAAATTCATTTTAGATTTCACTTTGGGAGGACCAAAATACCTTCACTTCATCTATCAATTTGTTCTTCAATTCTTGTTTGTACTTGTGTTTCAATGGCACTTTTGCAAATTTTGACTACTCATTCCATAGCCAATATCCTCTCCTCCTCCACCTGCACTAATTACCCAAACTATGAAAATGATGTATTCATCAATCATGATCATACAGATGTTAAAAACACTTCTCTAAATATATTTGCCATCACCTTCTTTCACATGGATTCAAACCTTTCCTCGATATGGAGGAATTGTAGGAGGAAGAGTACCTCACATGTCAAATCAAAGTAACCATAGAAACCACTTATATCCATATCATCATTTTCTCACATGGATATGCAGACTTACAATGGTGTCTCAAGGAGTTTCTCCTTATAGTAAATAAGAAGAGAAAGTCAATATATAGTATTATTGCCATCTTTTATAACATGAATCCTTTTAAGCTTTGATGGGTCAGATGGTATGTTGAAGCCCTAAGTATTCATAGAGAGAAAGGAAGATACAATGAACACTTGAAAATTAGAGAAAAACCCTTTCTCACACATTGTCCATAAGTGGCTTTGAACTCGAGGCATACAATGGGTTAAAACTCTTAAATCTCCATGTCCATACTATTATTCTAACTGGTATTGATACACACCTAATGTTTAGTTTGTTTAGTAGTTAATTTTGCCAAGGCCAACAATTTTTTTTGTTTTATTTTGAATATCTAATGATGAAGGGAAGTTGTTGGAGAAGGTCATGGGAAATGTGCTTAAAACACATAGAAAAACATAGAATAATGTCATGTATGTTGCTGCATGTCCCACTAATCTACAAGTAAAAGTATAGGATTTTGAAAAAATCATGTTATTTGAGCAACACAATAATGGAAAATATCGGGTTATGGGGATTGTTGGGTTGGGTGGAGCATGGAAAAAAACTCTATCTATTGGAGGAGCCTATTCGTCCAGCTGACTAGGCCCTCCCACCCAACTAGTCAGCTTAGTCAGTCGATTCGGTATGACAAACAACTAGATTGTTAGCAATGGACAACTGAATAATGGTTGAAAAGGTATATATAAGGATGGTGAGCTAGAATGAAGAGACAATATTGTACATATTTAGCTACTTTATAATATAATACCTATTAATGTTGTATGATTACTTTGTGATTATTCCTTATGATTGTATGTGGATGCTTGTTCTTCTTGCTTTGATGTATTAGACTGCTGCTACTGACTTCAGGTAATCCCTTAGATTACAACATTGGTTCTATTGCTGGTAGTACAATTCAAGATAAAACATTGTTACATATACATATATGTTTAGCGAGGAAGAAATTAGAGAGTCGTGGAACAAAGAGAGCGAATTATTCAAAATTATGCCAAAATGAACAAGTTAACTTTAGCGAAATCCAGAGAAACGTTCTTCACCGAGACACATGAAAATTTCATTGAAGCTATTACAAATGAATTAATGAAACTAATTAACTGAATTAATGAGAAGAAATGGCCATGCAAATGAAATAACAAAGTCCAAACCAACCAATATGAGTGGTTTGAATAAATGTGCGACGACTATTGTGAGGAACCAGCTATCAAAGAAAGGACATCACTTGATGAAATCAAAAAAATATTTTATAACAATTTCCACAAGTCACTCTATGTTAACATACCAACGTTGTTGTTTAAATTTTTTATTGAGGAAGGAGTCGGTCATATTGTAGAAGCATGACCACCCCTCTACCTTGGTGGAAGATTAAAATGGGAAAAATAGTAGAAATATTGGGAGTGTTTTGTCCAAGAATGACACCGAGAGTATTTCCTCTGGAAATTAACAACTTTTTTTATTTCATAGAATTTTCCCTATAGTAGTTGAGTTGAAAATGGGGGGTCACCAACCAAATTAATATGAGTAGACAAGATATGATTCTAGTCGATGAAAGAAATTGAGAATGAATGCCACCAAGAATACAAGTCCACCTTGATGAAGAAAAACTACAACCAACTTTAAACAAATGGTATATATATAGAAACTTGAAATAGAATAGAGGCTTAAAAAATGGGAGGAGATGAGAAACAATACCAATCCACTACATGGGAAAATATGTATGAAGAAACTAGAAAGAAGAGTCGAGCTGCCAAAATACCTTCTTGGGTCAAGGGAAAGTTGACCAGTAGATATAGAAGGTGAGGATCCAACAACAGTCTTCAGGGAACAACCGCTGGAGTTCACCCTTAGCTCCTGCACATTGCAATACTTTATGTTTCGACTCTCGTCGATGTCGTACCAATGATTTTGATGATTCACCCTAGTGTTAGACAAATCGTTGAGTGTGACATAAGCCTTGGACCTGGTGGCAACATTATTTAGGTTGACTAGAATCATATGAACACATTCTTGGCCGACTGATGATTTTAAGACCTCTACACGGAAACTGGATCATTTTTATGCATGATTATGGAAGAAATGTTTTTCATCTATTCTACTCATAATGTGTGTAGGTACCCCCTTCCAACAATATTATTTATTGAAGCTAGAGATCAATCGAAACCTTGACCTATTGACGAGGAATCTGAAAAAGAGGTTAAATTTTCCTAGGAAACGAGTCGACAACTAGTGCAAAGTCATCTCTCAATCGGTAGGTCGTTATTGTCATTAAGTATTATAAACAATACAAATTTAGGTAATACCAATAATAATTTAATTAATATGGTTTCTACTCAAGTGTAGTGTCCTATTTATGAAGGGGATGAAAATATCGTAAAAAAATAGTTTGTTTGTAAAACAATTTGGTAAGATAATGTTATTCTTGACGAGAACAAGAAAATAACAATGTTTGCAGGAGGTATCTGTAAATATACCTCACCTGGTACATGGGTTCTATAGAAAATGAGCCAAAGACAAAACAAGAAATTGAGAAGAGATTTCTGGAGTTCGTCTGAACCCAAGACATCAAGCACTTAGATGCTCAAAGACTCAAAGAAATAACACAATAGTTTGGTGAAATTGTACAAGAATATGATAAAATATTCAAATATTTCCTCAACCAAATTCCATAAAAATGGACAAACCTATTCTGATTCAACGGTTTATTGTAGGATTATTTCCAAGAATAAAAAAACCTATGAGTTTAAGTGATCTCACCTCTTATGATGACAACCCTACAGAAAGTCGAGTCAAATTTAGATTTCTCCATTAGCCAGGTCGACCGAAGACTTGAAGAGAAGCTTGAAATAATGCAAAAGTTGCTACAACAACTTGCATTACAATATAATTATGATCTATGTTGCACAACATGTTCATATTAATTTGATACAAAATATTATTTTTGGTTTGATGACCTTAAACATCATCAGGAAGATAGGTCATTTCCAGAAGAGTGTAGATACCTACAGGAAGAACCAAGAATCTCTCTAGAAGAAATACGACCCAAAATTTTAAAATAGCTCAAAGAACATACTTTTGTGACATATGTGCAATATTTGAACTGTATAGAATGGTCAAATGTATGTATAATACCGACGTTGTCAGACAGAAATGGTGCAGAATATGTCGAACGACCTAACACAAAACAACTAAGTGTATAAAGAGTTGAATAATAAAAATAATTACAACATAGTCTATCAAATGTAGACCTTCGACCAAAACAACCAGACAAGTTAGGAGAAAAAATGGAACAACGACCGCCGCAATAATGGATATGACTAAAGAGGATGATGTTGAGGTTGAGAATGCTTCAATAATTGCGGGAACATCCCTCACAATCATGACAATCCAAGATGTTTCATTTTTTTAGTGAAGAACATTTGAGTCCAAACTACCCCTGGAAGGACAAAAAAATATCTCAAATTTTGTAAAAAATGTGGAGTGGGGGGGGCATTCTCTAGAATACCACCCCATCATGCTTAATAAATTATCAATAAAAAAATGTGTTAACCTCTTGATTGGTGTACCAAATCATGAATTACTGAATCATAAGAATTTACAAATTGTTACAAGTCAAGGAACAAAAATTGGTAATGATAACCCCCAAATTAAAAAGTTACAAAATAAAAATAACAATTACCCCAACCTCATCATCAGAAAGAAATTTTCAATAATGCTTTAATAATTTTTGAAGATCTATACAAAGAGGAAGAAGTACAAACATCAAAAAATAAAACTTTGAAAGAATTTCTTGAGTTACTAACAAAAGAAGAAGTTGTTGCACAACTGATTGACTTAATGTATACAATAAATACTGGCACTAAAAATATCCCTAAAAATTTGTGCAAACTTAATCATAAAGGATAAATGGACATTGATCCTTTGGTCAACTTGGACGTCAAGGGATCCCACATCTTACATGTTTTCCTATATTTTGGGTCACATGAAAATATCATGACTAGAACGAGGTGGGAACATCTTGGTCATCCATCCCTACAAAAACCAGGCATATACATTAAACTTACTGGGCAACGACTGATTGAACCTATTGGAGTTTGGAATAATGTTAACACTGGCATCATGGGCATAGAAACTCAAATTGACTTTGAAATAATTGATCCAAAGGAAGGAGAAAAATCCTTCCTTGCAATGGTTGGTCATCCTTAGGGACAACAAATGAAAGCATCTATCTCATTGGAGAAAGAAAAAATAAAATCAAAGGACAAGGGAAGACAGTTTTTGTATTGATCTATCCATCCTAAGAAAAACCATGGGAGGAACTTGATGAAAATGATGACATATAAGAAGAGTGTATCAAGTAATGGAAAAAAATGAAGATTCAATTGAACCAAATGAATATGGGGAAATTCATTTGGGATCACCTATATTAATTAAACAAAAATATGACTCAGAACTCTACAACTAGCAGATATAAAATTATGAGGCACATGCAAGAGACTATTAGTTGATAGAATTTATTACACAACCAATGACGAGAAAATGCTTTTCTATATCTAGCATATTAAAAATAATTGATAGAAGAACAAGGAAATATCTTAATTTGGTACTGACTAATTTAAACTGACCAAAATCTCCCCTTTATGGTATAGAAAACGTGAATCATCGATGATGCACATAGAAGAAGTATACAATAACGTCAGTGAACAAGGGTGACTTCAAAGTTTAGTCAAAACCTTCATAGACCAAGAATCTAGATAGTGGGGTACACATCAGTCATGCATGTATACATGGTCAACTGCATCAACATACTTTATCAAAATATTTGGAGGGAATAAATTAACAGTTGAAGGTCAAATTATGGAATTCATATAAGGATTAGACCTTGAGGAGCACACTGAAAATTTCAAAAATAATGGAAATGGATAGAGTATAGAGATGAAAGAATATGTCCTCACATATTTCCAAGTACATTATAAGATATTCCTAATAAATGGTATAATATGGAAGAAGCACGAGGAGAAACCTTTAGTTGGAAAACACTTAAAGAAAAATTGATCAAGGAATTTTCTTTCTCACCTGCCAAAGAATGCTTGAAAGAAGCTATCCAAGAGATAGCGAAGTTCATCACGCAGTTGGATAGACCAGTTAGTGTAAATCGGAAAATCAACCAACATAGTGAAAACTAAAACATGATCGTGACAATTGAAAATCAATCGGCTCCACAAACAATGGAACTGCAAATTAAGTATGAAAATACCACCGGGAAGAGATTTAGTTCAGAAAGAGACAACCCTTGTATGTGACAATGAGTCAACATGGTACTAAAAGTTGAAACTAAAGAAATATTGATGAAGAGGACCACAAAGGTTTCCCCTCATCCTTCAAAAAATTTAAAGAAGAGGAATAGAATATTGATGAATCCAAAGAACCAGAATGTATGGATGTACAAATCAAAACAAAAGAGTTTGACATCTCCAACGATGGAAAACCAAATATGGCTAAAAACGATGACTATTGGTCGGAGCAAAAAAATGTTGAAATTGTTAATTTACTAAAAGAATACCAAGATGTATTGCTTGTGACTATAAATAATTGAAAGGTGTAGTCCAAGAAATTGGAGAAATGAAAATTCACATTGTTCCTGATGCCAAGCTTGTGAAGAAAAGGCCTTATAAGCTAGCACATAAATATAAGTACATTGTTAAAAAGAAAATCGAAAATATTCTAACTGCAGGAATTATATATCTTGTTGATTAGTCGGAATGTGTTATCTCGATGGTTGTACATCGAAATAAAGATGAACAAAAACGACTGAGAATTTGTGTCTAATTCCAAGGATTGTATAAAGTAACTCTGATCGACCAATGCACAACACCATGTGTCGAGGAAATTATCAATGAAGTCACTGGGCATGAATGTTGCTCCTTCACCGATGGATTCTCAGGGTATAACTAGGTTACCATAGCTAAATAATATCAGCATAAGACTATGTATGTATGAGAATTTGTATCATTCGCTCACAAAGTTATGCCTTTCGGCTTCATTAGAGGAATTTTGGGGTCTAAAATGGGCCTCCTAAGGAAAATAATAAAATAATAGTTAAAATAATAAAATAATATTAATTAATTTTGAAGGAAGAAATAAAAAAAACTACTTTTTGTGTTCGTATTTTTGACATATCTCTCTATGCTTTTACTCAAATTTCGATCGAGAGAGCTCGTTGGATGTGAAATTTGATTCCGCATCCAACGAGTACCCACACTGCATACTTTTGACGGACCTCTCTATCCCAAAAATAAGAAATACCTGAAAAACATGATGATGATGATGACATCATCATCACGATTTTTCAGGTATTTCTTATTTTTGGGGTAGCGGGGTCCATCAAAAGTATGCGGTGTGGGTAATCGTTGGATGCGGAATCAAATTCCGCATCTAACGAGCTCTCTCGATCGAAATTTGAGTAAAAACACAATGAGATATGTCGAAAATATGAACAAAAAAAGTAGTTTTTTTTAATGACAAATATGTCAATTCAACCATTATGGTTGACTTATTTTATTGAAATTCTATTGGTTCTTGAATTCCAACTCACAAAAACTTATTTTGGCACGTTTTCTTATAAGGCCCATTTTAGACCCCAAATTTCCTCTAATGTGAAAATTCCCCTATTGTATTTTCTAGAATTTTCATCAAAACATTCCAAGTGTTAGCACTCCATTTGCAACGGTCGATTTACAGGCCTAAAAGAGTTCAAAAAGGGTCTTGCTCATTAGAAAATTATGTGAACACCCTTCATATTATCAGAGGCACATTTTCCATGTTTTGAGACCGTCAGATAATGAAGAGAGCTCAATCTACGATGGTAGATTCCTCTAGAGGTGAAGACTTGCACCAGCATAGATGATAGAGATAGGCGTCATAGACCAACGATCTGGGATCACAAGGAAGAAGAGCGATGATAGATCATGGTTTTGGCCAAAGACGTAGGAGAATGGTCGAATTTGGCATTCACAAAGTTTGTTAAAACAGACAAACAATGAAAGGCCAAGATCAGGGCGAAGCCCGATCGACAACCCAAGATAGTCTCACTGAACAAACATGCTCGATAGAGGGAACTTTCCCAAATCCTGAAACAAGTTAAAGGCGGAAGCATCTGATGGCGGAGATGAAAGCAGAAGCAGATCTACGGTCCCAGTTGATTTCGCAAGCCAGACTTATGCGGATAAAGCTGTGATTCCAAATCACGAAAAGTGGTATCGGCTACAAATATCGATGGTCATGGTGAAGAAGGGAACAGATCCACGGCTATGGCTGTTTTCACAATTTGAAACTAGCACAGACAATGTCAGGATCCTGATTTGCGAAGAGGTGATATGAACCACTCAGATCGACGGTTGCGCAGAAAGGTCGGTCACGATCGACGGGTAAGAACACACCACGATCTAAAGCTGCTCGTTGTATCAAGAGAGGAGGAATTGGCGGCAAAAGTAAAGAAACGTGGATGGTGGACATGAAAATTTCCCCAAATCGGAGGGCTGAGGAAGCCTTAGGGCTGTAAGTGTTGCATCTAGTGCAGAGATGATAGTGGAAGGGACGTTCACACACATAATCTGCCTCTCGGTAGATTGGTTGATTCCTCGACACCATTTGTACCATGTGTACAGGTGAAATCATCCATGTGGCAGAGTCGTATTGCCTAAAAACAGGCAGATTCTGTGTGAGTTGGCCTGCAGAAGAAAGGAAAATAACCGGTGAATCCGCTACTCACATGGGGCAAGGCCAGCATGAAGGGGAAGACCATTCTGTTTCCTACATCACGAGAGTGAGGAAGAGTGGGAGCATCTACTTCATGTGCTTTGTTGCATGGATCAGCTATACAAGGTGGCATCCGAAAATACTTCCCGCAACAAATGGTAACGTGCCGTAGTCGACGAAGCAACATGACTAGATTCCCAGTAGGTAAAGGATCACCATACCCACGCCCTCACACATGTCGGCATTGTTACCACCTAAGTTGTACTTAGTGGTTTTTTATCAAGTGAGCCTGGTGAACCGGACAAGGATAACTTGTTTGGACTTCAGAAGACCTTCAGAAGTGCTTATGGGAAGTGCTTTTTGTACTATATCACATGTTCATACCCCCTTGAGGGAGTGTTAATAAATGATCTAGCATTATAGTGTCTGTAAAAGACTCGGTCTCTTAGATTTTATTTGTCAATCCGATCATCCCAGGGTGTTTTTTCCCTTGGTTATTATTGGTTGTTGAATAAGCGACTGATAATTTCTGAGTTTTTCACTCAATACCTCCAAAGTTGGGGTGCTCGGCTTGGCATTTAGGCCTAATGAGGTTATTAGAGTCTATGTGTCAATGTATAAACATGCTATGCATTATTGTCGAGTCATATGAACATGTCTATGTCCCCCTAGGTTTTTTAATTTTTTAAAAAAATTTCAGTGTTTTTTATTAAAATGTAATTTTTCCAAAACTTAGGCTATTTTTTAATAGTTTAATTGGAAAAATTGGTTTTGTAATAAAAGTGGGCACGGAAGTCAGATTCAGTCATGTAGGTGCTCATTTCAAGTTAAGAGCATCCAATAAACCTATAGACCCACTATTTCCTAGTTTTGAGTGATTTTCCATCACTTAGGTTAGAAAGCCCCAAAAAATCAATTATTGATTATTTTAATTAATAAATTGATGAATAATGGAGCAAATCCAAAATCCTAGATCAATGGATTCTCAACTGATTTGATTGAAATCAGTCTCATCGGCACCAGATTGACTGGATCTGACAAATCCTTGACTGAAGGAGGTGATCTGGGTGGATTCAGAGTTGAACTTCAGCTTCCTTTATGGGGAATTGTGCCCTCTCTCTCTCCTCCACATGTGTGGGCTCTTCTAAAAGCTTTGTGGTTGATGATTCACTCAGCAGGTTGATGTGTCAGCTCAATCAGCCCCCCGATTGACATTCAGACTCAGTAGAAGCTTAGTTCATCTTTAGATCAGGCATTGATGGACTCTCCTTCAGCTGCAATTGTCTATCTCCTTGGGATGTGCGCCCCCTCTGGGCTGGGGTTTCAAGTTTTTGTATAAATAAAGCATGGATGCCTCCTTTCTGAGTTAGTAAGAGTTGGATTGAGGAGCTATTTCTATTGTAATATTGTGTAATATATTTTGCTATTGGAATAAAGTGAAGCTTTGGAGGAAAGATGGTCTCATGTCATTGTATGTGTGGATGAGCATTGCCATGTTTCACTGAGGTAACCTGTATCTATGTTCATAATTTGATGTTTGTTTGTGGCTTCATTGCTAAGATTGATAATAAGTTTATTATAATATTGATAGGAAAGGATTTTGTTAATAAGTTTATTATCCATCTCTTTCCTTTTTTGATGCATGTTTAGAGATCTAGATTCAGCATGTTTTATAAGTTTATATGCATGTTATTCTGAAATCTCTATGTATGTATTAACCGGATCTCACAAGTATTTTGGCAAGTCTTTGGATTCAGTTGCAGGTTCCTAGATTGGAGAGGATGCTGATCTAGTTTGATTCTTCACTTTCTCCAAAACCATTCAAAGTCATAGTCCCTCGACATTCCACCGAAAATCTCCACGGTTGATCTTCAAGGCTTCCAGCAACAAATGTTCTTCTTTTCCTCTTCCTCCTTCAAATTTTTCTAAAATCAGTCCGGTTACCTGTTTGCAGCTTTAAATTTTTTATATCTATCAATTTTAGAGTTTATTTTACATATATCTTTCTGCCTTAAAGCTCATAAACTAGATCTCATTCCTAAAATAAATTTTACAAGCATTCTAGATCTTGTTTTAGGGAAAATTGTCATTTTTCAAGGCTGTGAAAGTAGATCTAAAGCTTGTTGAATGCATGGTTGTTTCCTTAGAATATAAAAATTTATATTTATCAATTTAAGTGCTTCATATTGGCTACCACAAAAGTAGGCCAATATCCCAAGGAAAGCTTGCTTTCCTTGGTTCTTTTTCCGCTTCTTTAAAAACTAGTTTTAACTTAGAATTTTTGGGTAAAATGTTTGTTCATCCAAAAGTACTTTAAAAGTACTTTTGGGCATATTTAAATGTGATAAGATTGCGTTTTTTTATCAGGTGTAACAGAAAAGAGGAGGCACTGTCCAGAAAGCATTTTTGGATCATTCGAAACCCCCCAGGGGGTCTTCGTCTTCCAAAATTACAAATTTTTGCAATTTGTAAACCTTTGGTCTCATTCCATATAAGGACCAGGTGGATTAATTTCAGTTTTATGATATTTTAATTGATGCTAATAAAAATAAAAATCTCTTTAAATAGGCTCTTTCGATCCTATTCACCATCCCCCCTCGGGGGATCCACATCCGTTTCAATTTTTTGCATTTTTCCCTTTTTTCTGTTCTAGTTTAGTATTGACATGAAGGATTGTATAATTTGATAATATTTTTTATTATTCCATATTTTCAATTCAAAAGTAATCATACTACTTACCCCACGACTTCCCGATTGACCCGCAAGGGGAAAGAGATGTGTGGTAGGACTAATTAGAAAACTGGTGTTGTGTATCTATGATTCCATTTTCATTAATTGTTTTAATAATTGCAATAAAATAAACCCCTCCTTTATTCCTCGATTGAGGTCCACTTGGACCGAAAGAGGTTCCTGGAGGGTTTTCTTTTTAATAAGAACACCTCTTTTAAAATTTACTAAAAATAACAAAGACTCCAGTGTGTATGCTCTGTACTTGGCTGTGGTTCGTCCGATCAGTCAAGCTGCATCAAAAACACTTGAGTGACTAGAGTAATTAGTCTTCATCTCCCGAATTGAAAAACCATCAAGCGAAAATCCAACGCCTTGAACAAACTGTAAACGGTGGCAAAATACCTAAAGGAGTGGGAACAACTGGAAAGTGACCTTGAGGCGTCGATCTCTGTCACACCCTGACGGGTGCGTTATGAACAATAGCCTCCAAGAATCCATTCCAACCCACAAACACCTTGTGGGTAGCCGTGAAATTTCACTTCTGCACATACTCCAAGTACCCCTCGGGTATATCTGGAGTCCCCTTTTCGCCTAAATTAATTCATTCACATTCCACATTAATTTAAAATCTACCAAGAGACATTTGGAAAACATTCTTTCAAGCACGTGCAAGCACATTATTTTCTCTGTTGACTCCATTTAAGGCACTGGTGATTTACTTTGATTAATTCTTTCGATTATATATATATATATATATATTGAGTGTCATTACTGTTCTTATATGCTTTAAATCATGCATCTTGTTATCTTTTGTTTCCACTGGTTAATTTCAAAACTCCTAAACAACGTAATTAATATAACACCATCACACTGAGTAATTAGCCTTAGTAATTTAATATGGTCTACTCCCCTTGGCTTCGTTAGGAGTTAGCCTGAACTAAGGAGTCAAGAACAAGGTGACAACCTTGACTCGATATTTTCCCCCAAGGACACACCGAGTGGCTTGAATATTTCTACCACATAACCCAAGTGTGTGAAAGGTGACAACACTTTTTGGCACCGTTGCCGGGGATAAATATTTGTATTTCCGAGTACGACTTTTGTTTTCTTCCTTTTTGTTTTTTCTTTGTTTGATGAATGCTTAGAGTAGATCTTTAATTTTCATCTGGCGACTCCACTGACATTTTTTCAGTTTTTTAGAAAGAAATGCAAAAAATATTTTTGTGAGAGTTCTTAAATGTATATTTTTATTCTCACATGGCGACTCCATTGAAGGGATCAAACCCTTGTTTCTCACAAAACTTTTTGAGATTGATTGTGTGTAGGTGATCCCACATAACAGTGAAATTTAAGGCTCAACTCCACTTTTTAGTTCCAGACATTATCCATGATCACTTATTCTTCATATGGATATCAAAAGAATAGAAGTTTCTGCTTGAGCTTCCTATGATTGTCCTCCCATTGATTTCTCTAGGATCACTGGCTTTCCTAAGTGTCTTGCTAGTGAAACGACATCTACTTCCCTTCCATGATTTTGTGGGGATGATAATGATCACTCAGCCAGATTCCATGTTATGATTTTTTTTGTCACATATGAGTCAAAACAACATTCAACATGAGGATCATATGATGGTGATGTTTGCTCATTCTCTGGAAGGGGACACTTAATGTTGGCTTCATGAGTGTTTTCTTGAGAAATCTATTACTTCCCTTGCAAAGCTCTTCGAAATATTTTTGAAGCAGTGGCATTATGATGGAAATGATATTGAATCATTCAATGCTAAATCATTCATTACTACCAATTTGAGGTACTTCTTTCCTTGGAAAGAGTTTCATATAGAGTACCCTAAGATATATGGTATCAACATGGTGTACAACAACCAACATTGAGAAATCCATTATTATCCCAACGAATCTGTGCATGAAGAGCCATTAATTGAAAAAATTGTTGAAGACCCTCCTCATGTAACATCAACAGAGAGTAGTGATGATTGGGAATGATTTCATGATTATTTTACTGATGATGATCACATTTGTACTCCATATCTCCCTAGGGATGAAATCATTGCAGAATACTATAGTGAAACTTATGATCAAAACCGTAATGTGCATGATGGGACTCCTACCTGTTCTCCATATAATGATGACAGTCTGGAAGATTTACTGCCTTGTTCCCATTTTTATGAATAAGATGAGTATGAAAATGAGGAAAACTATAACTTGGATCATGATAAAAGTGACGAAGACTCCCTTATGTCTGACAAATATGTTGAAGAAGAGTCCTGGACATTCCTGGAAAATCCAATCTATGATGAAAATAATGAACCAGAAACTTTGGATGGTTTTGTTGATTCTCCTGTTTATGGCATATCTAAAGGAGAGAACATGGACCTTGTGGCCTTGGAAAATTTTGATATGGAAAAGGAGCATGCAATATATCCATATGATCATTCTGAGCCATATATCACTATCAATAATGAAGACAAAGATAACTTGATATCAGAATGTAATATCAACGATGGAGAATCCATCACATCTGACATAGATGGTGGTGATGAATATTGGAATTTTTGTGAATATATCATTAAGAATCCCATCTATTCTGTATCTAGCAAGGGGAGTGTCTATTTAGAAATTTGTGGAAGTCCAATTTACTATACTTCCACAGAGGGAAGCATGGATCTGGAGACCTAGGAAAATCCTAGTATGGAAGAGGAGCATTCAAAACTCTTATATGATCATTCAGAGTCATATCATTTAGAGCCGTACAAAGGTATCAATAATGAATACATTGAGAAGCAGTGTTGCGAAAAGAAAGATGTGATGCAGTTAGTGGAATATCAGTCTCAACTATCATCTTCACATATGGAGTTTCATTGTGATTTGGAGTCGCTTGGGGCTTATACAATGAGTTATCATCCGATAAGCCTTGATGACCAGTATGATGGTGTAGTCAATTTTCCTCATCACTCTAATTTGTATATCAACGCTATCCAGTCATGGATAGAAGCAGCTTGTGCAAGCACATACTAGTTTGGGAAGCAATTTGATGAAGTATTATATTCTTATGATCTCCCATCCATCCCGCCCATTCTGAATCATCATGCAGGTTTGCATTTTCTGAATAAGGTATCCTTACTTTGGCTGGTAACCAAAGACAAGGAATTTTTTTTTATGTTAATAAAATACTTGGGTGGTTACATTGGATTTCTGATTACACTTAAGCCTTTTTATATCATGCTTAGAGTAGGAAAATAAGCTCCTTGAAAGAGAGCATTTACTTTTTGCATTTCTATTTTGTACTTAGCTATAATAAAACTTTGCTTCCATTAGTTAGTTCCATTTATTTTGTTTAAATAAATTAGCTTAATGGTTCATTTGGTTTTTATATAAAGCTTGTGCTACTGAGGTTTTCTTGTCAACTTGAGATGTTTTAACAGGGTGTACAAACTAGAGATTCTGGTGTTCTCGTATCCTCTCCTTTCCCTATGACCAAATCGAGCAAACATCCCACAGTTGGAGCCAGATGTTACCACCTAAGTTGTACTTAGTGGTTTTTTATCAAGTGAGCCTGGTGAACCGGACAAGGATAACTTGTTCGGACTTCAAAAGACCTTCAGAAGTGCTTATGGGAAGTGCTTGTTGTACTATATCACATGTTCATACCCCCTTGGGGGAGTTGTAATAAATGATCTAGCATGATAGTGTCTGTAAAAGACTTGTTATCTTAGACTTTATTTGTCAATTTGATCAGCCCAAGGTGTTTTTTCCCTTGGTTATTATTGGTTGTTGAATAAACAACTGATAATTTCTGATTTTTTCACTCAATACCTCCAAAGTTGGGGTGGTTGGCTTGGCATTTAGGCCTAATGAGGTTATTAGAGTCTATGTGTCTATGTATAAACATGCTAGGCATTATTGTCGAGTCATATGCACATGTCTATGTCCCCCTAGGTTTTTAAATTTTTTTTAATTTTTTTAGTGTTTTTTATTAAAATTTATTTTTTCCAAAACTTAGGCTATTTTTTAATAGTTTAATTGGAAAAATTGGTTTTGTAATAAAAGTGGGCTCGAAAGTCAGATTCAGTCATGTAGGTGCTCATTTTCAAGCTAAGAGCATCCAGTAAACCTATAGACCCACTATTTCCTAGTTTTGAGTGATTTTCCATCACTTAGAATAGAAAGCCCCAAAAAATCAATTATTGATTATTTTAATTAATAAATTGATGAATAATGGAGCAAATCCAAAATCCTAGATCAATGGATTCTTAACCGATTTGATTGAAATCAGTCTCATCGGCACCAGATTGAATGGATCTGACAAATCCTTGACTGAAGGAGGTGATCTGGGTGGATCCAGAGTTGAACTTCAGCTTCCTTTATGGGGAATTGTGCCCTCTCTCTCTCCTCCACACATGTGGGCTCTTCTAGGAGATTTGTGGTTGATCATTCACTCAGCAGGTTGATGTGTCAACTCAATCAGCCCCCCGATTGACATTCGGACTCAGTAGAAGCTCAGTTCAGCTTCAGATCAGGCATTGATGGACTCTCCTTCAGCTGCAGTTGTCTATATCCTTGGGATTTGTGGCCCCTCTGGGTTGGGGTTTCAGGTTTTTGTATAAATAAAGCATGGATGCCTCCTTTTCAAGTTAGTAAGAGTTTGATTGAGGAGCTATTGCTGTTGTAATATTATGTAATATCTTTTTCTATTGGAATAAATTGAAGCTTTGGAGGCAAGATGGTGTCATTTCATTGTATGCGTGGATGAGCATTTCCATGTTTCACTGAGGTAACATGTATCTATGTTCATAATTTGCTGATTGTTTGTGGATTCATTGCTAAGATTGATAATAAGATTATTATAATCTTGATGGGAAAGGAGTTTGTTAATAATTTTATTGGCCATGTCTTTCCTTTTTTGATGCATATTTAGAGATCTAGATTCAGCATGTTTTATAAGTTTACATGCATGTTATTCTGAAATCTCTATGTATGTATTAACCGGATCTCACAAGTATTTTGGAAAGTATTTGGATTCAGTTGTAGGTTCCTAGATTGGAGAGGATGATGATCTAGTTTTCTTCTTCACTCTCTCCAAAACCATTCAAAGGAATATTCCCTCGACATTCCACCAAAAAGCTCCACGGTTGATCTTCAAGGCTTCCAGCAACAAATGCTCTTCTTCTCCTCTTCCTCCAAATTTTTCTAAAATTAGTCCGGTTACCTGCTTGCAGCTTTAAAATTGTTTAGATATATCAATTTCATAGTTTATTTTACATATATCTTTCTGCCTTAAAGCTCATAAGCTAGATCTCATTCCTAAAAGAAATTTTACAAGCATTCTAGATCTAGTTTTAAGGAAAATTGTCATTTTTCAAGGCTATGAAAGTAGATCTATATCTTGCTGAATGCATGGTTGTTTCCTTAGAATCTAAAAATTTATATTCAGAAATTTAAGTGCTTCATATTGGCTGCCCCAAAATCAGGCCAAGATCCCAAGGAAAGCTTGCTTTCCTTGGTTCTTTTTCTGCTTCTTTAAAAACTAGTTTTAACTTAGAATTTTTGGGTAAAATGTTTGCTGATCCAAAAGTACTTTAATATTACTTTTGGGCATATTTAAATGTGATAATATTTCTGGTTTTTATCATGTGTAACAGGAAAGGGGAGGAGGCGCTGTCCGGAAAGCATTTTTGGACCATTCGAAACTCCCCAGGGGGTCTCCGTCTTCCAAAATTTCAAATTTTTGCAATTTGTAAACCTTTGGTCTCATTCCATATAAGGACCAGGTGGATTAATTTCAGTTTTCTTATATTGTAATTGCTTCTAATAAAATGAAAAATATCTTAGAATAGGCTCTCTCGAGCCTATTCACCATCCCCCCTAGGGGAATCTGCGTCCGTTTCACTTTTTTCTGTTCTAGTTTAGTATTGACATGTAGGATTGTATAATTTGATAATATTTTGCATTATTCCATATTTTGAATTCAAAATTATCTATACTCCTTACCCCACGACTTCCCGATTGACCCGCAAGGGGAAAGAGATGAGTGGTACGACTAATTAGAAAACCGGTGTTGTGTATCTTTGATTCCATTTTTATTAATTGTTTTAATAATAAAAATAAAATCAACCCCTCCTTGATTCATCGATTGAGGTCCAGTTGGACCGAAAGAGGTTCCTGGAGGGTTTTCTTTTTAATAAGAACACCTCTTTTAAAATTTACTAAAAATAACAAAGACTCCAGTGTGTATGCTCTGTACTTGGCTACAGTTCATCTGATCAGTCAAGCTTCATCAAAAGCACTTGAGTGACTAGATTAATTAGTATTAACCTCCCAAATTGACAAACCATCAAGCGAAAATCCAACGCCTCGAACGAACTGTAAACGGTGGCAAAATACCCAAAGGAGTGGGAACAACTAGAAAGTGACCTCGAGGCACCGATCTCTGTCACACCCTGATGGGTGCGTTATGAACAATTGTCTCTGATACTCCATTCTAGCCCACAAACACCTTGTGGGTAGCCATGAAAGTTCACTTTTGGACATACTCCAAGTACCCCTCGGGTATATCTGGAGTCCCCTTTTCGCCTAATTTAATTCATTCACATTTCACATTAATTTAAAATTTACCAAGAGACATTTGCAAAACATTCTTTCAAGCACATGCAAACACATTATTTTCTCTATTGAATCCATTTAAGGAACCGGTGATTTACTTTGATCAATTCTTTTGATTATATATATATTGAGTGTCATTACTGTGCTTATATGCTTTAAATCATGCATGTTGTTATCTTTTGTTTCGTGACTGGTTAATTTCAAAACTCCTAAACAACTTAATTAATATAACACCATCACACTAAGTAGTTCTACCCCCCTTGGATTCGTTAGGAGTTAGCCTGAATGGAGGAGTCAAGAACAAGGTGACATCCTTGACTCAAGACTTTCCCCCAAGGACACACCGAGTGGCTTGAAGATTTCTTCCACGTAACCCATGTGCATGAAAGGAAGAAACAGGCACCAAAGACACTCGATGGCAGAATGTGTGGGAATGTTGACTAGTCATTACAAAATTCAGTCTCAAAACCTTATATATATTTCCTTTGGAATGTCGGGGATGAGCTAACATATTTCCAAAGCCCAAGTTTATGTTTCGTCGTGAGTCCATAGAAGTTCGAAGGGTTTGGCAATGGTGATCTGGTTCGAAAATCTTGTCCATATGAGTGTGCTGATGATTGGTGAGCACATTTCCACACTCACCCGTCACCTTGGTGTTCCATGACAAGGATGACACCAGTAATCGGGGCCTAGACGTGAAGAATTTCGAGGGATACACCTGCCTTCATATACCCACACCTCCAGCGACGCATTGCCTGGACACTCTCTCCCCGTAGGTGTTTTTTCAGGGACCCCTGATACCATTCGCTGCCCCCAAATCATCCACAGAAGGAGACAATCCTGGGCTGCTCCCTATAGGAGCATTTGTTCAGATGGGAGCATTAGAGGTCTAATACCTACACAACCAATTTTTTCAATTCCACTTGCCAAGGGTGATGAGGCTAGTGGAGGTATGCTCCACTTTATTGCCTATGGGAGAGCCCACCTCACTGGAGGAGAGGAGTACAAGAATGAAAATCCATCGTAAAGGATTGCCTCGGCCAAGAGCAATGCGACCCTTCTTCCGGACCTCATGCCTAACAATGTTACCCAGAGAGGAAGGAGGTGGTGGATGAGGTTGAGTAGGGGAAAGATGCAAAATTCCTTTCCAGTGTGTGCCCATGCAGAAATATGCATTTCAACACAGTGGAAAACACACGCTTTGGATAGAAAAAGGGCATTATGCTGACTCATCAAGCCAGCTAAAAGGTCCAAAACCCAGTATATGGTGACTCACCTAAGAGCAAACGGAAAGGCATCATACTCAGAATCCACAACAGTAGCTGAGCACGTCAGGCTATCACTCAAGCTAAGCGTACCCACTAGCTCCATGATGTTTATTCATATTTGTAAATTGTGGCGATAGTTCCACTCTCTAGATTGTTAACATTTGATTGTGACTGGAAACAGTTTTTAGGTTTGTTTCATAGATTAATTATAAATACACTTCCGATAGAGGGAGAAAAGAGTTGGTTGGTTGGGAAACTTTCAAGGGCTGAGGCTCTCTGTTGTAAATAGTATCTGATTTCTGTGTTATGAATAAATTTGCATAGGAAGGATTGTCTTTCAAGACAGATATTCCTGTGTCGTTGCTTCTTTCAATATGTAATCTCTTTACGTGAAATGTTCTTCATGTTTTCATTCCAGTTTGTTAATTTTTTTCATGTCTAAAATGAGTGTATAACAGTTTGGAATTCATACATGCTATGCTGCGTCTGTGGTTTCAGACATTCATTAAGTTTTCTTCTAAAGTTATGTAGAATTCATCTTGTTGGTGCTCTGCGTGATGGACTATTCCCTCTCATCTACTAATCACCCGCTAAATATCTCCTGATTGCAAGATCGATGGATATCTTGCCTCTGTTTTTAAATTAACGCCATTCTTTACCTCCTGCAAAATGTTCCTTACTCGGACCTTCGACTCCATTTCCAATGGTCCCTTACCTTGATAGTCCTACCTGCATCTTACATTAACGTACTTTGTTCCATTCAGGAGTCTGGCCTCCTGACCATTCTTGATCGAATATCCTACATGAAGTAAACCTAAAAACAAGCGAGAGATCCCTCTCTGACTACGTAAGGCCAGAGGCATAGTCTAAAGTGGTTCTACTATTGCCCGGGAGAGAGCCCTTTTTTCTGCCCAACCTATGGGAATGATCCCGGCGCTAACAAACTGGCGCCATTTCCAGGGACGAGATTGAGGATCATCCCTGGGAACAATGATTAGACATCAAGAAGGTTGAGCACTTTTCACCTGGTGACTCCGCTCTTGAAGGATTCAGACTTCAGCGACTCCACTGGTGGTATGACCCAGAAATCAAATGGTCAGAAAAAAACTGGCAGGCTTTGCTGGGGAAACATGGGCCCCTTGTAAGGCCCAAAAATGCATGGTGAAAGGTTAAGATACTTGAGTTTACATTTCTTCCAAGACAACTTGTTTTGTCTTGTAATTTTGTTCTTATCCTTTCCTAGATTTATCAAAAAAAACCTTCTATGGTTCAATTCGTTCGGAACAGAATTATGAATATATTCATGTTTATCCTTCTTTACGAACCAAAAGTGTTGCATCATCTTGTACATGTGATTCTGACCCATATTTTTCTCCCAAAACTCATGACATTGAAGGTCACCCCTGTGAACCTCATGAAACCTCGATCAATAGTGCATCTATTGCGCCTAACCTAGTCTCTCCCAGTCTTCCAAGCCGGTACAAACCACTACAATTACCTCCCATCCTCCATGATTTTCCTATGAAACATTACAAGTACCTCCCCAAATTTGATGGAGAGTCTAAAGACTTCACTGCCGAGAAACATTTACAAGCCTTTGAACATTTCTCTGACCTCTTTGAGATGGAGCATGACAATGTTTATATGAGGACTTTTGCCCAGTCTTTGTAAGGAGATGCTAAAGAATGGTTGAAACACTTACAACCTCAATCCATCAATACCTGGGAAGATTTTTCTTGCGCCTTTTTAAATTTTTGGGGTAGGAGAAGGCCATTGGATCAAATACTTTCATAATTTTATTCCCTAAAGAGGCATGAGGGTGAGGCCATATCTAATTTTAACATAATATTTGCAAGCTTTTATTATAACATGCCTAAGGAAGTCCAACCTCTTGAGAACTCTGCTAAGATCTATTATGCAACCACCTTTCCTCCTGAACAGTCATTACTTCTTCTGGAAAGAAAATCAGCCACTCTGCAGCATATGTTTACTGATTGTTTGTAGGTTGAGGAAAAAATTAAGATGTCCAAAAATTTGTCAGGTAAGGACGACGGTGGTGAAATAAAAGATACATTAAAATTGGTTGGGCCCTACAAGCAGAAAAGGAGAGTACCTGTTCAGCTAAATATTTCCCTTGGTAGACAGAAAGATGATCAGCTCGATATAGGAGCATATGGTTCTACAGGCCTGTTTTCTGAAGACTGCAATCTGCTAAGCACCGGGTCTGTAAAGGACGATTTTATAAAGGATTTTGGTGTGCCTGTGTATGATGAGTATGAGGAGGAGTACTTGGGGGCTATGCCTAAAGAGCCAGATATAGAACCAAGGTTTGCTAATGGAGAAAGTCAAGTTGCAATGCAAAGTCAGAAGGTTGGGACAGGGAAGGATGATAAATTTGCTGAAGGTGATAGCCTACCCCTTTGTTATTCCTCTTTTGAATTAATACGACACATGATTAAAGCCTCTAATAAGAAACAAAAGTTAGAGGGTATGGTGCATTCCATAAACTTATGTGGAAAAGAAGATGACAAAGAGGAACAATCATGCAACCCCTCTCCGTCTACTGATGCGTCGGGAATTTGTGATGAGGTGTTGAGTCACGAAGAAGGAGGCAACAGTCCTAAAATAAATACATTTTTTAATTTTCTACCTTTAGGAATATCACCCCATAAAGGAGGAATATGCCTACTCGGTTCCGTTGAAGAAAAGGAAGACGTTCATATTGAGGCACATGAAGAAAGTGAAGCTCTAGTTGCAAAAATTTTGAGTGAAAGGATGGATGTTTCATTGGAGAAAGATTCTGTGGGCCCTCTTCTATAATATTTCAAGTATCAGCCTGATACCTCACTAGAGGAAGGGAGTTCTGGACAACTTTCCCATGAACAAAGGACAGAATATACTGGAGGTTTCCGTGTTTTCTATGATCCCATAGCAGAATACATGGAAGGGATGGGTAATGGTAATGAATGGTTGCATCTCTTCTCTAAAAATCAATTTATTTGTTATTTCCTTCTTCCACTATCTTCTTCATTTATGTTCATCAAGCACGAAAAAAGAACAAAACTATTAGGCAAGTTGCTTGATTGGATTCATTGGAAGTCCGATTTCACTTAATCGGACTTATGCACTAAATTAGGTAGAGTATGTAGGAACAAATAAGCTCAGCAATCATCAAGCATTTCCTTCATTGCTATTTTAGTTTGTTTTCATTTTCAGTTATAAGCACAGGTTTGCAGTCAAGAGCATGGTTTGCAAGAGTGGCATAACTTCGCTAAAGCAGTAGCTCAGTACAGGTTGAAGTTTTCAAAGGAAATATTGGGGACGACCTAATGGATTTGGAAATTGGCCTACGAGGGTTATTTGCTACCTCGCTGGAAGGATAGCATCCCTCATGGAGCCAGCTGTTAGCACTCCGTTTGCAACGGTCAATTTATGGGCTTGACAAAGTTCAAAAAGGGTCTTACTCATTTGAAAATTATGTGAACGGCCTTCAGATTATCAGAGGCACATTTTCCATGTTTTGAGACCATCATATAATGAAAAGAGCTCAATCTACGATGGTAGATTCCTCCGGAGGTGAAGACTTGCAGTAGCATAGACGATAGAGATAGGCATCATAAACCAACGATCTGGGATCACAAGGAAGAAAAGCGACGATAGATCGTGGTTTTGGCCAAAGACGCAAGAGAATGGTTGAATTTGGCATTCGTGAATTTTGTTAAAACGGGAAAACAATGAAAGGTCAAGATCGGGGTGAATCCCAACCGATGGCCCAAGACAGTCTCGCTGAACAAACATCCTCGGTAGAGGGAAATTTCCCAAATTGCAAAACAGGTTAAAGGGCGGAAGCATCTGATGGTGGAGATGAAAGCAGAAGCAGATCTACGATCCTAGCTAATTTCACAAGCCAGACTTGTGTGGATAAATCTGCGATTCCAAATCATGAAAAGTGGTATCAACCGCAAATATCTACAATCATGGTGACTAGGGGAACAGATCCACGGCTGTGTCTCTTTTCGTGATTTGAAACTAGCACGAACAACGTTAGGATCCTAATTCATGAAAAGGTGACAGGACCCACTCAGATCGATGGTTGCACAGCAAGGTCGATCACGATGGACGGGTAAGAACACACCACGATTTAAAGTTGCTCGTTGTATCAAGAGAGGAAAAATTGGCGACAGAAGTAAAGAAACGTGGACGGTGGACATGAAAAGTTCCCCAAATCGGAGGGCTGAGGAAGCCTTAGGGCTGTAAGTGTCACATCCAGTGCAGAGATGACGGTGGAAGGGATGTTCATATGCATAATCTGCCTCCCGATAGATTGGCCCATTCACCGATGCCATTTGTAGCGTGCGTACAGGTGAAATCATCCCTGTGGTAGAGTCATATTTCCTAAAGATAGGCGGCTTCCATGTGAGTTGGCCTATGGAAGAAATAAAAATAACCGACAAATCCACTACTCACATGGGGCAAGGCCAGCACGAAGGGGGAGACCATTCTGTTTCCTACATCACGAGAGCGAGGAAGCGTGGGAGCATCTACTTCATGTGCTTTGCAGCATGGATCAACTATACAAGGTGGCATTCGAAAATACTTCCCGCAGCAAATGGTAACATGTCGCAGTCGACTAAGCAATGTGACTAGATTCCCAACAGGTAAAGGATCACCATGCCCGCACCCTTACACATGTCGACACCAAAGACACTCGATGGTAGAATACGTGGGAATGCTGACCGGTCATTACAAAATTTAGTCTCAAAACCTTATATATATTGCCTTTGGAATATTTGGGATGAGCTAACATATTTTCAAAGCCCAAGTTTTCGTTTCGTCGCGAGTCCATAGAAGTTTGAAGGGTTTGGTGATGGTGATCTGATTTGAAAATCTTGTCCATCTGGGTCTGCTGATAATTGGTGAGCACATTTCCACACTCACCCGTCACCTTGGTGTCAGATGCCAAGAATGATACAAGTCATCGAGGCCCGGACATGAAGAATTTTGAGAGATACACCCACCTTCAGATACCTGCACCTCCATCGATGCATTTCTTGGACACTCGCTCCCCATAGGTGTTTTTTTAGGGACCCCTAATACCGTCACTGCCCCCAAATCCTCCATAGAATGAGACAGTCCTGGACTACTCCCTGTAGGAGCATTTGTTTGGATGGGAGCATCAGGGGTCTAATACCTGCACATCCCGGTTTGTAAATTCCACTTACCAAGGGTGATGGGGCTGGTGGAGGTATGCTCCACCTTATTTCCTATGGGAGATCCCACATCACTAGGGGAGAGGAGTACAAGAATGACAACCCACTGTAAAGTCCCTCCTCAGCCAGGAGCAATGTGACCCTTCTTCCAGACCTCATGCCTAATAGTGTTACCAGGAGAGGAAGGAGGTGGTGCATGAGGTTTAGTAGGGGAAAGATGCAAACTACCCTTCCATGGTGTGCCCATGTAGAAAGACTCATTTGAACATTGTGGAAAACACACACTTTGGACAGAAAAGGGGAATTATGCTAACTCATCAGGTCGGCTAAAAGGTCCAAAAACCAGTAGATGGTGACTCACCTAAGAGAAAACAAAAAGGTGTCATACTCAGAATCCACAACAGTAGCCGAGCACGTCAGGCTGTCACTCGGGATGAGTGCACCCACTAGCTCCATGATGTTTATTCACATTTGTAAATTGTGGCGATAGTTCCACTCTCTAGACTGTTAACATTTGATTCTGACTAGAACCAGTTTGTAGGTTTGTTTCGGAGAGTAATCTCAGCACTGAAATAGTATAAATACACTCCCGATAAAGGGAGAAAAGAGTTGGTTGGTTGGGAAACTTTCAAGGGATGAGGCTCTCTGTTGTAAATAGTATCTGATTTCCGTGTTATGAATAAATTTGCAGAGGAAGGATTGTCTTTCAAGACATAGATTCCTGTGTCGTTGCTTCTTTCAATATGCAATCTCTTTACGTGAAATGTTCTTCATGTTTTCGTTCCAGTTTGTTAATGTCTTTCATGTCTAAAATGAGTGTATAATAGGCTAGAATTCATACATGCTATGCTCCATCTGTGGTTTCATACATTCTTTAAGTTTTCTTCTAAAGTTATGTAGAATTCATCTTGTTGGTGCTCTGTGTGATGGACTATTCCCTCTCATCTACTAATCACCCACTAAATATCTCCTGATTGCAAGATCAACGGCTATCTTGCCTTTGTTTGTAAATTCACGTCATTCTTTACCTCCTGCAAAATGTTCCTTACCCAGACCTTCGACTCCATTGCCAATGGTCCCTTACCCTGATAGTCCTACCTGCATCTTACATTAACCCACTTCGTTCCATTCGGGAGTCTGGCCTCCTGACCGTTCTTGATCGAATATCCTACGTGAAGTAAACCAGAAAACAAGCGATAGATCCCTCTCTGACTGCACAGGGCCAAAGGCGCAGTCTAAAGCGGTTCTGTTGTTGCCCGGGAGAGATCCTTTTTTCCGCCCAACCTACGGGCACGATCCCAGTGCTAACACCAAGAATATTTATATAAAACAATGACTACCTATTTTGATGGATGGACAATATAACCAATGTTTAAATACCATGTGCAATGGCTTTGTCTAATTCTTTAAAGGTGAAAAAAAATTCAATTATCACCTAATATCAAGAAATGCATATTTGCCACATTTGGATTATTATTAGGCCATGTGATCTACAAAGAGGGAATAAAAGTTGATTTATAAATATTATGGTAATTCTTCACTTAAAACCTCCAGTCAACCCTAATCATGTCAGAATACTACTAGGGAATACAAGCTATTATAGAAAATCTATTAGATATTATCCTCACATGAATTTTCCATTGGAATAATTTATAAAACTAAATATTGAATTCCACTCGACCACAGAATGTGAACAATCATTCAAGCTATTAAAAAGAAATTTGGTCGAAGCTCCAATCTTGAGATTTATAGAATGGTTGAAGTTATTTCATGTACATATTGATTCACCGAGGTTACAATCGAAGCAATACTCACACAACCTGGTGACGAAGGAATGGATCACCCAAATTCCTATGCTAGTCGAAACATGAACAAGGTAGAACGAAACTACTCCACAACAGAACATCAAGCACTGATATTTTCCCTACAAAAGTATAAACACTTTATGCTGCCTAACTCGTTTATATTCTTCATAGATCATCAAGCATTTAATAACTTGATCAATAAACCACTACATCATGGTTGTATATCAAGGATAGAGACTAAAGAAGATACAATTGGGATAGATGGTGAAATATTTGATGCACACTTATTCAGAGTCAAATCCAAACCAACAAAACTTGCAAATATAAAAAAGTTTCTACAAGAAGGATAGGCTCCAACTCGTATGATGGAGGAAAAGAAGAAAAAATTATCAATAAAATTTGCACCTTATACCTTAATCAATGGATATTTATAAAAATTAGGACCTGATGATGAGTACTCCATCAATGTGCCCTCGACCTTAAAATACAAGTCGTCATATAAGAAGCACATGTCTAGTTGATAGGAGAACAATACCGGCTTGATACAATTGCAAGTAAAGTCTTACAATCAATATTATGGTGTCCAATTTTAAACAGAGATTGCAAAGCATACATTAAAAAATGTGTCTGATGTCAGCATATGGGTCAACCATTGAAAAGTCATGAAATGCCACTCATATCCATAAATCCTAGTCACACATTTGAAATATGTGAAATAGTCTTTTTCAGTCCATTTCCAAATCACAGTTTAAGGACAAGTGCCCAATACATTATTACTATAGTCAAGTATGTAACCAAGTGGGCAGAAGCAGAACTAGTTGAACCATGTTCAGGCAAGGTTGTAGAAAAATTCATTCATGAAAATATCATCATAGGTTTTGAATCTCTAGTTACTCTTATTAGTGACCTTGGAACTAACTTTATCAACAAAACAATCACAATACTACTGAAGGAATTCGTGATAGATCACCACAAGCGTCTCATCTTATCATCCTTAGTCAAAGGACATAGTCGAATATTTCAATAAAAAATTGACCAAAGGACTGACCAAGATATATAGCATCAAATCCTCAGGGGTTTAGAGCAATTGGTAATAAGGAATTGAGATAATAAGTTGTAAATGGAAGATCACGAGTTCAAATCCCTCATGGGTACGCACTTAAATAATAAATATAAAAATAAAAAAGATATGTGGCATGAACAAGGATGACTGGGAGGGAAAGATACAAGAAATACATGGGCATACAAGATAGCCTATAAAATATCTACAGGATTTATGTTGTTTAAATTAGTATATGGATAAGAGGTTGTCGTACCCCTACATTTCAAACAATAGGCTCCAGTAATCGCACAAGTCTTACACTTAGGCGTTGCAAAAGCCATTGAATGGTAGACTATTTGAGTTATCAAAGTTAGAAGACTAAAGCATAGATTCCATGCACCATCAATAAGTTCAAAAGCAACAACAAAATATTGGCATAACAAAAAAATCCAATGAAAAGATATTTCAGTCGACGACCTACTTCTCCTATACAATGAACGCATAAAAGGAAAACAAAAAATGTTGGAGACTATATCGTTAGGACTCTATGTTGTTGAAGATATAAAAAACAATGGGCCAGTGTGATTAAAGTCTCTACAAGGTTTTGTATTCAAAAACATCGTGAATAGAGCCCAAGCAAAATGTTACTAATTGTAGTAAGAGGAACATTGTCGACTAGTGGTAGTATCACCACTAGCCAATCAAGGTGCCCAGTAGGTTTACACTAAAATAGGAGCAATTGATTATTTCATTTAAAAAAAATATCATTACATTAATAAATAGATAAAAATGTATAAATGAGGAAACTTATATGCAGATTTTCATATAGAGTTAGGAGTTAAAGAATGAGTTTCCATCATAATTACAAAACTAGTTGATCTCCATGATGTTGACAAATGAAAGTGACTGATGATCACAAAACTAGTTGATTTGGTTAGTTTTTCTGGATCGTATTAGCTTAGCTAGGATCTTTATTTGAAAGAATAAAAAATAAAACAATATGCATAAGATATAACAGATACACAAGACACAAAGGTTTTCACCAGGGAAACCATAAAGGAGAAAACCCTACAAAATTCCTTAGAATAGTATAGTCATAAAAACTGTATCATAAGATGAACCAACCTGGTAATAAGAAGCCTTCAACATATATCTCTCTCTCCTCCTTTTCTCTCTCTCTCTCTCTCATGCGAACTCGAGTGAGTGTGAGGTGTCTATAAATGAGGGAGGGTGCCTCCCTATTTATACCTTTCAAGTGACCGACTTATTACATGATTGGGGCCGACCTCTTACCCTAACAAGGATGAATTATCCTAGAGAGACTCCAAAAATACATTACATGATGTTAGACTGGGGACTATTTCTCTGACTTACAACAAAGGTTTTACCTCAAGGTCTATACAAAATAATGACATCTTGAAAGGAGGAAAACACATATTTGATGGGCATACAACAACATACAATCATAATATACATCAGAATATATTTCAAAGTTACAAATACATCAACACTCCCTCTTAAATAGGAAGGTATTCTCTTTCTTCCACAATCATCAACACATCTGGTCCAGTCATCATCATAGTTGTTTCCATCATCATCTTCTTAGCGATCATCAAATGGTACTATCTATCATCAGAAGTTTCTAGTTTTTCATGTTGGGTGTAGGACTAGTCCTCATCCAGGTCTTATGAGCAATCCATCATGTAAGAATAGTCCAAGGCCTTCTTTACATTTCCACAATAATAACCTGCGTCTCCTACCTTTATGTCGTTGTATCCAAATCATCTCTTTTGTCCCGCACAAAATAAAACAAAGCACACAAAGCATGCAGAGCACAACCCATATGTATAACACCTGCGTTCTATCACCATAGGAGTATGCCAAAATATTTCACGTCATTAAGAGAACCTACAACTTCCACTATACGAGAATCGCCTAGGAGCACACCAAATGCATTACGTCTCTCCATTGTCAACCTGCATTCTACTAGCATAGGAGAATTTCCTAGGTGCACCTCAAGTGCCTTGTGACCTTATCATCTCCAACATGGGAACACACACACACACACACACACACACATAAGGGCTGGTTATGAGAAAACAACCTGCTACATGAGGGATTTTACATTCCATGTCAACCTCAAGGGCTTATTACATCCGAGTAACATGTGTACCACACCATGAATCCTATTTACACTCAGACAACCCATGAGACTTATTACATTCGAATAACATGCGTACCATGTCAGGGCTCATATTTCCGTTCAGATAACCTGTGTCAGGACTTATTACATCTAAATAACCTATGTACCATGCCAAGGATCATATTTACATTCAGATAACCTGTCTCAATATTTATTACATCTAAGTAACCTGTGTATCACGACAAGACTCGTATTTACACTCAGACAACCTACATGACCAATTATGTCTAAGCAACTTGCTACACCATGGTCTTTTCCACTTGGACAACTTGTCTCATTTCCCATGTGAGATTTCATGTGTCTGCATCTTTTGGTCTCTTGCTATTTCTAGCATAGAAACATATTAGGACTAATTACATCCAAGGATAACTTGCGATCTTCGGCAGGACTTATTACATCCAAGGAAAACCTACAATGATGATTACATGTGAGTAACCGATGATATTTGCCAATATTTTATGCTCAAACAACCTGCCTCTTCAACTATGCTAGAACTCATCACTCCCTCTTTCGAGGGGTCTTGTTCTCGATCACACCAAGTCTTTCTCTAAAGTACAAAAAATTCACTCTAGCTAGAGGATTGGTCAACAAATCGACTATCTTCTCATCTGTTTCCACGTACTGGAACTTCATTTCTCCTCTTTTCACGTTATCCTTGATATAGTGGAAGACAAATTACCACAACTATGATTTTTGTAGAAGATACAAGTCACATCTAACAGGAGATCAAACAAATCAGACACTAGCTTCCACACCCACATTGCCTCACATCTAGATGAGAAAGTGACAACATACTCTGCCTTAGATGCACTGAGTGCCACACATGAATGCTTCTTTCCAAACTAGGAGGTCATGCTAGATACCAAACTTAAGAAACAACCCAAAGTGCTCTTCCTATCATTAGCACTACCTATCCAATCTGAGACAACATAACTTTGTAGGTTAATCATTTGATTCACATCATACCTGATCCCATAATCCACCGTACCCTTTAGGTACCTCAATACATGCTTTGCAACTATTAGGTGAACACGTATCGGATATGTCAGGAACTAGCTCATGGTGATCATAGCAAAGCATAAGGATGGTCTTGTATTCTTCAGATACATCAATGAGCTAATTATCTAATGATACATCGTGGTATCAACAAACTCTGATGAAGCATCACACATACGCTTTAGTTTTGATGCCATAGGTGTGGCTATTGCCTTGCATTCCAGCATTCAGAATCTCTTTAGAATGTCGACTGTATACTTTCCTTGACTAAGGAAAATCCCATCTACACTCTACCACACCTCCATGACTAAGAAGTAGTGCATCATCCCTAGGTCTTTCATCTTGAACTCTGTATCAAGTCTCCTTCTTGCATATTTAATGAGTTCATCCTCACCCTTCAAGAACAAGTCATAAACATATAGCAGGAGCATCACTAGTTTTTTTCCTTCAACCTTGAAGTAAAGGTCAGAATCTGCTTTACTCTTGGTAAATCCTAGGCTCATCAGGAATTTATCCATTGTACTGTGCCATGTCCTTGGTTCCTATTTCAATCCATACAAGGCCTTCTTCAATTTGCACACATGATTCTTCCTATCACGTGTACTGAATCCCAATGGTTGTTCTATGTATACTTCCTCCTTGACTACACCATTCAAGAATTTCATCTTGATATCCATCTGGTGTATCTTCCATTTCATAACTGCATCCAATGCAAGTATAGATCTAATGGAATTTTATCTCACCACGGGTGCAAATGTCTCTTTGTAGTCTATGTCTTATTTTTTTGAGAAGCCTCGTACTACGAATATTTCCTTGTTTTCTCGATGCTGGCATTTGCTGCATGCTTGATATTATAGATCCACTTCGAAGTCATGATGATTTTCTTTTCTAATCTTGAAACTATATCCTAGATCTCATTCTTCATGATCAAATGATACTCCTCAATCATGGAATCCTTCCATTTTTTTTTCTGCAGCCTCTTCATAGGTGGAGCGTTGTCATTAATGTCACACAACAGGTCCACATAGTTGTTATAACGCTTTGTGATTTTCCTTTCTCTACGCATTCCTTCTGAAGCACCATACTTTTCTGCTTCTTGTATGAGCTCCCATTCCCATTTTGGTTTCCTCTTGTAGGGGTCTCCTCTTGTAGGGGTCCTTCTTGAGAAGTGTCTCTACCGACTCTTGTGGTTTTGACATGTCATGATATTCATGGTATTTTGGAATTGTTTCTCCAATTTTCATGCCTCAGATTCTCATTTCTTCAGGTTACTTGACCTCTTGAATAGGCAACCTCCTAGATCTGAAGTATGCCAAGTCTTCACCAAAGGTTACATATCTACTGATGTCGATCTTCTTGAATCCTGTGAAGTATCTTCGGTAGGCCTTTGATGTATCACTGTATCCTATGAATATAACCTTACTCCCAGAAGGATCGAGCTTGCAAAGGTTACATATCTACTGATGTCGATCTTCTTGAATCCTGTGAAGTATCTTCGGTAGGCCTTTGATGTATCACTGTATCCTATGAATATAACCTTACTCCCAAAAGGATCGAGCTTGGTCCTCTTCTCCTTTGCAATATGTATGTACACCGGGCAGCCAAATATTCTAATATGGTTGACTTCTTGTTTCTCTCCTTAGAAAGCTTCTTCCAAAGTTTTTTTGTCAAGTACTTGATGAGGAGTATGGTTATGTACATACACAGTTGTCCTTGCTACTTCCTCCCAAATGTGCATAGGAAGATCCTGGTCATGTAGAATTTCTTTTGTTTCNCCTGGTCATGTAGAATTTATTTTGTTTCTTCCATTATGGTTCAATTCTTTCATTTTGTAACCTCATTCTGCTGAGGAATGTATGGAGTGCTTAACTCCCTCTTTCATTTTGTAACCTCATTCTGCTGAGGAATGTATGGAGTGCTTAACTCCCTCTTAATCCCAGACTCTCTGCAAAGTTCCTTGAATTCTTCTGAGGTGAATTGTATTCTATTATTTGACTACATATTCTTGATATTCCTTTTAGTTTGGTTCTTGACCAAGGATTTATATTCCTTAAACTTACTGAATGCTTCATTTTTCCCTTTCAATAAATACATCCAAGTATTACATGATAAATCATTCATAAAGGAAACATAGTACACATACCCGCTTAATGAGCTAGAATACGTGTTCTCATAAATCCAAGTGTATTATCTCCAATATTCCTTTAGCCTTGATTTCATTGCTGGGAAATGTCTTCTTTGCATTCTTTCCTTGTGCACATCCTTTGCAATTGCCTTCATGCTTTTCCTGGNCCAAGTGTATTATCTCCAATATTCCTTTAGCCTTGATTTCATTGCTGGGAAATGTCTTCTTTGCATTCTTTCCTTGTGCACATCCTTTGCAATTGCCTTCATGCTTTTCTTGGATTTCTGGAAGTCCGTAGACTTCTTTGCTTTCCATCAGTAGTGATATATAGTGCACATGTGCAAGCCTTTCGTGCCATAGTTCACTTGGTTCTATTAAATCATGGACCAATGCTTTTTCAGGCTGTCCCTTTAGCTTATACAAGACTCCATCTTCTTCTTGTTAGTTTTTCTAGATCTTATTATCTTAAATAGGATCTTTGTCTAAAAGAATAACAAGTACAACAAGATGCATAGGATATAACATATACACAAGACACAAAGATTTTTGTTGGAGAAACCATAAAGGAGAAAACCCTATAAGATTTCTCAGANGAATAACAAGTACAACAAGATGCATAGGATATAACATATACACAAGACACAAAGATTTTTGTTGGAGAAACCATAAAGGAGAAAACCCTATAAACTTCCTCAGAATAGTATAGTCACAAAGACTATTTCATAAGATGATTTTCCCAGTAATAAGAAGTATTCAACAGCTATATATCTCTCCCCCCTTCTCTCTCTCTCTCTCTCTCTCTCTCTCTCTCTCTCTCTCTCNTTCATAAGATGATTTTCCCAGTAATAAGAAGTATTCAACAGCTATATATCTCTCCCCCCTTCTCTCTCTCTCTCTCTCTCTCTCTCTCTCTCTCTCTCTCGCTCTCTCTCTCTCTCTCACGCGAACTTGAGAGTGTGTGAGGTGTGTATAAATGAGGGAGAGCGCCTCCCTATTTATACCTTTCATGTGACTGACCAAATACATGATTGTGCCGACCTATCTCACTAACAGGGCAGCTTCTCCTAGAGAGACTCCAAATACACATTACATGATTTCACACTAGGGACTATTTCCTTGACTTACAATGGAGGTTGTACATCAAGGTATAGACACAATAAATACATCCTACAAGGAGGTAAACACATCTCTAATGGGGTTACAACAACATACAATGATAATATACATCAGAATATATTATGAAGTTACAAATGCGTCAACACTCCCTCTTAACTAGGAATGTATTCTCTCTCTTCCATAGTCATCAACACATCTGGTCAAGTCTTCATCGTGGAGTCATCATCAGGGATTCATAGAGTCATCATCATAGTTGCTGCCATCATCATCTTATTATCAATCATCAACTGGTACTGTATGTCCTCAAAATTTTCTACATATCCAACCCTCTTTAAGCATGGGTATAGGCATATTCCTCATCCAGGTATTCATCACATCTCTAGCAAGCCATCTCGTAGGACTCCTATCTAGGACCTTCTTTACATTGCCACTGAAATAACTTGCGTCTTCTACCTTTATCTCATCGTACCCAGTTCATCTCATTTTTTCCTACCCAAAACAAAATAGAGCACCAAGAGCATCCATGGTAAACCTGCGTTCTACCAGTAAAGGTGAACCGCCTTGGTGCACCTCAAGTGCTTCATGGCCTAATCATCTCAACATGGGAACAAACACACACACACACACATATAAGGATTGATTATGTTCTAGGTCAACATTAAGGACTTATTACATATGATCAACCTGCATCTCGGATATTTTATGTTCAAATAACCTTCGGTGCGTATTACATCCGACTAACCTATGTACCATGCCAAGGCTCATATTTACACTTGAATAACCTATTACAGGACTGATTATGTCCAAGGATAACCTGAAAGGTTCTCCATGACTGATTACATCCAAGGACAACCTATAGGAATGATTACGTCTGATCATCCTGTTTCACCGTGATTTTTCCCGCTCAGACAACTTGTCTCATTTCCCATGCGAGATATTGTGCATCCACTATTTCTATCATATAATCATATCTTGACTGATTACATCCAAGGATAACATGCGATCTTCGCTAGGACTTATTACATCCAAGGATAACCTACAAGACTAATTATGTTTGAGCAACCTACGAACTTTACCAGGATTTTACGCTCAGACAACCATTCTCTTTAGCTATGGTAGAACACATCACTCCCTCTTTCGATAGGTCTCATTCTAGATCACACCAAGTATTTCTTTGAAGTACTTGAAATTCACTCTCGCTAGAGGCTTGGTCAACACATCTATTATCTGCTCATCCGTTTCCACGTACTTGAGCTTCACTTCTCCTCTTTGCATCATACAAAAAAATGCAAGTCGGATTAAACAAATCAGATAGTAGATTTCAAAGCCATACTACCTCACAAATAGCCAAGAAAGTGGAAACATATTCTGCCTCATTTTTACTCAGTGCCACACATGATTGCTTCCTACTGAACCAAGAGATCATGCCAGATCCCAAACTGAAGCAACAACTCTAAGTTCTCTTCCTAGTAGTGGAGCTACTTGCCCAATCTGAATCAACTTAAATGTGTAGGTTAATATTCTGATTCACATCATATTTGAGCCCATAATCCACTATACCTTTTAGGTACATCAGTACATGCTTTGCAGCTATCAGGTGAACATGTCTCAGATCTGTCAAGGAATTGACTCAGGGTGTTCACTTCAAAGCATATGTATGGTCTCGTATTTGTCATGTACATCAATGAGTCGATCATCTGACAATACATAATGACATCAACTACCTCGGATGAAGCATCACTCAAAAGCTTCAATTTATATGCCATAGGTGTGGCTATTTCCTTGCAGTACAACATTTTGATCTCTTCAGAATATCCACTCCATACTTTCCTTGACTAATGAAGATCCCATATGCACTCTACCACAACTCCATGCCTAAGAATTAGTGCATCATACCTAGGTATTTCATCTCAAAATCTGTATCAAGTCTCCTCCTTGCATCTTTAATGAGTTCCTCTTCACCTATCTGAAACAAGTCATCGACATATAGCAGGAGCATCACTGGTATTCCGTCTTCAACCTTGAATTAGAGGTTGGAGTCTACTTTACTCTTGGTAGATCCCAATATCATTAAGAAGCTATCCATCCTATCATACCATGTCCTCGGTGCTTGTTTCAAACCATACAAGGCCTTCTTCAAATTGGACACATGGGTCTCGAATCCTAGTGATTGTTCCACGTACACTTCCTCCTCAACTACACTATTCAAGAAAGTTGTATTGACATCCATATGGTGTATTTCCATTTCATAACTGCTATCAATGCAAGTATGTTCCTAATGGAAGTGTACCTCACCACGGGTGCAAATGTCTCTTCGTAGTCTATGACTTCTTTTGGTGAGAGGCCTCATGCTACGAATCTTGCCTTGTATTTCTCTATGCTTCCATCTGCAGCATGGTTGATCTCATAGATCCACTTCGAATTCACAACATATGTCTTTTTCGGTGTAGGAACTATCTCCCAAACATCATCCTTCATGATCGACTGATACTCCTCGATCATAGAATCCTTCCATTCTTTCTTTTCCGCGGCCTCTTCAAAGTTGGAAGGTTCTCTGTCAATCATGTCACATAGTAGGGCCACATAGCTATTGTAGGGATTTGTCCTTTTTCTCTCTCTATGTATTCCTTCTAGAGTTCCATACCTTTCTTCTTCTCATATGAGCTCCTATGCCCATGTTGGTTTCCTCTTGTGGGAGTCCTTCTCAAGGAATGTCTCTGCTGGATGTGCCATGTCATGATCTTCATGGTCTTCTATAATTGCTTATGCAATTTCCATGTCTTGGGATCTTGTATCTTCAGGTTCCTCAACCTCTTGAATATGAGTCCTCCTAGATCTAAAGTATTCTGAGTCTTCATTAAAGCTTACATCTCTACCGATGTCGATATTCTTGAATCCTAGGGAGTATATTCAGTAGGCCTTTGACGTATCACTATATCCTACGAATATACCCTTCTTCCTAGAAGGATCATGCTTGGTCCTTTTCTCCTTGGGATATGTATGTACATCAAGTAGCCAAGTATTATCAAATGGATGAATTTTGGTTTCTCTCTAGAGAAATCTTCTTGCACAGTCTTGTTTTCAAGTATTTGATGAGGAGTACGATTATGTACATACACAATTGTCCTTGCTACCTCTGCCCAAAGGTGTATAGGAATATCTTGTTCATGTAGCATTGCTTTTGCTACTTCCATCATGGTTTGGTTCTTTTGTTCCGCAGCCCCATTCTCCTGAGGATTATATGGAGTGCTCAACTCCCTCTTATTCCTAGACTCTCTGCAGAGTTCCTTGTATTCATCCGAGGTGAATTATCAGCCATAATCTAACTGTAGAGTCTTGATATTCCTATCGGTTTGGTTCTCAACCAAGGATTTATATTCCTTGAACTTACTGAAAACTAATTTTTTTCCCTTTCAATAAATATATGCAAGTCTTACGTGAGAAATCATCTATAAAGGAAATATAATACACTTAACCACTTAATGAACTAGAATACATGGGTCCACATACATCTGAGTGTACTATCTCTGGTAGTATTTTGGCCTTGCTCTCACTGTTGGGAAATATATTCTTCAGATTCTTTCCTTGTGGACATCCTTTGCAATTGTCTTCATGCTTTCTTGGATCTCTGGCAGTCCTAAGACTGCTTTGATTTCCATTGGTAGTGCTCTACAGTGCACATGTGCAAGCCTTTTGTGCCATAGTTCACTTGGTTCAATTGACTCATGAACCAGTGCTTGTTCAGGTTGTACCTTTAGCTTATATAACAAGCCTTCGTCTTCTTCTCCAATTACTATTGCATCCTCTCACTACAATATTTGAACCCGAAATCCGACGACAGAATCCGATGTCATCCGACATTTTGCACAGATTTGTTGGACAACAATCAATCTACATAATTCCGACAACAAAATATTTATAGCTACGTCGAATATCCGATACTTGGGAGTCGGAATTATGACGCTTGTAGTGGCGGTTACCTGACACTTCCGTGTCGGATAGACGTCGGCTTTTCGACTCCTATAGTGGCTGTTATTCGACACCTCCATGTAGGATATTCAACATCTGTGAACCAAAAACAAGTTGGATATCCGACTCATACACGTTGGATATCCGACAGTTAGTATAGATTTTTTTGTAAAAAAAAATTAAGGTTTACATGATTTTAAATTTTATGGTTCCATACTTTTAACGGTAACTGTGTTCAAGGCGTCGAATATTCGATGCATGTCCATTATAAATATAAATTGTTTTAAACATTTCGACATGTTTGTTGACGATTGCGAAAATTATTTGTTCCTTGACGGACGTTTTCAGGAATAGTTTTATTCTTCAACGGGCGGTTGTGGGAATTTTTTTTTCATCGATAGACAGTTTGCCGGGAATTTTTTATTCTTCGATTTCTCTTTGTTTGACAAAACCTTGATGCATGGTTGATGAGTGGAACTTGATTTTTTAAGACAAACGGTTATATTCATTAATGAAGTTTATGACAAAATGTCAAATAGATTAAATATTTCAGATCCAAACGAAGACAACTGACAATTGCTTGCTAGACTATGGGATGCAGCGAAATGAAGGGGTGATGGCAAATGTTATTGTCCATGTACTCAATGCAGGGGATTTAAGAGGAGAAGAATATTGATCTCAGCAGCCACAAAACATTGCAGGGAACATGGACACGCTGAGGGGGGGGAACGAATATCGTCCATTTGTAGGTTTAGCAGTATAAACATTATTGTATTCGTTTATTTTGGTAATTGTATGTATTTTTTTTCTTCATATATTAATGTATATCTATTGATGTTTCCATGTATTTATATTAAAGGAAAGACACCCTATAGCATGTCTTCCAGAGGAAGTGCTTTTAGAACAAGTTCAGGATCAGGATCATGGAGCGTGTATGTTTAATGGAGAACAAGTGAATGATCATATTGAACAAGATGATCATGTCGATGATGTAATTGAAGATGATGGTACAAATATATTGATCCATGATTCATTTAACATTAGAATGGATGACGATGATGTTGATAATGAAAATGATGATGACTATGATGATGTTCACGATATACCTCTTCTCGATAAGGCATATGAACCCCTTTATGAAGGCTCCAAAACAAATCTTCTCTCTACTATATTGTTGATAATGAACTTGAAGGTTATGAATGGTCTTTCAAACATTGCAATCACACGTATGCTAAGGTATCTAAAATAATCCATCACATATATAGGATCATGATAAAGTTTATTTGCATTCGTCTAATAATTGTATTGTTAACTCATTATTGATCATCGTACGGATGAAGCGTGTTTCATTAATATTATTTATTTATTACATTAACAATTTTTTTTGTTTTTTGTAGCTTGATAGCTGATTTTTTGTTACCACCATCAAATATTTTACCTCGCAAATTTTGAGATTTATTTTCCATCATGAAAGTGATTGGAATGCATTATGAAGCAATTCATGCATGCCCCGATGACCATGTTATATATTATAATCAGCATGAATTTGTAACAAAATGTCTGGAATGTCATGTAAGTAGATATCATACAGATAAAGTAACAAAAAAGGTGCCTTAGAAGGTTCTTTGTTATATTCCCATCATTCCATGTTTGCAACGACTGTTCAGGTGCAAAAACATAGCGCAATTTATGGATTACCATGCCAGGAACAAAAATCAAGATGATGTTATTCGAATGCCTGCAGATGGTACTGCTTTTAGAGATATTGAGGAAAAGTGGCCTCACTTTAAAGAAGAACCACGTAATCTTAGGATTTCTTTGGCAGTAGATGGTGTTAATCCATTTGCACAGATGCAATCCATTTACATGT
>LPNX010104517.1:7584-27984 GCA_001517045.1 Pseudotsuga menziesii | reverse complement strand
TTGTGGTTTGTAATTTTAAGTTCCACTTTAATTGCATTTAATGATATGGAGTAGTTAGAATATTTTATAAATGATTATATTTGACATAGATATTCCATAGGGTAAATTTGCATGTCTAGTTTGTGGTCCTAAGATAAAATCTCGACGTTCAAAAAGCTTAATAAAGGAGGTGTTTGAGGAGTATAGGCATTTCCTCTCTAAGAATCATAGGTATAGAACAACTGAAAGAAATATTTTCAATGGGAAGTAGGAGAATGCATTAAAACCATGGAGAATGACACCTCACCTTTGGAAGATGCAATACAATAGAAATCGTCATCATGGTACGTATGGATCATCGTATATGAATTTTTATGTATTTTAATTTTTATTGTGAGTTGTTTGTTGTAGTGGCCATATTTGATTTATGATGTAATTTATTAATTATAAACTAATATTCATGATGTCCATCGTGATCATGAAGGAATTAATGGTCTTCTACAAGGAATGAAAAGTTATCCTATTCAATTCAACAGGTTTCCCTACTATGAGCACCTACAAATTGCTCATTTGTTTGATACAATGCATATTGGAAAGAATGTTACTGAAACCTTATGGCGACTACTAGAGCTAAGGAGGGAGAAATATAAAGTTGTGAAAGTTTGCAAAGACATTCAAGAAAGCAACCATGCAATGAAAGACGTCATCCAATTTCATACCAACAGAGAACAAGTTAATATAAACTCAATTCCATGGATGTTTACGGAGCAACAAAACAATGTTGTCAAAGAAGTAATGCGGAAAATTAAATTTCCCACTGGTTTTTGTGCAAACTTGAAGAATATCATAACTAAAAAAGTTGATTTTGCGGGGGTCAAAACACATGATTGGCATGTCTTCATCAAGGTAATTATTATTGTTATGTACATATAATTTTTTCTTGCTTGTATACTCTTTTTTTAATAAATGGCGTGGTTTGTATATTGATACAGTATGTTCTCTCTCTCTCTCTCCCAGACAACTTCAACAACAATGTCAAACAAGTTATATATAATCTTGGTAAATACATGAGGTAACTAGCGATTACTTGCATGTGCTTTGTGTTTCTTTAATTCTCCGTATAATAATTTATATTTGTTTTTTTTGTGCACTATTTCAGCATATATTGTAATTTAATGTTTATTTTTGTTAAATATCATTATTGGTTTGTATCACTTGTAGATGGTTGACATCTAAAGAAATCCATAAAGAATATATAAAGTATTGGAGGAGAGAAATTCCTCGTATCATGTGTGAAATGCAGAAGCATCTACCATCGGCATTTTTCAATGCACAGGAACACTATTTCAGACACCAAGTTGAGGATATTGAGTTGTGTGGACCTGTGCACTCAAGGTCCATGTGGATGGTTGAGAGGCACTTGAAATTTATGAAGGGTTTGGTGAGACAAATAGCACATCCGGAGGGTTGTATGATGGAAGGATATACGGTATACCAAAACATGTTGTATGTTAGTGAATATCTTCCTATTTTAGTGTCAAAGCTCAATTTATGTCGCATTTGTGATCCGGACTCCAATAACAAATTTGAAGGGGAGAAACTGAAGGGGAAAGGTATATTGAGGAAGCTGAAAGGTAATTATTAGGTATTGGATTTTTATCATATCCTTCATATTCTAATTGTATTTTCTAGTCATAATTGATTCAATTAAGAGCATATACATCTTTGTTCAAGATATTTACACCTTTCTTTGATTTTAATGGTTATTGTCATTAAACAATTGGTCGAGAATGGGATGCAATTCCTTTATACATCGCAAACAATCTTGACTGGATGAAGGTATGGATTGAATGATGCACACAATCAGGTCATGGAATATCATGGGAAGGTGTGGCTTCATTGGTAAAAGAATCACAATGTAATGGAGATAACAATCTAATAGAAAGGGAAATCGATTTGGCATATGGTGTAAAAGATAAATGGCAAGTATATAATTAACCAAATATCCCTCTAAATCTTTTATTTTGTGTAATACTTATTGACGTACATGTTCTTTTTTTCCATGTATTGTTGCATAAGGACTAATTGGTTGTGTAATTTTTTCGTGTATTGCTTATTGTAGGTAAAACACCATAAGGCTATGGTCTGCAATGGAGGTAGATATCGGATAAAAAAACTGGATGAAACAAAGAAAACATCAGATTCTGGGGTTTCGACTATCTTTGAGGTTACCAATGTTTCATCTAGAACTAACAAACATCTAGAATTCTCAGAAAATCGATACTATGGGTATTTGGAAGATATTGTACAGTGTGACTTTAAATCCTTTAAGGTAGTTCTATTCATTGTCAAATGGTACAGGTTACGATTGAATCAATGTGATCCCGATAGAACTATTATTGAATATGATAATGGATTTACCATGGTAAACACAAGGTTGTTTGAGCAAGGAACAGAGCCCTATGTTCTTCCAAGCCAATGTGAACAATTATTTTACTCAGAGGTTCCAGGTAAAACGGGCTGGTTGTTTGTTGTGAGACACGATCCAAGGGGAAGGCTGGTAAAGTATAACCTAGATGATGGTAATGAAGAGGGTTCTCTGGAAGAATAATATGATGATGAAGAGCATGATCAAATTGAGTTAGCTAATGATGATGATCCAACAGAAGATGTCCAAGGAATAGTTGAATCAGATGATGTAGCAAACAATGCCGTTGAAGATTATTTCGACAATGACATGATGAGCATAATTGATGATGATGACGATGATGATATGGCCAATAATTACAATGTTGACACAGATGATGATACAAATGGCACATCATCTTCATCATCATCGTCATCATCATCATCATCTTCCTCATGATGATGATACTCATCATCAACATCATCATCATCGTCATCCTCATGATGATGATAATCATCATCATCATCATTGAGATCATCATCATCATCATAATCATGATCATGGTCATAATCATAATCATCGTCTTCATCAGCATCATCATCATCATCATCATCATCATCATTATCATCATCATCATCGTCGTCATCGACATCATTATTGTCATCATCATAATCATTGTCATCGTCTTCATCATCATCATTGTCATCATCATTGTCATCATCATCATCATCATTGTCATCATCATCACCATCACCACCATCGTCATCTTCATCATCCTTGTCATCATCATCATCGTTGTCACGATCAACATCATCATTGTCATCATTGACACCAACATCATAATCTTCATCATCATCGTCGTCATCATTTTCATCATCATCCTCATGATGATGATAATCATCATCATCATCATCAATACCATCATCATCATTGTCATCATTGACACCAACATCATAATCTTCATCATCATCGTCGTCATCATTTTCATCATCATCCTCATGATGATGATAATCATCATCATCATCATCAATACCATCATCATCATAGTCATCACAATCATTATCATCATCATCATCATTGTCATAGTCATTATCAACATCATCATCATCATCACCACCACCAAGCTCACAAGCTCACATGCTCAACTTTTCAATCATCCTTCAAAGATATATTTTCATTTATCCAAGATAGGGATGTGTCGTTATGTAGATGGTTCTTCCCTCATTAATGTGAAGGTTCTTTATTCAAGTTACGATATAATAAAAATATCCTAATACTATTATGGAAATTTATAAAATATAAAATAACATATAATAAAAATAAAATACATATAATATAAAATAATATATAATAAAAATAAAAAACATATAATATATAATGTTTTTTGTGACAAGGGTTTTTGGGTGACAAGGGTTTTTTGTGCACGCTGTGATGTTTGTTCCTTTGTGGGACAAGATTGAATGCAGACAGACCCTTCCTCATTTAGTGGGTTATTTAGGGATCCAATTTACTAACCTTATTACCTTACAAATGAGAAACTCGTTGTTCAGGTCATGAACTTAGAATAGGGCTTCACGCCTCACCCCCTCTCGTATTTGTGAGTCGCTATTATAGTGATCATTCATTTGGTAGTGCATATATAGATGTAGTTACTCAATTTCTCTAGTTTTGCACAGACAGGCTTGATAAACATTGTAAATACTATATGATAGTGTTAAGGACTGCTCATACCATAAGGTTGGGAGACTATGGTATAAATACCATGTCCTAAGTACTATGTCTGCGCTAATATTTAAAGGGTGACGAAACCATAGGATAGAGGGTTTAACATATGACTTGGTTGGTATATGGTATAATGTTGATTCCATAAACTATGGTGAGGGTTTGTTCATGCCTTAATGGTCACCAGCTGCTTGTGCAATATGGGCTTTGGCATTTTGGTTTAGTGTGTCCTATGCGCATTTGGAGAAGGGATATGACCCCATCGATTCACAGGTAAGCTAGATCGACTCTGTGTAAAAATGCATTGCTTCGTTGTATTCTCAATGGCATGGTCATGATTTTCATGCCATCGTTGGTTTGTATGCAGGTGAACGTGAAGGCGCTTCAGGGTTTGCATAGGCTACACTATCGATTTGGGATTTCTTCTTCATGGCCATGATAACCATGCTAGCAAGATTTACTTGCATCCTCTCGTTTTGGGCATTTCTGAGTTGGAAAACTTTACTGGGTTGGGGTTTCGTGTGGCACTTGTTGACTCTGCCTTCAGGGTTTATAATGTAGCTTGCTCTGGTTTTTAATGGACTCTTGTTGGGAGGTTTGGAATCTTTGGGTCGTGGCTACACCATTACTTGTACTGGTGCCATAGCTCATGACTTTTCCATTTAACATTTTTAATAGTTTGACTGTTGTAAAAGAGGCTTCATGCCTCACTATGTAAATACATTGCACGTTGGATTTTATGTAAGGACTGCAATGTGATTTGGTATATATGATTTCATTCAACGTTTATAAAATATTATACTGTGTAAAGTTTTGGGACTGTGTAGTATATTTAATGCTGCTTTTTGAATTGCTGACTTACTGGGTTCGATTCGTAGCTTTCATCCTGTGGGATTTACTCTCTGCATTAATAATGGTTTGGGTTTGGGAGTATGCATGACACTCTAATTTTATTGTTTGTAAATTAAGTCGGGAAATATTCTATAGCTTGGGGCGTTATGCCATGGGCTATGCCATTGTAGCAATGGTCCTGCAGCCCATTGGCTTGCCATCGTATGCTTTGTGTTGGCGTTAAAATGGAGACTGTGTTTTTAGCTAGAGTATAGAACTTTTGGATTTGCATTAGCTCAATGTGGGTGCACAGAGGTTAAAACATCCACTCTACAAGAGGTTACTCATTGAGGCATCATTTGAAGCATGCTTACACTATTTTATACACCATTTCATGAGAGATATTACATGCTTGAAGGTTACTCTTTGAGCTGGTCCATTTCATTAGATATATTACATGCTTGGCAGGTGATGCAAGCACCAACTGCCATAACTCTATGCAGACCTTAGTTTTACAAAAACCCTGTTCAGAAAGTGAATTTCAGGCAAACCCTTAGTTTCTCTCTTCCCTCTCTATCCTTCTCGAGTTACCCAAGCTTCTGCAAGCTGCCTCACCTCAAAATGAGCTAACAAAAAGCTCCTCGAGCTAACCTAAGCTACCTAACTAAATGATTTGGATCTGCATTAAATAAACCTCCAGTTCTATTCTAATTCTGTTTATAGATCCTATAATTAAGGAACGGAGTCCTTAATAAACTCAATTGACCCCTATGAGTCATCAGTGACTCACTAACAAACTAACAACTCTTATCCAAACATTTACAAGTGGAAAGGACAAGTGTCCTCTTCCAGATTATTCAATTTTGAATCAAGATAAAAGAATTTACAAGTGTTGAGACCCTAGGTCTCTCAATTCATATGACTTTGATCAAGCCATGGATGAATTCGTTTCCATGAGCCTATGCTCCTGCATCACAAAGCAAGTTGTGTTTTACTCCAAATAGTGTTATCATGTATAGGAATCCTACAAACCTAATTGACTCCACAATGAATTAGGTTTAGAGTCTAGATGTTTATATTTCTAGGTTAATTTGTTTTGTGAATTGAAGTGTCATGTGTGTGGCCTGTGCATTCCCACATTCACTTGGTCAATTTAGTATGGATTGGGATGAATTGACCATTTTGTTATTGATCCATTCAATCATACCTTGATTTGCTTGGTTCGGAACCAAACTTGTCACTCCAATCGTTTCAAAGGCCGAGTTAGCTTGGTTGGGGGTCAACTGGGTTTACTCAGCCACCTCGGTAGAAAAACACTTGATTAAATCGACAACTATTATTGTTGAAAAGGGGTTAGGCCAGTAAAAGGAAAAGGCAATGTTAGGAAAAGGAAATGCAAGCAATAATAAGTGAGAATGGAGAATTGTATGTAACTAAAAGAGGGGCATACATAAGATTTCTTAGAGCATACATAAATTTTTGCATACAATCCCATTAGTATCGTAAATTATGGGAAAGATCAGAAAAACATCCCTACACAAATATTAACCGATAAGTATGGTTTTGGTGTTTCATTTGGAGAATAAAATCCTATAACAATAGTTGTTATTATGAATCTTAAAGGGTCCTAGATGAGATCTGTGCACTTTTAGGCAGTTCAAATTTCAAGCAAAACAAGCCAATAAAAATATCCTAATACTATTATGGCAATTTATATAATATAAAATAACATATAATAAAAATAAAATACATATAATATATAATAAAAAATGACAAGTGTATTTGGACATTGTCACGACTCGTTTTGTTTTGGACAGTTCAGTTCAATTCGGAGGTTTTTGTGAATTTGGGAGTAGGTCCGGTAGACATGGAAAACAACTCTGTTGACCCGTGGTGCCCCACCCACAACAGATGCTCTAGAAGAAGGGGTGGATGCAGGGCTAGATAGAGATGTGGAAGCATTTCCTAGATCTTCTCGTGTGACTAGCACTGGTTCAATAAAGTGTACATTTTTGGTGAATGAAGAACTGGTTCCAATAAAGATAAAGAGGATTCCAGGTCATTATAGATTGTTCAATTTATTTTTTATAATTTGTGTCTAATATACCGATAATATTTTCTAATGTTCACTAGTGATGGAAATAATGTTTTGCAGGAAATGATATATTTTATAAACATCTATATGATTTGGCCTTGGAGATCTTCGGGCCCACCATCCGCACAATGTGGAACAAGCAGCCAAAATCTTTAAAGGATGATCTGACTAATTTCTTGGTTAGTCTGTTCGGAAAAGATACCTTTGATACATCGAAGGTACTACAGAAGGCTGAAAAACATCTAAAGATTGTCCGAGACCAATATAGGGTTCACCTAGAAAAGAACTCTAGGTATGAGCGCCCTCCAATGATTCCATCTATGGAGTGGAAAGCCCTGGTGGAAGATGGAAAAGAGAAGGGCCTAAGAAAATCAGGAAAGATACCACCAAGTGGAATAGGGAGGTATGCAATTCATTCCAAAATGTAGTGGTAAGCCATATTATTACTAGTTTTTATATCAATTTTGGTACATAGACTAATTTATTTAAAAACTTAATTGGGCTCTCAGACACATCCAAGGCCACAAAGGCAAGAATTGAAAAAATTGGCCAACACAAGCTTGGGCTTGGTGGTTACTCCAATTTGGCGGCCCGATATGTAAGTATCGCAAAACCCGAATCTGTATCCAAATATCATACAGATTATTATTTTTGTTTTGTTCTGATAGAAGGCTTTAAAATTAATGACATCATGCAAATATGAAGGCCGACCGGTTCAAAGATTTTCCCAGTGCGGATTACATGAAGCTTGGATTCGAACATGGCTTTGACGCTGTTGTTGAACGCCAAAGAAGATTTTTTGTGAATACTGCACAATCTTCTGCTGATCCATCTAGTGCCTAGGTATGTGAAAACTATATAGTTTAATGATAATTTATTAATGTTCATGCAATTTCTTCCTTATAAATAAACTAACGTAAATTATTTATTCCTTTTTGTGCAGGAAAGTAACGATCCCGTTCATGTCGAGGATGAAGTACATGACCAACCAAATGAAGATCATGCTTCTCATCCTGGTAATGAATTTATTAATGTGCTACTGTTTGTTATAGACCATTGCAGATGATGAACATTAATTCTAATTCTACACAATTCAACTACAGAGCATGTAGCTGCAGATCATAACACGGAACAGGTTGGGCTAGTATGAGATAATGTTGAACATGTTGATGTGCACATGGCAGGTAAAAACACACATTTGCCACCTCGCCTAAAGTTCAACCTTCTGAGCAGACTAGTAGGGATATCGATGATCAGATTCCTGAAGATGTGACTCAAGCTAAATATTTAAAGAGAAGAAAAGTAAAAAGGAAGTGACCAAACAAATTTTCAGTAATTCTTATTTATTAAAAAAAATTAATGCTTTTTCCTCTGTTTTATGAATGAATGATTTACTGAATTGTTTACTGATATTTTTTTCTGCCATTTACTAAATTAATGTTTTAATGAATGAGTTAATTAATGGTTTTTTCAGCTGTTGAATGATTGAATGGTTTAATGAATGTTATAAAGAATGATTTAATGAAATCATTTTTCAACTATTGAGTGAAATAATTTGCATTGTAGATGCATTGTTAATTGCATTGTGAAATAGTGAAATAAATTGTTATTTGCAAGTATAAGCATTGGGTTTGGGGAGTTGAGAGTGATGTGATGGGGGGGAGGGGCCATAAGATCTTCCACCTTCACGTGATTGGTCCTGTTTAGTAGAGTATATTAAATTATTCTAAAAACAGAGAGGAGCTCAATGAATGGTAAGGAAGAATACATTAAAAAACATCTATTTCTATATTTTTACTATGTAATTTTCACTATTGCAGTTTGACTCGTCCATTGGAACTTGTTGCAGATAGCGTTGAGAAACATTTCCATAGTTAAGAGGTACGAAATGGAATTTTGATTAGATAGATGGCCTTATATACATAGTATTTTTTGTTATCCATGTTTTATCAGGTGATATATTCTTACTAATTATAATTTTTTGCTTACATAATTTATGTTAGATCATTATATTTTAAATTCCTTGATTAGATTAAGCAATTGAGTGTCATTTAATGTTGCTTGAGGTTTTTAAACAACTCAGTTACTTGAATTGAATTAGTAAATGATAGATGTTATATAACATGATTATATAAATGGTTGGGCATGATAGCTTCGAAGATAGATTGTTTGAATACTTGGTCAATTGTAGCAGGATGCATTTATTTTCGCAACACACTCATGTCTTCATTTTATGTTTTCAAGATGCTTTTGAATAAATAATGGCTTGTTTCTACATCATAAGTCCACATTCAATGTTTTCAAGATGCTTTTGAACAATGAATGGCTTGTATCTACATCATAAGTCCACATTCAACAGCCTTTGCAGAAAGAGTTTTTATATACTGAAAAACTAAGATTCATTCTTTACTTGTTTATGGATTTTTCAATCCCACAGATGCAAGATGTGGACAATGGTACACTGTTAAAGTGGACTCTTCAAAGGTTACCTTGGAAAATAGGGCAGATCTTCTTCAACGAGCTGAAGTTCATGTGTGTGCTTTTGATATAGAGACAACCAAGTTCCCTAATGCTGAATATGACATGATAATGATGATTTCACACATTGTGGATGGGCAAGGCTATCTTATTAAAAATCGAGAGGTAAAAACACTTGGCATTGTTTTATGCCCATTGGTCAGCCTATCCTTTGTTTTGGGATTTCTTTCAGCTGTGTTTTGGGATTTTTATTGTTTGCATATTGATGTTGCATTGATTGTTATGAACATCGTTGCTCTTCTTTAGTTTCCCAATTCCTTTTCGTTTGTTTCCTGAGTGTGTAGGGGTGGGGCATTGAAGACTTGAAGTACACTCCAAAACCAAAATTTGAAGGAAATTTCAAAGTAGCTAATGTGCCAAATGAGCTATATCTGCCATTTACTGTTTACCCTAAGACTATAATTCTAAAAACAAGTATTGATCCCCTAGAATTTTGCTAGACTATTCTACTGGTTGTTTGGAATTTGCAAGAGTGAAGTTAAATATCTAATGTACATTATTAATAATTATTTAAGGTAACATACTTTGTTGTTTCTTTGTCTCTTTTCTATATGAAGTGGTTATGTATTTGTAGGATTCAATCTTATTCTATATCCCTTCCTTGAGCAAAGCTAGACTATTCTAAAAGTATTGAATGCCTTTTGGTCAGCAAGTCTATTTCTGTTATTTTTTAATCATAGTTGTTTCCTTTGGTCCCCTCTGTTTAGAGACTCTATAGGTTCAATGTCCTCCATCATCACTTATTAAGATTGGGGATGTAAAGCACTCTTTGCATGAGAGCTCTTTCTTATACAGTGAGAAACTTATGTAGATACTTATACAATTGACACAATGCATATGAAGGATAAACACTCATCTTAATCATGTTATAAAATACCACCCTTTAGAACTTTAGTCAACTCAAATGGAGGTCAGGGACATAGACAGTGTATGGGGACTGCTTCTTTCCACTTTCCAACTAATAGTCTCACCCAGAGAAGCACTGCATTCTGTTCAACTAGGAAAACTTGATTGCAAGCAAAATTTCTCCAACTCTCTCAAAATCCAAGTCACATAGGCCATTTCTAAGTGGGTAAGTTGGAACATGCGGGCATGGGATTACATGACCTTTGTACATGTGGTTCACACTACCGTGAAGTTGTGTTGTAATCACCTACACTTAGCACATGTAATGTCTCTAGTTAAGGAACATTCTCTTAAAGTGTTCATGGATTGGTTATATTGGACTTTGTCTTGTTAAGTGGTCCACTTGTAGACTTAGTACAAGGTTTGCTTATAATTACTCTCTTCCTTATTCCATTAATAGAAAGGACGGTGCTTCTCTTGAGGATATTGGGTTTTCTATTTTGCGAAAAGTAAAGTTAAGAGTAAAGTAGTTGTGATAACTATATGTGCAAGGATGAAATATATACTTGACATAGAATCCTCTAGTTTGCTACCAAGCTTCCTTCAGTGATCAAATTCTAGGCTGAAACCATGTGGCTGTAAGTGAAATCTTTGGATTTTTTTTTTTTTAAATCCATCAACAGGCATCACTTTTTCGATGTTCTTCCGACATTCCAGTCAACCCATCCGACAGTTGTGCCATGACTCCGACGCTTCCTCCCGTCGGACGACCGACGGTTAAAGTGTCAGACTGCGTCGAAAAGCCAACTCTTCTAGTGTCAGAGTGTGTCAAAGTACCGACACTGTCCGAATTAAAAACCGATGACACTGCCATTTCTCAGACACTTTTTTCCATCGGATAGGCGACGCTTCAGGGGTCGGAGGACATCAGATTTTCGACGGTTTATGCAATTTTGGTTGGCACTTTGGAAGGAATAATACTTGAATATGCGATACAATGGTTTGGTGGAGCTTTGACCCTTATTAGTTGATGGTCGGAGATCCGACATTACACCACCGACGGCAAAAAAAAAGTGTATGTGTCAAATACCCGACAAGTTAGTGTCGAATTTCAGACATGGTAGCTGTCGGATTTTGGCCTCAAATTATGTAGTGTCTATTGTCTTCCCTCTGGGACACAATAGAACTTGTCCATCAAAAAAAGAAACCCTAATTCCTTTTTCATCTAGTGAAGATATGGAGAGAATATTCTTCTTCAATCCTGGAACATATAGCACATTTTTCATTTTTAAGGATTTCCTGGAGTCAAGCTTGTATGAAGCTTCTCCACTCCCTTTTATGGGATATTGGTAATCATCCCCAAGTTTGATATTGTGAGGTGACTCATGTTCATACATATTAACAAATGAATCCTTGTATCCCGTCACCGCTCTTCATGTGAGGTAGTGCTCGTAAGTGTTGTGGTTAACACGTACTATTGATCTTAATCATCCTTCTCTCTTCTGAATATTTTGTTTGTTGGTTCATCATCTTCAGAAACATGATCATGGTGTTTCCTTTTCCTGATGGGAAATTTTCTTGCAAAATTTCCATTTTCATCACAAGTATAACATTGAACATTTGAAGGATCTCTCTTGGTATTCTTTTGGTTCTTGTCCTTTTTCTTGTTGTGCTAAAAGTTATCCTTATTCTCCTTGTTTGTGAAGTTATTCCTAGTTTGAACTGTGAGAGATTGATCTTCAATTTCTCCCATCTTCTTTTCTCTTGTCATGATTCGAGATTCTTCTTGTGCACATTCTTCTCAGATTCTGTTGAAAGAGATCGACCTCCTTGCACATATTCCTTGAATGAATGAGCCCCATGATCTAGGGAGACCATTCAAGGTATTCATTACAATCTCTCCTTCTTTGACATTCTCTTCAACTGGTTCATGTTGTTCTTTGATTTGAGAAACCCTTGTGAAGTAAGAATGTATAGTCTCGGAGTTTTGTATCTTCATATTCTTCAATTGGATCCTCAAAGTCATCTTTCAGTTGATGTTCTTTCCTTCGACCATCTTTTTCAAAGCATCATATACTTCCTTTGGTGTCTTGAATGAAGACACATGGGGGATGAGGTGATCCTTAATATAATATGAAATGATTCTCTTGATGCTTCTCTTATGAGCATCCTTAGCCTCATCTCCCTCTGGTTCTAGAACCTCCTTAGTGATGTACTGATCCAAATCATTTTCTTCAAGGATCAGGGAGATTTTGTACTTCCATGCTTGAAATTTATCAGCCCAACTCCAATCTTGTCATCAAGATGAGTATGGTGAGTCATATTTTCAAATGAGAACCTCAAATGGAAATATCAAATATTTAGACCTTGCCGATTTGAGGTGTCCGACCTGGTTCCGGAGCTGGCTGGACTAGGGTTTGTCATAGAAACCCTAATTTTCCAAACTTAGAGTTTGGGAATTGTATTTGGGAATAAAGATGTGCCTCCTTGAGGCGAGTTTCTCAACAAAGTCATTTTTCTGAAGACTGAGGTGGGAATCCTCCAAAACTTGATGCCCTTGTTTCTCCCGGCATCACTGTCAGGGTCAAAAATTAAACTGATTCAAATATGAAATTACTTCCACCAAAATATTTACCCTACTAAGGTGAGCTAGCCTAGTCCTCCTTTCTTGATGATACATGGAGAGAACACCTTGAACTAGGAAGCCCTAGTTTCTGCAACTGCACAATACCTTTTTTCAGAGAGGCTCTAATACCATGTTAGCTTTTCTAGATCTTATTATCTTATTTAATATCTTTGTCTAAAAGGATAACAAGTTCATGAATATGCATAATATATAACAAATACACAAGAAACAAACGTTTTCACCAGGGAAACCACAAAGAAGAAAACCCCACAAAATTCCTTAGAATAGTAAAATCACAAAGACTGTGTCATAAGATGATCAATCCCAGTAATAAGAAGTATTCAGCAACTATCTATCTCTCCTCCCTTCTCTCTCTCTCTCTCTCTCTCTCTCTCTCTCTCTCTCTCTCTCTCTCTCTCTCTCTCTCTCTCTCTCTCTCTCTCGCGCGCGCGCGCGCGCGCGCGCGCGCGCAAAATTGAGATTGTGTGAGGTGTGTATAAATGAGGGAGAGCACCTCCCTATTTATACCTTTCATGTGACTGACCAAATACATGACTGGTCTGACCTGCCTCACTAATATGGACGACTTCTCCTAAAGAGACTCCAAATACACATTACATGATGTCACACTAGGGATTATTGACCCGACTTACAACGAAGGTTGTACCTCAAGTTCCAGACACAATAAAGACATCCCACAAGGAGGTAAAACACATCTCCAATGGGGGTACAACAACATACAATGATAATATACATCAGAATATCTTCTGGTGTTACAAATACATCAACACTTCTCCAATAATTGTTGCATCATCTATTTTCTTTCCTTTAGGCGATATCAAAACATCGTCTATTGTTGTGATGATGGATCACCTCCTTCTTCTTCTTGTTGTAGTTCTTCCTAGTGTGAACTTTGAGAGATTGATCTTTAGTTTCTCCCATCTCCTCTTCTCTTGTTACGAGTCGAGATTCTTCTTCTGTGCATTCTTCTTGGAGTCAGTTAAAAGAGATGACTTCCTTATTGCACAAATACCTTGAATGAATGAGTCCCATGATATAGGGAGACCATTCAAGGTAGTCATTACAATTTATCCTTCTTTGACATTCTCTTCAACTGCTTCAAGTTGTTATTTGATTTGAGAAACCCTTGTGAAGTAGGATTGTATAGTATTTGAGTTTTGTATATTCACATTCTTCAACGGGTTTCTCAAATTAATCTTTCAGTTGATATTCTTCCCTTTGAACATTTTTGTCAAAGCATCAAATACTTCTGTTGGTGTCTTGAATGATGACACATGGGGGGAGGTGATCCTTAATAGAATATGCTATGATTCTCTTATGAGAATCGTCATCCTCATCTCCCTCTGGTTTTGGAACCTCCTCAGTGATGTACTAATCCAAATCATTTTCTTCAAGGATCAGGGAGATTCTGTACTTCCATGCTTGAAATTTTTCAGCCCCTCCAAGCTTGTCATCAAGCTGAGTATAGTGAGTCATCTTTTCAAATGAGAACCTCAAATGGAAATATCAAAGATTTAGATCTTACTGATTTGAGGTGTCCGACCTAGTTCTGAAGCTGGCTGGCCTAAGGTTTGTCATAGATACCTTAATTTTCCAAACTTAGAGTTTGGGAATTTTGTTTGGGCATAAAGATGTGTCTCTTTGAGGCACGTTTCTCATCAAAGTCACTTTCTAAAGATTGAGGTGGGAAGCCTTCGAAACTTGATGCCCTAGTTTCTCCCGACACTAGTGTTAGGGTAAACAATGAAACTAGTTCAAATATGAAATTGCGTCCACCAAAATATGTGCCCTACTGAGGCGATTTAGCCTAGCCCTCCTTTCTTGATGATATATTGAGAGAACACCTTGAACTAGGAAGCCCTAGTTTCCGCAACAGCACAATATCTTCTTTCACAGAGGCTCTGATACCATGTTAGTTTTTTCAGATCTTATTCGCTTAATTAAGATATTTTTCTAAAAGGATAACAAGTACATCAAGATGCATAATATATAACAAAAACATAAGAAACAAAGGTTTTCACCAGGGAAACCACAAAGAAGAAACCCCACAAACTTCCTTAGAATAGTACAATCACAAAGACTGTGTCATAAGATGATCAATCCCAGTAATAAGAAGTATTCAGCCACTATCTATCTCTCCTCCCTTGTCTCTCTCTCTCTCTCATGCAAACTTGAGAGTGTGTGAGGTGTGTATAAATGAGGGAGAGCACCTCCCTATTTATACCTTTCATGTGACTGACCAATTACATGACTGGTATGACCTGTCTAGTTAACAGGGATGACTTCTCCTAGAGAGACTCCAAATACACATTACATGATGTCACACTAGAGACTATTGACCCGACTTACAACGAGGGTTGTACCTCAAGGTCTAGACACAATAAAGACATCCCACAAGGAGGTAAACACATCTCCAATGGGGGTACAACAACATACAATAATAATATACATCGGAATATCTTCCAAAGTTACAAATACATCAACACTTCTCCAATCATTGTTGCATCATCTATTTTCTTTCCTTTAGTCCAGATCAAAAAATCATCTATTGTTGTTATGATGGCTCTCCTTCTTCTCCTTCTTTTAGTTCTTCCTAGTGTGAACTATGAGAGATTGATATTTAGTTACTCCCATCTTCTCTTCTCTTGTTACGAGTCAATATTCTTCTTATGTGCATTCTTCTCGTAGTTGTTTCAAAGAGATGACTTCCTTCTTACATAGATTCCTTGAATGAATGAGTCCCATTATATATGGAGACCATTCAAGGTAGTCATTACAATTTATCCTTCTTTGACATTCTCTTCAACTGCTTCAAGTTTTTATTTTATTTGACAAGCCCTTGTGAAGTAGGATTGTATAGTCTCTAAGTTTTGTATATTCACATTCTTCAACAGGTTTCTCAAATTAATCTTTCAGTTGATATTCTTCGGTTTGAACATTTTTGTCAAAGCAGCAAATACTTCCTTCGATGTCTTAAATGATGACACATAGGGAATGAGGCGATCCTTAATAGAATATTCAATGATTCTCTTGGACTTAGCTATTCTTCTCTTATGAGCATCCTCAGCCTCATCTCCCTCTAGTTCTGGAACCTCCTCAGTGATGTACTGATCCAAATCATTTTCTTCAAGAATTAGGGAGATTCTGTACTTCCATACTTGAAATTTATCAGCCCCTCCAAGCTTGTCATCAAGCTGAGTATGGTGAGTCATATTTTCAAATGATAACCTCAAATGGAAATATTAAAGATTTATATCTTACCGATTTCAGGTGTCCGACCTGGTTCCGGAGCTAGCTGGCCTAGGGTTTGTCATAGAAACCCTAATTTTCCAAACATAGTGTTTCAGAATTTTGTTTGGGCATAAAGATGCGCCTCCTTGAGGCGAGTTTCTTAGCAAAGTCACTTTCTAAAGACTGAGGTGGGAAGCCTCCTAAAATTGATGCCCTAGTTTCTCTCGACACCAGTGTCAGGGTAAAAAATGAAGCCGATTCAAATATGAAATTGCTTTCACCAAAATATGTGCCCTACTGAGGCAAGTTATCCTAGTGCTCCTTTCTTTATGATCTGTGGAGAGAACACCTTGAACTAGGAAGCCCTAGTTTCCACAGCTACACAATAACTTCTTTTAGAGAGGCTCTGATACCATGTTAGTTTTTCTAGATTTTATTAGCTTAATTAATATCTTTTTCTAAAAGGATAACAAATACATCAAGATGAATAATATATAATAGATACACAAGAAACAAAGGTTTTCACAAGGGAAATCACAAAGAAGAAAACCCCACAAACTTTCTTGAAATAGTATAGTCATAAAGACCATGTCATAAGATGATCAATCCCAGTAATAAGAAGTATTCAAAAACTATCTATCTATCCTCCCTTCTCTCTCTCTCTCTCTCATGAAAACTGAAGTGTGCATAAATGAGGGAGAGCACCTCCATATTTATACCTTTCATGTGACTGACCAAATACATGACTAGTCCGACCTATCTCACTAATAGGGTCAACTTCTCCTAGAGAGACTCCAAATACACATTACATGATGTCACACCATGGATGATTTGAAGGAGCCATACTTATTTAAAATTGTATAAATGCTGGCGAATATTACCAATTCTTAAAACGCCAACTATAAAATGATTGGCGATATTTTTCAAAAAATATTTTAAGTTCCAAGTATTTTATATCATTTATATAATAATTTGGTGATTTTTAGGGTGAAATTTTTTTACCCCATCGAAATTGGGTGAAACAGGGCTTCAAAAAATGCAACATGGCGAATCGTTTTTGGGAGAAAAACATGGAAAAATAGCCCACTGGGCTAAAATTTGCCCCTAAAATTATCCCTGCATCACATTGGGGACTATTGACCCAAATTACAATGAAGGTTGTACCTCAAGGTATAGACACAATAAAGACATCCCACAAGGAGGTAAACACATATCCAATGGGGGTACAACAACATACAATGATAATATACATCAGAATATCTTTCGAAGCTACAAATACATCAACACTTCTCCAATCACTATTGCATCATCTATTTTATTTCCTTTAGGCCAGATCAAAACATCATCTATTGTTGTGATGATGTCTCTCATGGTTCTCCTTCTTCTTGTAGTTCTTCCTAGTGTGAACTATCAGAGATTGATCTTTAGTTTCTCCCATCTTCTCTTCTCTTGTTATGAGTTGAGATTCTCCTTCTGTGCATTCTTCTCGGAGTTGGTTGAAAGAGATTAACTTCCTTCTTGCACAGATTCCTTGAATGAATGAGTCCCATGATATAGGGATACCATTCAAGGTAGTCATTACAATTTATCCTTCTTTGATATTCTCTTCAACTGGTTCAAGTTGTTATTTGATTTGAGAAATGCTTGTGAAGTAGGATTCTATAGTCTTTGAGTTTTGTATAATCACATTCTTCAATGGGTTTCTCAAATTCATCTTTCAGTTGATATTCTTCCCTTTGAACTTTTCTTCAAAGCATTAAATACTTCCTTCGATGTCTTGAATGATGACATATGGGGGATGAGGTGATCCTTGATTGAATCATCAATGATTCTCTTGGCTTTAACCAAGTTCTTCTTATGAGTATCCTTAGCCTCATATCCCTTTGGATTTGGAACTTCTCCATTGATGTACTGATCCAAATAATTTTATTTAAGGATCAGGGAGATTCTGTACTTCCATGCTTGGAAGTTATTATCCCCTCCAAGCTTGTCCTCAAGCTGAGTATGGTGAGTCATTTTTACGAATGAGAATCTCAAATGGAAACAAAAAAGATTTATATCTTACGGATTTGAGGTGTCTGACCAAGTTCCAGAGCTGGCTGACCTAGGGTTTGTTAGTGAAACCCTAATTTTCCAAACTTGGAGTTTGGGAATTCTATTTGGATAGAACTATGTGCCTCCTTGGGGTGATTTTCTCAACAGGGTCCTTTTCTGAATACTGAGGTGGGAAGCCTCCAATACCTGATTCCCTAGTTTCTCTTGACACTAGTGACAGAGTCAAAATTGAAATATGTGCCCTACTGAGGCAAGTTAGCTTAGCCCTGTTTTCTTCATGATCTGTGGAGAGAAGACCTTGAACTAGGAATCCCTATTTTTCCCTGCTACAGAGTGCCTTCTTTCAGAGAGGCTTTGATACCATGTTAGTTTTTCTATATCTTATTAGCTTAGTTAGGATATTTATTTGAAAGAATAAAAAGTACAATAATATGCATAAGATAAAACAAATACACAAGACACAAAGATTTTCACCAGGGAAACCATAAAGGAGAAAACCCTGCAAACTTCCTTATAATAGTACAGTCACAAAGACCGTATCATAAGATGAACAAACCCAGTAATAAGAATTCTTCAACAACTATCTATCTCTCCTCCTTGTATCTCTCTCTCTCATGCAAACCTGAGTGAGTGTAAGGTGTGTATAAATGAGGGAGAGTGCCTCCCTATTTATACCTTTCAAGTGATTAACATATTACATGACTAGGGGTGAAATATACCCTAACAGGGTCAATTTCTCCTAGAGAGACTCAAAAATACATTACATGATGTTACACTATGGAATATTTCCCATACTTACAATGGAGGTCGTACCTTAAGGTCTATACACAATAATGACATCCCAAAAGGAGGCGAACATATCTTTGATGGGCGTACAACAATATACAATGATAATATACATCAGAATATCTTCCAAAGTTACAAATACATCAACATATTCTCTTTCCTGTTAATCAAATTAATGTAGTAAATTATTGAAATATAAGAACAATGACCAATTCGAGCACTGTATTCTTTCATTTATAGGTAAATCCATGAAGATGGGTAACACTTTTTGGCGAAAAGTGATGGTGAAAGTTCATCTTTTTACTCATTCATTAAATTGAAGCCCTCAAAACTCATATATGCCTTGAGAATTTTGACACACAACAAAAGAACAAATTGTAGAGAATTATGTTGTCTTTCCACCTATATATTTTTTAAAATAGTAATAATATTATTTAATATGAAAAAATTGCATTTAATGATAGGTTTGTTCTTGTAAATCCAAGGAAAAGTTTACAAGTGGCTTGTGTGCACGTAAAATAATTTAGTGATAAATGAATAGTTTATATATATATAAACATAATGTACACAAAATGCATTAGGGCACACATATTTTTTATTTTATGATATAATTCTTTTATTTTTATTTTTGGAATTGACTGTTGAAAATTTTAATTGCATTTTGCACATGTGTGTGCATGTAAACTTGTTTTTACTAGTTACCAAAAAAATAGGTTTTTGAAGAGCACACATTGGTCTAGGGCATATATATATATATATATTTAGATTTCTTGGTTTGATACTTTATATGTTGTTGATTTTTCTTTGTGTTGATTCAAAGTTGTGGACATGGTTTTGTAAGTGTAAGTTTTAAACAAACAAACAAACAAACAAACAAAATTATCATATGAACTCGGAAAAATGTAAATCATATGTTAATGGATAGATGATTCGTTGATGAATCCATTGGTATGAAGTCCTCCCTCTAAGGTACACAGTAGGACATGGCTTATGTCTGACAAAAAGAGCACTAAAATGCCTTTTTTAAGGGCCTAAAATATTGTTTTAAATCCCTTGATCTAGTGTTTGTGTGCATTTTGAAAATACCTTGTTTGAGGTTTAATGTGTAGTTAATCAATAGCTTGATCGAGAATTCAAAAAATTCTAAATCAAGCTTAATAGGTCAACTGAGTAGTTATTTACTACCTTTTCCATTAATTTTGCCTTTATTTTTCCATTTAACAATACCCACAAATCAAAGGGCACACATGGGTGACATATACA
>LPNX010104512.1:583640-637331 GCA_001517045.1 Pseudotsuga menziesii | reverse complement strand
GAAGTGTTTCAAAGATTTGACAAGGGCATAAGCTTGTTTTTCCATGGTAGTGTACTTAAGTTCAGAATTTTGCAAGGATCTACTCATGAATGCAATGGGTTTTTCTTGACCTTCTTTGTTCTTCTGCAACAAAACTTCGGCAATTGTGTCTTCTGATGCAAATAAGAAAATCTGGAAGTCTTTGAAGTAATCAGGACTTACCAAAACAGGAGACCTAGAGATGCAGTCTTTTATGGATGCAAAAGCTTCTTTACCTTCTTTATCCCACTCAAACTTAGCATCTTTCTTTAGTATCTTCTGCATAGGTTTCATCAATTCTGCTAAGTTTGGTATAAATCTCCTTATAAAGTTGATCTGACCTTTGAAGGATTGTAGGGCTTTCTTGTTATGGGGTAGGGAAACTTTCTTTATAGCTTCTACTCTCTCTGGGTCAATTTTGACCCCATCTTTGGAAATGATGTGTCCAAGCAACTTACCCTTATCAACTCCAAGTGTTGACTTAGCTGGGTTCAATGATATGCCAAACTTTCTACATCTCTCAAACACTTTTCTGAGATGAGATACATGGTCAGATCTTTCTTTTGAAAAAACAGTAAGGTCATCTTGGTAGATTTCTATTATTTTCCCAATTAACTCATTGAAAGCATAATCCATGGCTCTTTGGAATGTTGCACCTGCATTCAAAAGACCAAAAGGCATCCTTAAATACTCAAATGTTCCCCAAGGTGAGGTGAAGGTGGTTTTGTGTCGATCCTCCTGTTTTACTAGCACCTGGTTATATCCTGAGAAACCATCTAGCATGGACATTATACCAGATCCAGTTACTCTTTGCAGTAGAGTTTCCATATCAGGTAGAGGGTAATTGTCCTTTATGCATGAAATATTCAAGTTTCGAAAATCGATGCATATCCTCAACTGCCCATTCTTTTTTCTTACCACAACCAAGTTTGAGCACCACGATGAATGTCTGGTAGGTGCAATGATGCCAGCTGCCAACATTTTCTGAAGTTCTTTCTGGACCATGGAGGCCAACTTGGGATTTATTCTTCTAAGTTTTTGCCGAAAAGGTTTAGCTTCTGACCTTAGGGGAATAGTATGTTGGAATACGTCATCCCGATAGGCTTTTAACTCATCATATGTAAAAGCAAACACATCTCTGTACTCCTTTACCAACTCTATTAAATCTTTTCTTTCTTTATCAGAAGTACCTTTTCCAATTTTTATATTTCTTGGTTCTTCATCAGTACCAATGTTTATTTCTATGTAATCATCCAACTTTATTGCTTCTTTCTTTTTATATCTGTCCTGTCTATCAAAAGTGTGCTCCCATTCAATAACCTTCATGGGAATAGGGTTTCTTGGCTGATCCTCTTGTTCAACATGAGAACTTTGCTCATCCTGATAGTTGATCTGACAGTCAGCAAATTCATGCATATGGTTAATAAACCTTATGATCTGATCGTTATCTTGAGAAACTTGCAAATGATCAAGGTTATCGGGGATTGAAGGCCTGAAATTTATTTCAAATTTTCCATCTCCTTTTACCAATTCCTCTGTGAACTCTAATGTCGAAGCTGCAACTGCAAGTTTATCTGCCTCACTATTTTCTGCGCGGGGAACTACTATAAGGTCTAATGCACTGAAATACCCCATGATGACCCAAACTGTATTTCGATACTTTTTAAGCCTTTCACTTTTACATGCAAAAGTTTTGTTAACTTGGGAAATGATTAGATCTGAATCACCTTTGATACTTAACATTCTGATACCCATATCTTTAGCAATCTCAAGTCCTAAGACTAGTGCTTCATACTCCGCCACATTATTGGAAGCATCAAATTCAAGTCTGTAAGCAAAATTGAATTTCTTGTTTGAAGGTGAAGTTAAGACTATACCGGCTCCTTTTCCAGTTTTGGAAAAGGCTCCATCAAAACTCATTCTCCATAGCTCATCATACTCCTCATCACTAGCCTTTTCTTTAATGGGTATAAGATAATTGGCATAGATAGCATGGTTTCCCAGGTTATCTGTCTCACAAATATACTCATTATCTGGCTCATCAGGATCTTCCACATGGTACTTTCTTTCCTTTTCTCTATATAACTTGACATGTGCATCTTCAGAAGCAGGAATCATGGCATAAGTCCAATCCATTTGAATAGATCCTCCCAAAGATGCAGCCCATTTTCTCGACAACAACATTCCCCATCTATCAGGAACATCGATGACTACTATGTCTATGGTTACACCTATGTCAGGGTATGCTGCTAGTTTGACTGGAAAATTTAGAATTATACCCACGACATCGATTTCTCTTGAGTCCATGGCGCATACGTTCTGGTAAGGCCTTGAGATAGTTAAGCCCATTTGTTCCATGACTTTTCTAGTCATGATGTTTGATGATGCACCTGAATCAAGCATGCAATTGTGCAACAATTTGTTCTTTGCGATCAAAGAAATGTAGAAGGCAGGATGATCTTCTTTATTAGGATCCCTACTATGTAAGATAATGGGAACATCTTCATTGAAGTTACTCAGCTTCTTGGAAAGAATTTCTTTAGGTTTATCCTTCTCATTTTCTTTTGAGTTGACCAGTTTCTCTTTAGGCTTCTCAAGAGTTGTTTCCTCAGATTTTTCAACTATATTTTCCTTAGGTTCTGCTAAGGTTTTCATAAATATGTCTCTTTGACTTGGAATTTTGAGGATCTCAATTACAGGGACAGGAATCTTAGCACTTGACAACCAATTACCCAAATCAATGTTTAGATCTAGAGGGGGAGGAGTTTTTACCTTTGGCATATGCTGACTTGACTTGGTTGGGATCATGTTTTTCTTCTTCTGATAAACCACCCCTTTGTACCTTTCCATAATCTGCTCAGGTGAAGGCTTTTCGCCAAAAATCTTAGTAGCATTATCCTTTTCCTGACTGTAGTCTTTGGCTTGCTTCCATTTTTCTTTTGAAATATGATGAACTTGCCCTACATTGTTTATATAGTCATGACCTCTAGAATGCCCTACAAAGTTATTCATTTCAATTTGTTCTTGTTCCGTAATGTAGCAGAATTTTGGACAAGTAGATTCTTCATGAAGTTCATCACAAGCCCGACAATAGGGGGGAACCTCATCACTCACCATGTTGTTTGTTTTAAGTTGATTTGGAGGTCTCTGCTCATAAGGAGGATACTTCTTTTTCCATTCCTGGTTTTGTCCAGGCTGGAAATTTTTATGATTTTGAGAAACCTGTGCTTTTTCCATGTTGTTTATCCTATTTTGCATAGCATTCATCTGGGAAGTACAATTTATCATCATTTGTTTCATCATGTCAGCTACTTCTTTCATTGATTCCTTGCCTTCATCCTTTCCTTCAGGCTCTACTGTTTTTCCTCTGGCATCTTGAGTTTTGGAAGATGAAGTGGTGCCTCTAACAAATCCTGGAATGTTAGACTTTCCTGCAGATTGCATGTTTCTGTCAATCTTCTCAGCTATTTCCATGGCTTTCTTCAGGTTGTCAGGTTCTTTGTCTCTAAGTTGGTACCTCATTTCTCCCTCGAATGCTTCTGTGTAATATATGAGAATTGAGGTATCTGATGGTTTAATATCAGCCGGGCATCTGCCCACCATATCTCTGAACTTTTTATTGAACTATTCTATGGTTTCGTTTTCCTTCTTTTTAGTGTTTGTTAAGGCAGCCAAAAGGTGCTCTTCTCTTTTTTATCCCCCCATCTTTTATTGAAAGTAGTTTCAAATTCTTGGAAGGTCTTGATACCATCGTCATCCAGGGAGGTGAACCATTCAAAGGCATCAGCCTCAAGAGATAAGGCAAACAATCTCATCTTTACATCTTCATGGTTGACGTTGTGACACCATTTATTGTAGCACTGCGAAAAAGCCAACAAATGAGACTTAGCAGTTATAGCATCGTTTCCATAAAAAGATGGAACCTTCTCAATGGCTTTATCTGGGATGTTATGAGGCTGCCCAATTACGACAGAATAATCTAGAGGTTTAAATAAAGTACCCATGGTACTGTGTGAATTATTTGATTGAGAAGTATCAACAAATAAAAGGTGAATATCTAAGATTGACTCAGATGAAAGATCGTCAAGGATCTTACGAGAAGCTAGCTTGCTTTTCCTCCTATGGTAAACCTTTTCAGGCTCAGGAATGAACTGAAGCAAACCTTCAGAGTTTCTTCTTGTAGAACGCCTTGGTAAAATTAAAGGTAGTGGAGTCGCCAGATGACTTGAGTAAGTTGATTAAACTACAACATTCATCAAACAAATCGAAAACAAGAATGAAAACTCAAAAAAGTCGTATTCCGGGAATAGAAAGATTTATCCCTGGCAGCGGCGCCAAAATGTTGCTGCCTAATTCGCACCTCGGGTAACGTGGCAGAAATCTTCAAGCCACTTGGTGCGACCTTGGGGGCAAGCTCGAGCCAAGTGCTGTCACCTGATACTCAGCTCCTCCGTCTAGGCCAACTCCTAGCGAAGCCAAGGGGGGTGGACCCTAATGAAAAGTAAAATCTAAGGTTTTTACTCTACGAGAGACATAATTAATTCTAGGAGTTTTAATATGGAATGATTGAATTTAAGAAATTACCAATTACTGCTAACAAAACTTAACCTTAGCAACACCTTAACTCAAATTAGATACACAAAATTCAATGACACATTGAGAGATTAACTTATGCAAAAAGGAACAGAAAAGACCAGTGCCAAAATGAAAAGTGTGCTTGCAAAAGTGGGTTGCTAGTGTAGTCTCAGTGAAAGTATTGCAGTGTCTCGGTTGGTAAATTTTAAATTATTAAATGAATTGATTAAGGAATGGGTAAATTGTGGGTTTGGCCCAACAAGTCAAGTCCCTTCGAACTGAGTGCTAAAGCAGTAATACCAAGTGTCCAACAGGGCGAGGATAGACCTGCTTAGAGTAGCCCCCTGACTCTGTAGTGATTACTCTTTGCAACCTCCCGAGTTCTCAAGAAAATTACTTGTGTGGATTTTCCTATTAGATCTAGTAATTCGTATCCCTTTCTGATACAGCCAACTGATCAGACAAGCTGCAGCGGTGTAGAGCATACGGGGAAGGAGTCTTGGTTTATTTTAATTAGAACAAGTTTTTTGATTTAGAAAAAAGATAAAAACCCTAGAGTCTCTTTCCAAATTCAGTACTCGGGCAAGCCCTTATCCACGAACCTGCACTTGGGAAAGCAAGGGGGTTTATTTTAACTTAGCAGTGCATAACAAAATTGTTTTTGTTTTTTAATTACTACACTGCTCAAATCTTTTCCCTTATGGTACTTCGGTATAGCGTAGTGGGTAAGTATTCAGATTACTTTTGCACAACTTAAACACAGCATGAAATGATAAAGAAAGACAACTACGCTACCAACATATAAGAAAACAGAAAAGGACACCGACACAAATCCCCCAAGGGGGATGGGGATCGGGCTCTACTGAGCCTACTCAAAACTTGTTTTTATTAATCTGTTACAATGCTTCAGCAGAGAATGCTCTTTGGTCCTTGTTATCTGGGATCCAAAGGCTTACAACATGCAAAGGAAATAAGCCCAGCTAAGGGGAAAGCCTCCTTGGAGCTCCAGATGTTTGAAAAAGCTAATTTCGGGCAGAGTTTCCTTCTCTTTTGATGGGCTTGCTAAAAACCAGCAAGCATATGTCAGTGAAAGATGCCCAAAAACACTTTGGAAGTGTCTTTGGGCAGCATGCAAAAATTTACAAAAAAAATCTAAGTAACTACTGATTATAAAAACAAGGAAACTACTAAGTGAGGTAAGCTAGAAAGCTTGCCTTCTTAGGATCTTTGCTTGCCTCTTGAGAAGAATGGCAAGCAAATCTCAAGCACGAATTGCTAGATCAAACTTTAAAATGCGTAGAAACTCTTTCAACAAGCTTTTTTAATTTTCAAAATTATTTAAACTTGTGGAAAAAGGGAAAAGTAACTAGATCTAGAATTTTAAATGTACCTTTGAAGCAGACTAGAAATAGAAACTTTTAGACATCAGATCTACCTTTGATATGACTTTAGATGCTAGATCTAATATGGAAACGTTTGAAACCGAAAGAAAAATTTAAGAAATTTGTGGATCAAAAGTCAAAGAACCTAGAGTAGAGCAAGCAATAAAGGACAGAAAACGCCTCCTTGGTGAGATCAGAGGGACAAAGCTTATTTTCCAATTTTACTGAAAGAAAGGTAGAGCACATTTGCTCATCAATACTCCAGCTTTAGCTTCCTGTAAAAGATTATCAACACTAGCAATGGGGATTAAAAAATACCTGTGTAAACCGAAAGAGACTACAACAACAATGTAGATCCAAGCATGAAATCATACATATATCAAATAGTCTTCCTCGACTTGCAATAAAAGAGTAGCCTAACAAGAATTACCTTTTATCTCTACAAAAATACCATTTCCTTCCGAAAGCAAGTTAATCCCAAACATATGCAAGCATGAAAACAAATACAGGTTACCTCACAAATGTAGAGTGAGCTCTATCCAAACATCCATAGATCCCACACAGAAATTGCCTCCAAAGCCTTTTATTCACAATACTTCAAGAAAAATTTACAAGATTACAAGCAGAGGTTCCACCTTTGATCCTGAACAAAGGAGAAGAGACCAACTTTTATAGAAAATGCCAAACCAAGGAGAGGATAAAAAAGACGAGAGATGGAATCCACGTGACCAAGGAACAACTCGCAGTCTTTGGTGGCATTCACAAAATTAAGGGAAGCGATCTGAGTTGTTTGGTAAGATCGCCGTGAAGGAGGTGCCACCTCTCACCAATACTCGCCACCACTCCATAAGCTCATAAATCAGAACGCTGAGCCCATCTGCGAGCTGCCACATCTCATGTGAACCCCACCAACTTCAACTCATGTGCGATAAAGGAGATAAATCGAAGTTTTAATGCCACCGTGGATAATCCAAGGGGTCCACGCTTGATTAGCGCAACCCACATCACCATTTTCATGAGCCGTGAATCTCACGTCACCACTTCGTTTGCGCTATAACCAAACCAGAATAGAGTAAGGTGGAATATAAAATAAACAACGGTTCAAACGTGGTGTGAATGGGGTCCACATCCATGGTGCCAGCGCATTCCTCCAAACCTATGTTTGCGTTTTCCCTTCACGCGTCAGCTCCTTCCATGGTGAATTGACGTCACCATATTCTATTCACTCGCTGGCTCATGATTAAAACCAAAACCAATGCATGGTAGCTTAAAATAAACTAAGTTTATTTTTAATGTGACGTGGATATAATGGGCCCACTCCTTGGTTGGCGTAACTCACTTAACCATGCTTACGATCCACTACATAATATAACATTCACCTTATTTTATAACCAAACTTATAATGCCTTTGGGTGGATGAATAATCGCTTCCTTCATGGGACCCCTTTGCCATGTCACTTTAATATAAAACAAATTGAATTTTGACTTATTCAAATTTGTCCTTTTGTGCCAATTTGTCTAAACTGAGCATTAAAATGCCATCTTGATGCATTTTTAGCCCAATAATGCCTCACAGGGTGCTCCGGCTGCCCGACTAATGTAGAAAGTGGTCCCATGGGTAAAGTGAACGCTCCGGGTGTGAAAACAAGTGTCCCCACGTCAAAAACGGACTCCGTATTTGACTTTTATTACAATCTGAAGTTTTTTAATTAAACCATTAAAAAATGGCTTAAAAAACGGAAAAAATTATTTTTTTGCGGAAATTGATGAAACTCTAGGGGGACCTAGTACATGTCCATACGACTCAATTCGAATGCCTAGCATGGTGAAAAACACCAACATGAAGGCTCTAATAACCTCCCTAGGCCGCAACACCAAGATGACTACCCCAGCTTTGGAGGTGTGAGTGAAAAACTCAGAAATTATTAGTCGTTTGTTCAACAACCAATAATAACCAAGGGAAAAAACACTCTGGGCTAGTCGGCTTGATGCTAAAGTCTGGGAAGCCGAGCCTTTTATAAAAAATTAAATGCTAGGACATTTTTTACAATTTCCCCAAGGGGGTATGAACATGTGTTACAAAAATAAAACGGTCATGGAGGCCTGAAAGGACTTCTGAACTCTGAATATGAACAAGTATCTTGTTCATCACTGGCGGCTCACTGAAAGTCCAACTAGGTGCAGCCTAGTCGGTAACATCTTCCAACTATCAAGCCATGAAATCCTGCAAGCTCAACACTTGTGAAAATATTCAGTAGTGATGTGGTCAAAATCACAATGTAGAAACACGTTGTAACAGTGTAACCAAAAAATCATAACCCATTTTCATATTTTATTTTAAATTGAGCCTTGTGCCCTCTATATTATTCACCATGTAACATTTGATTATATTGTTATATTTGCTTTTATAACATATCTGTGTGTCCATTATGTGTTGTGTGGAGTTATAATTACAAATTCAAATGTATTAAACACATGTCTATATACTTGAGACTTAATGCCTGCTTCAAATATTCTTTATGTGGTGTGGTCTCCTCACCCCAATTTAACTTTATCAAGATGTTGGTGATAACGTTTATTTACAGCATAGTGTAAACCCTTGGTGGGGCTCCAATTGCGGCTCCATAAAGCTTATTTTTAATTTATTTAAAATATTTTGAGCCTACCTTATGTTTCTCCTATGCATGTTGATCTGTCGGACCTCAACTTGGGTGCATTAAAAGTTAGTTTTAAAAGAATGCGTTCAACCGGTTAATTCATGGAACAGCATTGACAAAAATTAAATGCTCAGAATAGGAATGAGAAACCAACACTTATAAACAGATATAAGGAAGAAACACAGAATCAGAGAGTCACAAACAGAAGTTGATAACGAAGTTCACCCCCTCCATTGGGCTACGTCTCCGGGTCCCTCTCCAATAGGTACCGATCCAATTAATCTCTTTAAAATGGTACAAAGTGGTTCTGGAATCAACTTCGGCAATTGTAAACAAAATGCTGTACAAAGTCTTTAAGACCTCTCTTGAAAATTGCAAAATGGCCTTCAGCAAGCAAAGAAAACCAATTATAACAGAGAATAGTCAACTTCAAAAAGAAACAACATATGGACATTTCACAACGAAGCTCTCCAAGCTTCTCATAACAGAAAAAGCGAAGCTCTGTGCTCTAACAATCTGAAACTCTCCCTCTTCTCCCCCTGAACGGTGGCCAGCATCCTCTATTTAAGTGTTTAGCGAGAGGATAAGTAACGGGTTTGATTCGTCTTTACCACAGCTGTTATCTTTTTTATCGTTACAACCATATGCTAAAACGGAACCATGCAATCCCACCAAATCACTGCACAAGCGTTATGTTACCACGTCGTTCCAGATCCCCAAAACGTTGCAACCAACTCCACGCACATATGTTGACTCACAACACGTTGCCATAACTTGCACTGGGCTATGCCACGTAACGTAACCGTTTGATGTCACCACCAACTCCACAGAAGTCGCAGCATATGAGGACTTCGCCATATACCCGATCCGCTGTCGCAGCATATGAGGACTTCGCCATATACCCGATCCGCTGTCGCAGCATGTGAGTAACCTCCATGAACCATTCGATGTTCAACTTGACGGTGCGCAAACTACGCGGCCCATGCTGCAACTGCGCGGCTCATGCGCAACTGTGCGGCTTACGCGCAAACTGCGCTGCACGGCCCATGCGATAACTGCGCACCATGCTATAACTACGCGGGCTGTGCATATAATGTTTAGCATATGAGTTCAAACCATAGATTAATAACTATTGTACCATATTGGATCAGTGTAATTTTTGAAGATGAATAATCCACCGGATCACATGTGGTCCCATTACTTATACCATGGGATAAATATAAATATAACTCTATGATATCATTTTCATTTTTTCACATTCAAAAAACAAGATCTTTGTTATTATTACCAAGCGTGCAGTGGAACCTTTCTCATATACTAGGTTTCTTGTTTACAAGTCATTGTTTTCCTTCACTAGATTTTGGACTTGTGTCACAAATCCTATCACTCTAAACTTGGAAAAGGAAATAAAGTAAAACAAATGCCAACATTTAAATTAAAAATTCAAATTACAGAAGTGAATAGGTAGAGCCACAAATACCACTAACCATGATATATTAATTACATCTTGTGCTCCTCTATAGTATGTGCTGGTCACATTCAAGTAACAAGTTCTTTGTAACTACTATTAAGGGTCCAGTGGCACATTTTTCATATATTGGGTTTGTTGTTTACATCTCATTCTTTTTCTTCGCTAGACTTTGGACTTATGTCATAAAAATCTTATCACTCTAAACTTTGAAAAGAGTAAAACAAATGCCAACATTTACAATTTAAAAATTAATAGCTAGAGCCACAAATACCGCTCACCTAGAATAACACCTTGTGCTCCTCTATAGTATGCACTGGTCAAAGTTCTAAAACGCTCTTGGCCAGCTGCAAACAAGATGAATGAGATGGTGATCAAATACATAGTTGAACCATTATATAACATCATATAGCTTCAATATACTAGGTTAGATAATCAATATTAAAGTCTGGAACACTCCAAATTGTTTAATAAAAGTTACTTAAATTAACAATAAATAGCTATGACTCGAGGTATATTCCAAAGCTATAAACAAAGGTGTGCATTGTGGTAACTGTTTGTGAGGAAGATTGAAAATATAGAATTCCACACAATCAAGTTATTATGATGGGATATTTCACAGGTTATTGGTTCCATTAAAAAAGAATTCTCTTTGCTCACCTTTTATACTTTTATAATCAAAATTCGGTCTCTAGCCTCCTTGGGACTCAACTATACCTATAACAATGTTGCTTGAATCTTGCAAGACATCTCCAAGCTATCTTCCAATGCATTTTTTTTACTTCTAGTGATATTATTGGTTGGTCTCCCTACACTCTGTTAACCCCCTATTTGCAGGGGTGGTCATCTGGAGTTATCTGGGACTGTTCTGGAGATTATTGGGTGATCTATGGCGTATTGCAGACCTTGAAGAAAAGTTCTGGGTGATTCCTAAAGCCATTGCAGCAGAAAACAGGCCTTCAGCAAAGTCTGGGCATTTGTTTTGACCTCAAACTAGCATTAACAGGTGGATCAAAATTACAGACAATACTACTAACAAATGCAAATTGTAGTCTCATCATTTGAAACTGTAACTGGGTTTGCGATTGCCAAGACATCCACTTCCCTTGCTCTTGGAACTATCTCGAGGCACCTCCGATGCTTGAGAGATGCAATTGTGGTCAAATTTGTTTGCCCAGCAAAATTTTGGGTGAGGAAGATATGGCAGCAAATGATAAAGGTGAAATATCTCATTTTTGGTTTGTAGATCAACAACTGAGGCAGCAGCAAGCTCTTCAACAACTAGGAATTATTCAACAATCTGTCTGGAGGCCACAAAGAGGTTTGCCAGAGCGAGCAGTTTCCATCCTAGGAGGTTGGTTATTTGAGCGTTTCCTTCATCTGTATCCCAAAGATGCTGAAAAGCATATGCTAGTAAGGCAGGCAGGTTTCACAAGAAGCCAAGTCTCAAATCAGTTCATAAATGCACGTGTCCAGCTCTGGAAGCCCATGTATGGAAGAAATGAAGGAAGCTAACTTGGGACATTCATTAGCTGAAAAGGAATGCAAGAAAAGTAGTGAGAGCAAGGCAGATACTAAGTCAGAGGAAGGATCTGAAATAGTTAGAACAGTGAATATCAGAAGCAATACAAATTGATTCTAATGCCCATGTGTCACATTCCCATCCATCATTCCGATAAACAAAAGGGGACATGAACGATATACATGCTTCTAAATTTCGCCCCAAAGTCATATTACGAATTCATAACATTTAAAATGCGTGTGTAGATGCATAATAAAAATACGCAACAAAACTAAACTCTATCCACACACACAGCATGCATATACAAATGTAATAATCACAGACATCAAATAAAAACATTGCATATTCAAATACAAGATAATACTTACCTTTAAACAAAGAAGATCCAAGCAACTTGCTGTGTAAGAGCAAATTTCCACCCAACCGTAGGAACTCTATCCAACATATATTCTTTCTGCTAAGATTCCACCCCCGAGTTGGGCAATGAGGCCACCAGGGAAAAGGTAACACGTATAGGCTTTTCTCTCTCAGCCCTCAAACCATTCTGCTCTTTATGCTTAGCCAAATGCTCATCCAGAGCTCTACAGGGATCTCACTTAGCCATCACAGCCATGGGTACTCCTTCCAACTCAAGGCCATTGCAAGCGGGAAGTGAAATTTTCAAAAGCTTTCATTTCGAGAGCGTTTTGGGAGCGTTTTTATATAATACATATTTTAATATATTTTGATGCATATATTTAAATAAAACATGTAGAATGCCAAATTAGTTATAAAAAACATGAAAGCATATATAGAATCATTTAGTATACATATAACATCAATCATCTAGGAGCTATAATTTAAACATTGTCATCAAATGAGCAATCATCAACAACATCAACCTTCAAGTTTCAACATATAATATTTGCAATCAACAGACTTGTTATCACACACATTGTAGCTGGGCTACCATGATGCAACAACCATATATTTTCTGTATTTCCTAGCCAATCAGCTAGATGGGGATACAACATGGATCATTTTGCTGAGTATTGATATAGCCAGAGCTTATTTTATCAAATCAAAGCATTCCCTTGCCATGATTAAGATTTCCCTAGTCCATTGAGATGACCTTAGTGGTGACGCAATTTATTTGGGCATAGCAGTAGAGATGGTACCTAGTTGACAGATTGGCATTTCAAGTAGAGACAGATATATGGCTAAGCATGTATACAGGTGGTTTTTGGATTTATGATTGTCTCTATTTGTTATTTTCGTAGCTCTAACTTGGCAGTGGTTAGCTTACTGTGGTACTATTTTTCTTGATGACTTATATCATGAGTGGTTATGAATTCTTGTATGTAAGGCCTTTATATATGCTCCTCTCAAACAAGCTTATGTTATCTAGCTAAGTTGGTATCACTTTTCATTGTTTTCACCAATCTGTATCCTCCATACTGATGTCTTACCTTGACTTGAAGTTTGACTTGTGAGAGTGAAGACACTTTTCCCCCACTGAGTTTATGATGACAGACGCCATGTTGTATTGTGTCTCGGCTCTGAGTTGTGCAACAAACTTGCCGAAGCCTTGATCCTTCTAGGCAAGAAGAACTCGTTGGTGTTGGTTCCTGCGCATAGATATTCCCCCTTGTTGCTCGAAGAGTTGTTAGCTAAAACTTGAAGCAACATGTTCTACCATCATTACATGCATTATGTGTTACATGCTATTGTGAAATGCAAGCCCATGAATAAATTTGTAAGCTGTCATTTGACATAACTAAAAAGGTCTATGAAATGAAATGTTAAAGGCCTAAAAAAGCAGTGGATAGATAAATGCTAAATCTAAATATTGTTGGCCATATTATTAAAGGTAATGATTAATTCCTCGCGGAGCCTAACGATTTTGATGTGAGATGGAGTAAGGGATAGTTAATTCTAAGTGTCCCCTAGGACTCAACGCAAGGGTCCTAGAAAATATCCTCATTGAGCTTGATTCAAGCTTGGATGTGAGTTGTAGACATGGTTGTTAAAGTTGAATGGGCACTCTTCAAATCAACTCACCCATTTGTGAGAAACCTCCATTCTTTAATTTTCTCTCTTTATCATGAATAAAAGTGGATTTCCTTTATCCCCATGTATGAAAGATCACTATGTTAAAGTCATCAAGTCATCCCCTTTAACTTGTAGCCTTGGTTTCACCACCTCACCCATCATAGCTAATTCCCTAAGTTTTGTGAGAGAACATACTTAAGGGGCTTTGTAAAAGAATAAATGGTTACTTTGATTTTAGTCTGATGTTTACTTATATTGTTGTACCACTATCATGCAATGAATGTTTAAGTTGGCTGCTAACATAATCATATGAGCTTCATTTGTCCATTATGTATTCAGGATTATCCAGATTATTGTTCCACCTTTAGTTTGGGTACTTTTGACCAGGTCAACCTAGTTGACTGAGTCAAAGATGGTTCCCAAGGCAATGACTACAAAAATCAACAGTGGTTATATTTTCCCCAGACAGGCCTAGGACCAATACTGCAATCTCAGTTTTCATCAAATTGTCCAAGTTATTGAGTTCCAGAGTTTATTATTATTTTTAATTGATTCTGGCCATTATTTTATTTATGAGATGATGATATTTTTGGTTCTCCTAGGCATTTTAGTGGATCAGTGAGTATGAGTAGTCACTAGTACCATTATACCAGGTTTGCAGATTCGTTTTTGCTGTCAATTTGTCCTAGTATGCATCCAACAAAGAATTATGGGAATTTTATTTGTTTTGGGAGTTTGTACCTACAAAAAATGAACTGTGAAATTGCTCAAGGAAATTGATTTGGCTACGGAAGTCAAGGAAATGGATAGGGAAAGATTTTTGATGATGTTTGATGGATTTCTAGATCACTCTGCACCAGTTCCACTCAACTTGGGGGCCCATATTATTTTGGTTTGTTTAGGGAGGATGTCCCCCATAGGGCGAAATTGATTAAAATGGCCAAAGTAAAAGTTGGTAAATCAAGTTGTATCTTTAGAAATATGTATGGGGGTACCCCCTAATGACCCCCCCTGTCCCCTAAGTGTTAAACTTGCAAAAATAATGATTTATCATGTTGTAAAAATGGGCTTTATGAGGTAATTCACCTCCCTCAATTGTATTGATCCATGTGAAAATAGAAGATGTAATCTCGACCGTTGATGATGTTTTAATCTCAACTGTTGGATGAAAAAGTAAGATCGAGTTTATGTCTCTCATTACATCCCATCGGGAATTTGACTCTTTGCTGGAAATAATAATAGAAGATATTTTGGCTTACTTGTGAAATCTCAAAGAAGTTCATGACTCTTGTGTTTCTACATCTCTTTCGGCAATGGATGTTTATCTTTTATTTTCTCGGCAAATCTTTGGTGTGATCTAACCTTGCAAGAGGGTGTTTTGCTAGAGGGCGACTCAGAGGGGCGTCCCTCTCTCTCTCTACAAATCGCTTTACGGGGTTTCACTTGTCAATTTTGCTTGGCATTTGATTCGTGTTTTCTTTTTATTTCTTCTGCAAGCATTTATCTCTTGTTCGATTCAAATCAAGCACGATTTTAGTTTTTACTTCTTGTGTTTATTTGATTTTGGAAGGAGGGGCACACTGGGCAAACTGGATCTTTAACCGGGGATAAAAATAAGCTTCCAAGTTGACAATGTTGGACAAAGGGAAACATCTCATGGAATCTCTCATTTCTTGGTAAGTTACATTTCTTCCATCTTTTATTTTTCAGTAAATCCTTTCTCGAGCATAATAAAAACAATAAAAACCCTTTCTTTAAAATCCTAGCTTTTAGGTTTACCAAGTTCTAGGTTGCGACTACGTTTATAATTTAAAATCCAAGTTGGAAATCACCTAAAACCCCTAGGGACCAAATTTCAAATTAATCGAACTCCATTTTCCCACTTAAAGCACTGGCCTCTCTTTGGGAAAATAGCCCTCCTTGGGGAAAACTCTCTTTTAGCCAAAACCATGGTTTGGCTATTGCTAGAATCACTTCCAATCATCATATCTACTGCCTACGAATTCATTTTAGTTCCTAATTACATTCAATTTCACCTCTTTGCCTCTAGATCTAATTTTCATACTTTAAAACCCTAGAGAAAATTGGGGCTTTTCACATAGGCACTTAATTTCTCTTAGTAATTGATCAAATCTCTAATTAACCATTAGACTAAGAGATCCGATCAAGATACCTGGGATTATCTACCTTTATTCATAATTTTTAGAGTCATCTTGATTATAAAGACGCCCCCTAGGCTTGGTCATTTACCTAGTCTAAAGTGCCAGTAACTTTGGCCGGTGTGACATCTGAAGTACTTTCATAGGTCTTAGCTTCGTAGGTAACAAATTTAGTTTTCTTTTCTCTCTGCCATCCTGGACGGGATCATCTTACGGGGCGACTACAAGAATTGTGATAACACTACTCTAACTAATAACATCAACCATGAAATGAATCAAAGCATCGTATTCATTACCAAAGAGTTGTAAGATAAAGGCAAAGCTCCTACATCCGAAACTCCTACTGATGGTTGGGGGTGTGGCAACTCTGTTGTATGAGTTTGATCACCATCATGATCACCCAATAATTCAGCCCCCAAGCGCTCTAATGTTATGGCTCCATCCTCCAAATAAGCCTCCTCTAGATTGTTGTCCCAAGTCAAATATGGTTTATCATTCTTGGCCACATCACAATAATGAGGCAACAATGTTAAGTTGTAGTGCAAATAAACCTAGCTTTCTGCCCGATCTACATTCAAACTATTTCTCTTCAAATTGTGGATGAAGTTGTAAATACTCCAACACCTTTCTCCAGAACAAGTGTTAACAACCTATGAAAGCACCCTCTGTTGGACACAATGGCCACACTGAGAGGGGGATGAATCAATGTGAGAGCAATTATAAAGTTTTTACCTTCTTTTAATCAATCAGAGTATATCAATCATTATGCCATCAATTGCATAATCAAATTCATCATGAGTCATAAGCACAACATCACATCAAAAGAGACACAAGAATATATGAAATTTTGATCTTTATTTATTGTACGTGGAAGACAACAATCTTCTCGATTACAATCAACACCAACTGATGAAAAAAGCACCAACTCGGTAACAGGACCCAGCCTGGTTTTCTTAGCTCCAACTAAGAAGGATTTAAGGAGTCCAATCCCCAAGTGCAAGATTCTTCTTGCAAGGAATCATATGGCTCTGCTACACAACCAACCTCTGCTCTGCACATTAATCTCTGCTCATCACTCTGCTGGTCAACATTGCTCATCACTACTACTCATTACTGCTTCTCATCTCTGTTGCTCATCACTGCTGCTCATCTCTGTTGCTCAATTATCTCTGCACATCAACTTTGCTCATCACTGCTGGTCATTCTTTTCTGCTCATTAATACTGCTAGTCAAGTTGGTCAATCTGCTAATGTCCACATCATAGTACACCTCATCATACACAATTACTGAACAAGTAATTATACTCTATTTTCACTGAGCATAAGACATGCATTGTTATGCATCATCATCATAGGTATGCATAATTGTCATAGGGTATGCATCCTCATCATCAAATAGACATCATCATTATCTCAGTGTGCACCGTTTATGCATCATCATCATCAAATATACATCATAGTGCATAAGAGAGCATCATCACACTATGGTATGCATGTACATCATATTGTATAGGAGTGCATCAACATCATAGAGTGTGCATCATTATCACATGCATCATCATCATAAAGTGTATCATATCATAGCATAAAAGTATGCAACATCATCATCATAGCCTCCATAATGACTCCAAATATATATATACCAATATAGAGGCTCACATACTAAGATCAAATATGAACTCTATCCATGAGAGACATGTGCCATCACAAGAGAAACCCAAAAGAATGAACCATATTTTTCCGAAGATCACAATATGAAGAAACAATAGTCAAACCAAAATAAGCTCTATATCATGTCAACACATAGCCCTCGTAACAAACTTTCCAACGAGCCGAGAATTTTGTAATTCCGATTCCGTATGAGAAAGTTATGCCAATTTTAGTGAAGATGACCAAAAATTTCTCTGTAAAATCGAACTGCTCCTTTGCTGTTGCAAAAAAACCTCAAACCAATATCCACAGATTCACTTCTCTACATCCATCCTTGACTGTTTTTGGATGTGTTTATATACACATTAAAGTGGACATGTTTCATGCTCGCCGACTTGTCTTCAAAGGTAAGAGTGGTAAGAATTTTAATTTTTAATTAAAAAATGTAATTTGAATTTTTAATTTGACTTCTAATTGTCACGCAAACTTCTTACCGCTTCAATGGTCAAACCTTACCAAAGAATTGCATGTATTTTCTTTGTCATATAATAGGGTTTCCACCACATAAGCCATATGTATGACCAAGGACTTCAAACTTCTTACCACTTAAATGGTCAAACCTTACCAAAGAATTGCATGTATTTTATTTGCCATATAATAGGGTGTCCACCACATAAGCCATATGTATGACCAAGGATGTCAAACTTCTTACCACTTCAATGGTCAACCTTATGTATTTTTATTATTTTTCTTACCACCTCAATGGTCAACCTTATGTATTTTTATTATTTTTATTTTAAAACATCCTTCAAAGTCAACAACATCATTTAAAATTCATGGGAGTGTGTCCTCCACATCTTCATGGTTGCATCAAATTAGTAAGGATTTTAATGGCATGCCATGTGCAAGGTTCCATCATGGGCTTAAAGCTTGTCACTAAATGGACCATCATCAAGCCAATGTGTGTGGGTGCCTTAACCACATCAAGTGCAAGTAATGGGCATCAAGGTCTTCACAGGTTTCCATGACTTCATCAAGTCACCAAAGACCACATCATCATGCCATCTAACCATGTCAAGTGCAAGTAGTGGGATCCATGACCTTTGCAAGGGTTTCAGGGTCTTCAGCAGGGGTTCCATGGGCTTCTTCATCATACCAGGGGTTCCATATCCTGTCAAGAACCATACAAGGTCATCATGATCTATAAGAGCTCCATGACCCCAATAAGGGTTGAAAGGTCATCAAACCACTAAGTGTGGGTCCAAGGACTTCATCAGGACTTCTCCAACAAGTCAGAGGCTTCATAGGCTTCTTCAACCACCTCAACCATACTAGGAGACCCTCAAGGGTCAAGATCCATCATGACATCATTTGTGGGGTAGCTGGGTCTTCTCATGGGGTACTATGATACCTTCAGAGCATGAATGACCATAGAATGGGTCATTAATGCTTCTCCAACGCATCTATAGGTTCTCCATTGTCCATCAAGGCTTGAGGACCATCTCCAGGGTCTTTAGCACCATTAGCCGGGTCTTCAGCATCTTCAACAAGGTGGTGGCTCCAAGATCCATTATTGTGGGTAAAAGGACCTTGTCAACTGGGTACAAGGTGCTTCAAGGCACAAACCCACTCTGTAAGGGGTCCAAGGCTCAAACCCACTTTGTAAAAGGTCCAAGGCATTGCAAGTGGGACTTGGTGGCATCAATGATAATCTATGCGGCCACTGCAAGTCCATGTTGGCATCAATGACAATTTCATCAACACCCTCACTGCCAATTTATGTAGATATGTGGTAGAGGAGAAGTACATGTTTCACCATTCGATAGGACTCAACCTATCTCGATTTTTGGTTGCATGTAGGTTACCAAAGACTTCATGTTCACTAATGTATTTGCTAAATTCACTTCGTACTTGAGCACACTTCTCTACTCAATCTACATTCAAACTATTTCTCTTCACGTTGTGGATGAAGTTGTAGGTGCTCCAACACCTCTCTAAAGAAGAAATGTTTGTTGCCGCCTCTTATGCACCTGGGGTTAACGCAACAGAAATATTCAAGCTGCTGGGTGCGTCCTTAGGGCCAAGTCTTGAGTCAAGTACTGTCACTTGATCTTGACTCCTCCATTTAGGCTTAATTCCTAACAAAGCCAAGGGGGTTAGACCCTATTAATATTACTAAGGCTTTAGGTACTTAATTGTTTTGGATGAAAAATTGTTGTTTAGGAGTTTGAAGGTTAATATATTAATCAAGACAATTGCATAATTAAATCAACTATACAACACATATGAAATAGAATAATCACAACAAAATATAGCTTAACTGAAAGAAGCAAATAATAAATATTAAAGACCAGTTCCATGGAGTCAAAGTAAATGTTGTTGTAAAGTAAATGTTTTGCAATTGTTTTCTTGGTCATTAAAATATGAATTGATTAAAGAAGAGAGGGGATTCCTGATATACCGGATGGTACGGTGAATATGTTTGGATTTTGGGAAAAGTGGCACCGCACGGTAAAATGTGGGCTAGATGGAGTCATGGGGGGGTGTTCAACACTACACCAAAAAGGATGTAGCCTAACGAGACCCCACGGTCACTTTCTAGTTGTTTCCGCTTTCCTTGAAGAATTTGCCCACTTTTCACCAAACTCATTTATGTCGGATTTTCGTAATGCTTAGGGGATGTTAATTTTATTAATGTGAGTTGATTAAATTAAATGTGAGAAATTAATTAATGCACACTTCCGCTTTTGATATCCCCAAGAGTCAGACAAAGCTGCGACGGGTAGAGCATACACAGAATAAGCAAATGTTTGTTCCAATTAAAAAAAAAACAAAGTACAAAACGATACATCCCTTCTAGGACAGATTGTGTGCTTGTGTAAATATAAACAAACTTGTGAGACTAATTGTTACACTATGATTTTCTTTTCTCTTTTGGTGCTAGGAAAAATCGTAATGGGTTAGTGTTCTTTACAAAAAATGATAAATTTAAAGAAACTTTAAACTAAAATTACTTATAAAAAAGTAACTAAAATTACTTATAAAAATGTATACATCCTGTTAAGATGATTGTGTTTTGTGTTAATTAAGAACTACAAGAAAAATAGAAAAATCACTCCACGATAAGAGACACTACGAATTCCCCAGGGGGGATGGGGTGTGGGCGCTGTGTAGCCCACTTGCTCTTTTTATTATTAATTATTACGAGATAAAAATTGCTTGTGATCTAAGCTTACAATTTATTGGAAAATTTTATTAAAAGAAGGTAGGAGTGTCCAGGGTGCTCCAGATGGTCTAAAAGTTCAAATCTTCGCCAGAGTCTCCTCTAATCTGTTGATTAATGCTGCAAAATCAAAAAGTTATTAGTGATGAAAGATGCCCCAAAACACTTTAAAAGTGTCTTTGGACAGCCTTTAAAAAATGACAAAAATTAGACTAAGTTAAACTATGATAAAAACAAGGAACCAAGGAAAGCAAGCTTTCCTTTGGATCTTGGCTTGCATGTTAGGGAAGCTAATTAAAACACTTTAAATTTTGCTAGGTAGTCAATTAAAAATCAACATACCAACTTCTTATTCAAATCTTTAAAATTCACTATTAGATGACTTGAAAATTGAGAAGTAGTCATGTTAAATCTACAAAAATATGCTTTAAAATTGAGATCTAAACATATATATCAGATCTGAAATAAGATTTAACTTTAGGAATAAAAGAGAGATCTAAGAATTAAAAAGACCGTTAGCCAAGAAATTTCAAGTTTTTTGAAGGTAGAAGAAGCGGGAACCAACTCTAGTTTTGAAAGAGAAGAAGACCGGATGTGCCTGCAACCCAACGAAGTTAAATGAAATGAAATGAAACAAGAAAAACTGAAGATGGATGAAGAAGCAACTGAGCTCAACTTCCTCCTTCAGTCACCTATCCTGCACTGTCACAAACACTTGTCAAAAGAGATTAAAACCAAAATGCATAATTTAAAAAAAATTAGAAGGTCATTAGTACAACTTTATACACTTGCTGCTTCATTATCTCTAACCAATCTAGAATTAATAAGCAAATCAAAGACAATGAATGCTTATTCTATGTGTTTTGGAATAACCCTCTAAGATGGATAAATCAACAATTATTGCAAAGTAATTAATGACTAGCTCGACATCACCTTAAAACATCGACCAAAAGCACATCAAAGGGGATGGTTGCACAACATCTGGCCTCCAAAGGCTTTCAAAAATATTTAATTAACATGTCATCAAAAGATCAAGCAAAATTACAAGATCAGGGGTTCAATGCTTCATTCTTTAAATAATGGAGCAAAGCCTTGTTATATAGAAAAATATGACCAAGAAGGGGGGGTGCACTTGCTTCCTTGGAATGACTTGGAGATGAGTTGGAATGAGTTGTTTGAGGCTTGTATAATGGAAACATCTCACAACAAAAGCGCCAATTGATAAAACTCATGCCATCTCATAATGGCTACATCCACTTTTTGGAGAATGTACCCTCTCTTTGGATGATGAAACTTTCACTTACAGAGAAAAACACTCAAAAATGTTTTAGAAACGTTCGAAATGTTTCTACTTTACTTCATCAACTCACATTCAATTTCGGCATGTTTCTTTTATTTTATGAGTTGCCGAATTTTTCACTTTATCCACTTTTTTGGTCTTTTTTACCATTTTCGAGTAATAATTAATTTTGGAGATAAATAATTACTCAAAAACTTAGGAAAGTGGGTTTAGGGGTTAAGTGGGTGCTCTGAGTTAGAAAATGAACACCCCCATGGAAAATTCCGCCCCTAGACCACACTTTTATGCGTTAGAGAAAAAATACAATTAACTTATTAAAAATAAGCCTAAAAAAAACGAAAAAAAAACGGAAAAAAAAACCTATGGGGGACTTAGTACATGTTCATATGACTCAAAAACAATGATTAGCATGGTAATATACATTGAAACATAGGTTTTAATAACCTCCTAAGCTCTAACCACCAAGACATTTACTCTAGCTTTGGAGGAGTGGGTGAAAAACTCGAAAATTATAAGTCATTAAAAAATGACATATAATTCTCAAGGAAAAAACATCTTAGAGTAAAATATTGATGATTAAGTCTTAGGAAATCCAAACCTTTTACATTTTTTCATCATGCGAAGTCATTTATTACAATTTCCCTGCAGGTTATGAACATGTAAAAAATAAAAAAAAAGGCCACTAATTGGCTTGGTGGACTTCTGAACACATGTGATGAACAATTGAATTGTTCAAGTCTTTGACTGCTCATTGGAAATCCAACTAAGTGCAACTTAGTGGATAACAATGTTAACAACCTATGAAAGCACCCTCACCACCAATTTATGCAGATATGTGGTAGAGGAGCAATACATGTTCCACCATTCGATACCACCGCCATTCAACCTATCTCGATCTTTGGTTGTATGCATGTTACAAAGACTCCACATTCACTGATGTTTGGTCAAAAACTCACTTTGTACTTGAGCACACTCCTCATTAGGAACCAACTTGTCTAATATAGGTATATATCCATTCTGCACCTCTGGATCTATGTGTGGTTTTCTCCTAGCTGCACCCCCAAGTACTAGCTAGGCCAACCAAGATGGAGAATAGTATTTTGGTGTAAGGGCATATGCTAGGGCATGGAGTGGAATATTCAGGTAGAAAAAGCTTCCCATGCTTAATAAGTGACTTTGCTTGATTAGATGGTACATTTTTATTAAGGTCATGACAGAGGAGTTCAATCAACTTCAACAATTAGGCATCAACACCGCCAACATCAAGGTACATAGAGAGGTTGATGTACTTGAATAAATTCCAATCCCTTACCCTCATACATGATAGAATACAGTGGAAATGTTGCAATCCTGGAAACTATTAAGTCTGTTGAATTCTGAATGGAATCTAAAATTCTACTTTTCGCATATGAAGTTTGATAAGGTTGGAACCACTCTCAAACATCTTGAAACAATTAATGATAATGTTAAAAATTTAAGTAAAAAGATAGCAAATGAAAGATAAGAGGAATGCCACTTTTACTTTAAGAATTTAACATTATCATTTAATAAATCCCCTAAATGAACCCTAACCATGCTCAAAAATCCAAGTGGAACCATGTCTTGCTTCAAAAAACCAAAAAAAGAAAAAAATTTCACCTCAATTCCTGGGAACGTTGAGTGAGTGATTAGGGAGAGTTTTTTTCTCCCGAGAGAAACCAGGGAGCACTCTAGGAGTGATGCTCCCCCAATGGTCCCTTGTCATTCCTTGAAAACCTAGAGAGCTTTTTGTTTCATCAGGGAACGTGCTCCCTAAAATTGCTCCCAAAAGGGAGCGCTAAGGAATTGCACTCCTAGGAGCGATTCTTGAACGCTCCCTCTGGGAGCACGCTTAAGAAATGAAGCATTAAGGGGTAGGGCGCTCTCCTGCAACATTGTTCCAACTGCCCCACACAACACAAAGAAGGTATTCCCCTTCCTTGATCCACAGTTCCCTTAGGAAATCCAACCATTAAAATGCTCACCAGTGTGTGCAGTAAGAATCCAACCTGTTGTATATTGTTAGAGAACCCCCTATAGCATAAATCATGGCTTCTCAAGCATCTATGAGTAGAAAAACTCACTGGGTAAAGGTTCCTAGCTTGTTCAACCTCTATGCTCACATACATCCATATCTTTTTCCTTGGAATCTCTAAGGTGCCTAGTGTCCCAAGACACTATTGGCAGCTCTCTAGCACCTTTAACAACACTGCTAGGGTTGTTATTAACAGTCAACCAAATCTAGTAATTCATTTCCATAATTGTTTTATTCATCTATTGGCTGCCCTAAAGGTATGGTTTCTATTCCTCTCTATTTGGCACACATCCATAGGTAAGTTAGCAATGTTCTAAGTAGTTTTCATCTATTTTTGGAGCACATTTTGTTGGTTGTCCTTTCATAATAGCAAAAAACCATTTACCCTCGTTGTGTGCATTTATGATCCAAGCTCCTCCCCTCTTAAGCGTCCTTTGTATTCATTGCTTTGACTCCAAAAGGCACCAACCTTTGCTAAGAGGTTCCTCGTGAGGTATACATGTGTTGTTGGACTGGTTTGCAAATTTATCTAACTTGCATTAGGGACTCCCCCTTGGTCTCTAGGAGTTGGCCTGAAGCATGAGTAGTTGTGTTGTGGTGACATTGGGCGCAATTCCTCTTATGATTACCCTCATAGCACCGTGATTTGGGACATTCATCAAGGTGCTAATTTGAGCAGTCATAGAGAATATTGTTCCATTGTTCATCAATCACACTCCATATCTAAGCTCATCTGGTGAATCCCTCCTTTCCCTTGTCTTCATTGTATCAATATATAGCTTCCTTAGCCCTATCCATGGCCTCATATAAGTAGCCCAATGTGGGCTTGTCACCATCGACCAGGCGAAGAACCTTTACCAAAGGTTCGCTAAAGGAACACAACTCTTGCACTCCCATCCAAAATCTATGATCATGTCTCATGAGTTGGGCTATGGCTTGCCCATCTTCTCTAGTGCTATAGATGCAAGCATTCCACTCATTTGAAAAAAACATCCTTTGAAATGCAAGCATAGAATTGTGGATAGACTGAAGAGAAATGAAGCTAGAGGTGAAATGTGTAATTGTAGTATGGAACAATGCCTATCCCTAGTGAACTATCTCATAAGTGTAAGCATATATATATATATATATATATATATATATATATATATATAGTTACACCCCTAGCTAAATGTCATGTCCCTTTTGGAATGATCACTAGAGGACGACTTATTAGCCTATTTAGTTCCTGTACGCTATAGTCGACAAAAAAATAATTAATTAATTATTAATGTCACATGAACCAAAAGTACTTTATAAAGTGACATTGGCTAATTAATTCATAAAGTGACTTTATAAAAAACCACTTAAGTTAGAAGTTGTAAAAAATGGGTAAAAAAGGGTCAGAAAGGTAAAATGAACTTAAAAAGAGAAATAGGCTCGTTCTCTCATTCATTCATGACATTTACATTTTTGAAAACTTGGAAAGCTCTTGAGCTTGTGACTCTTGGGATGAAAACCCTAAGAGAAGAGCATAGTTTCGGTGGTGAAACCATCCACCCTAGCTACCGGGAGGAGAAGATCATTTAGACTTCTTCATTGAGCTTCATTACCATAAAATATTATCAAACATCCATCACATATTTGAAGAGTTTCATGGTTTTCAAGCAGCGGTGGAACACAGGCGCAGTTTTGTGGAGATCTTGACCAATTTGTGAAGGAGGCGCACCAGTCAAGGAGTCAACTCCATTTATCAGTCATTTCCAGACCTTTGCTAACCAGAGCGGGCACAGTTCTTGTGGAGGACGCATCACCGTTGTTGGGCTAAGGGAAGAGTAAGGGCACACTCGTTGCCTGTAGAGGTCTCTTGTGGGGGATGCATAGCCTGAGAATACTCACAATATTGGTCCTTGTGGTTGTGATCTGCCCATAAAAAGACTGTTTCAGCTTCTGAACAGTTGCATACTAAGTTCTGTCCCATTCTGAACCAGAGGTCAACACCGAGTAACTATTATAGGTTTGTAATCTACAGCACAGTTGTTCCTTGAGATCTAGGCACATTTCATTGTCAAAACAGTAGTCGGGCACACCAAAAGGCAGGACTGTCAACTACAACAGATAAGTACACAAATTCTTGGCATCCAATCATCACTTGCAAGCATCTAAAACCTTGGTACAGTCACATAAAGCCAGCCATCAAATTGCCGGTATACATCACCTAATGCCATTTGGACGCCGCAAAAAGGGGACAGTCACAGCTGGTAAAGAGTACTCACTCCTATATTCATTCCCAGGTTTGAGGACTATTACAAATCTGATTTATTTGCACTTAGAGGCTGTTGTACAGCAGTCTGAAACTTGTATCAAGTGCAAAATTTATTTCTTCTGTTACAATCATAGTTTGTTCTTGCCATTAATTTATACAGAACTGTTTCTTATTTTCTCTAAGTATGAAATGCAACTAAAATCAGTCCTGAGTATAAATTCATGGGTATATGTTGTTTTAAAACCAAAAATGAAAATACAATACAAATCATCTACCAAAAAACAGTGAAATCAGTACTGGAGCATTTTGGTCTTCAAAGTATTTGACAAAAGACATAATCCAGAATACTCTGTCAGTGAACCACAAATTTAGGCCATCCAAGGTCTTCCAGAGCAATATCGCTCTTTCTTGCTTCATTTTTAAAACCTTGTAAGCCTTTGGATCCAAATTTATAAGGAGCAAAGGCATCCACCTTAAAAGATTGTAAAAGTAAAATAATAAAAGTAGGCTTCTTAGCGCCCGCACTCATCCCCCTGGGGGATTTTTGTCATTTTCATGGCGTGACTATTGTTCTTTTATGATTTCACTTTTGTTGATTTTGCTAAACTTAGATTAGTTTCTATTTCTTTCATAGTTTAGTTTTCTTTCAAGTTTTATTTGCAAAGTAACAAACACTAACCCAGCCTTGCTTTCCCGAAGTACTGAAAGGGAAAAGAGACTTTTGGTTGTACTAATTAATATAACATCTTTTGCATCCAAATAGGAATAAACATTTTGCACATTCCCTGTATGCTCTATCCATCATAGGCTTGCTTGATCTTTGGAATATCCAAAAGCGAACTATTGCATTCAATAATTTTCTCACATTTAACTAAAAATTCACTTTAATTAAAAATCAATTCCTCGGAAACATATGGAAATCCGGCGTAAACGAAGTTTATCATTTGTGGGTAAATTTTCCAGAGAAAGCGGGAACAACTAGATAGTGACTGTAGGGCCCCGTCAGGATACACCCTTGTTTGGTGTAGTGTTGGACACACCCTTGGGACTCCGATCTATCCCACACGTTGTGTTACTGGATCCACAACCCTAGTGTGTAGGATCGGATCTGCCTCAGATCCACCATGGAAACAGATCCCCTGCAGAAGGAAACGTATCCTGGTCCCATGAAACAGATCCTGTGAAAAATAAAAAAATTCTTGGAATTTTCAAACGGATCCTGCAACTTCCAGTGCTTTTATGACCCATTGATCCCCCCAAAATATTATTGTTGAATGAAAAACTTAAAAACCCTAAACACCTAATGGCTAAAAGCGTAAACCCCATTCCTGCTCAAGGTCAGATCTATTCTTATGTCAAGATATGCTCTTGAACTCTGATATATCAATATCAAGTTCTGCTCTCAACGTTTTTATTTGATATATCTTTATGGTCAAGGTCTGTTGTCAAAGGCTGATCTATCTTTATGTACTATGTTGTTGCTCACTTCACCTACATTGTTCTATAGTATTGCCATAGCATTCAAGAAAACCACTTTATTCCCTGCTGATAGGGACATGTGGATGTGGCTCACAAAACCACTATTATGACCTACTTCTTGTTCATGCTGAAATGGTTTTTAAAATTATCAATATCACAACTTATCAAATTATCAGTTATGGTACATGAACTCTCTTTTTTCGCAATAACTTATAGTTATACTCTTGTGTTTCCTAAATAGTTTTGTTTCTTCATTCCATTTTTCTATTTATTATTAAAATATTTTTATATTTGTTTGTACTTGTTGTTTCCTCGCCGTATTCGGATCCTAGGTTTTAAAAAATCTAGCAAATCCGGATTCGTATCTGTATTCAGATCCCGATTCGAACCCATATCTGTATTCAGATCCCGATCCAAACCCGTATCTGTATTCAGATCCCGATCCGAACTCGTATCCGTATCTTGGTAACTTAGCCCACACGTTCTCGTGAGGAGCCACTTTTGTCAACATCTGGACTCACGGGTATATTGGGAGTCCCCTTTCCCTCTAATCCATTCATCATAATAATTAAAATTGTCAAGAAAAATTCGCACAACATCTCCTTCTTTAGCAACAATTTTGTGACTCCATTGGCATCGATTTACCTTTACAAACTATTTTTCTTAAAACAATTATGTGTCATGATTAATCCTATTGTGTGCTACTATCTTTAACTTCGTTGTCATTACTTTCTTGTTTCGGTAATTCACTTTCAAACTCCTAAATAATTTCACATCCATAACTAAAACTAATAAGAGACTTCGTAACTTTTTTCTAAGGACTACCCCCCTTGGCTTTGTCAGGAGTTAGCCTAAGCGAAGTAGTGAAGATTAGGTGACAGCACTTGACTCAAGACTTGCCCCCAAGGATGCACCCAATGGCTTGAATATTTCTGCCACGCTAACCTGAGGTGAGTGAAAGGCGGCAACACAATACAAATCATCTACAAAAAAACAGTGAAATCACGACTGGAGCATTTTGGTCTTCAAAGTGTTTGACTAAAGACAAGCCAAAATACTTTGTCAATGAACCAAAATTTTTCTCATATTTGTTAGGGGACATTACACTAAATCAACAATTTCCTTAACCCAAGAAATTTTGCTAATGTCCTCTAATATCAAATCAATGCAACGGGAAAAACAAGGAGGCTAATACAAGGTCTCATACCTCTCCATAAGCAACTTGTCAGTGACAACATAATGAACAACATTGTTCACCCAACCTGGCGAATGTGAACCTCTGCAAAAACACTGAACAAGACCAGCAACCTAGCACACGCTCAGAGTAACAGTACGACCACTCCATCAGCAGTACGACCTCCTCTGCGCAGTTGTATGGATTCCCTCCATCGAATGGTACGACTGCCTCCCAGCGTGATCTGTACGACCTTCTCTCAACCTGGAACCCCGGTAACTCTGTCGGGTAACTATTCCTCCGTCTTCTAAGCAAAATCCTCCGTCTGACTTTCCCTGTCCGTCTGTATCCTGTCTCTGTGTGTCCTCTCCACCAAATACTCTTTTAACTTTATTGGTTAAGCGAAAATCCTTACCCTCACTATGGATCTATGGATGAGATCCTCCAGTTAGAATCAATGGCCAAGATTAGATTAGCCATTACTTAAATATTTCACTTTTCACTTTATAAAAGTGATTCCATTAAAATCAAAATCAAATTAGAATAATTAAAGTATTTTCTTGAGTCAAAATTTAGGAAATCGCTTTAATAAATTTGGTTTCCAGTTTAATGTCTCTCTAGCATGCAAGGACACATGCAATGCTAGAAGACCTTCCTTGTTACTGCTTTCTAACCGTGGGGAACTTCTTCTTCACGAGTTTCTTCATGAGGGGGTGTTGGTGCTTCAAAAAGAAATTCCAAAGATTTATTCTTATCCAAGATTGAGATTCCCCCTTCAAGGTTTGGAATTTCATTATCAAATTCATAATATGTCTTTAGATGAGAAAACCTCTCCAGACGATCAAGCTGTCTTTCAATAGATTGTCATTTTTATTAGTTTCAAGAAAACTGACATCTCTGGAAACAACAAATTTCTTGTTTACTTCATCATAAAGACGGTATGCCTTGGAAGTGTTTGAATACCCTAGGAAATGTATCTTCGACTTCTAGCACCAAGTTTGTTTCTTTGCTCCTTTGGTATCGAGGCATAGCAAGTGGAACCAAAAAATATGAGATGCCTAACCAAAGGAAGGTGACCAAACCACAATTCATGTGGAGTCTTCTGATTTGTCTTCAATAGCATGAGATGGGCTTCTATTTCTCAAATATGCTGCACATACTGCTGCATCACCCCAAATCACCAATTTCACATTCTTGAATAACATCATTGATCTTGCCATATTAATTAATGTTCTATTCATCCTTTCCGCTACACCATTTTGTTGAGGATTATAAGGAACTGAAGTTTGATGTGTAATCCCATGTTTGGAAAGATAATCTTCAAATTCATTAGAGATGTATTCTTTACCATTAGCAGAACAAAATGTACCAATACGTGCTTGTGCTTGACTCTCTATCCATGCATGAAAGTTCTTGAATGTTTGAAATGCTTCAGACTTTGTCTTCAATAAATATACCAACACATTCTTGAATAATCATCAACAAAAGTCGTGAGGTACTTATTACCATTACAGAAGGAATTGGCATGGGGCCACATAAGTCAGAATGAATCGGTTCTAACTTTCTACATGCTCTAAATTTAGACTTGTTAAAAGGATACTTACTATGTTTTCCTAGTATGCATGCATCACATTTGTTCCTTCGCTTAGGAATAGTAGGCAAACCATATACACCATTCTTTTTTAACAAACGAAGACTGTTATAATTCAAATGACCAAATCTTGCATGCCACAATACACTGGATGATAGATTACCTTCTTCAAGCTGAGACATATAGGCAAAGTTTTGAACTGTTGTAGAACAACCCTTCAACTTCAACAACTTTCCATCTTCATACCCGGTTATGACGACCTTGTTCTCAAAGGACTTCCTTATCTCTACAATTCCATTAAACATGTGAATGGAATGGCCTTGTTGTCGAATCTGCACCGAGGACAAGAAGCTTCTCTGCAACTCTGGAAGATAGAGAACATTCTTTAACACAAAATCAGGGAAACTAGGCAACTTGAGCTTGATTGAACCAATTCCCCTTGGTTTGAGGCTAGATTTGTCTGCAAAGTATACTATGCCATTTTCAATGTATTTTAGTTCTTCAAAACGGTCTTTTCTAAAATCTTTATGAGAAGTTGCACTAGTATCAAGCAACCAACAATCTTTGTAAGATTAAAGAGAAGTTATTTCATTCAAACCAAGATTACAGTGTGCAACTATACAATGAACTGAATCAAGGGATTTACCACCCTCTTGATTCTTATTTTTGTCTTCTTTATTCTGATTGTGTCTTCCTTTGATGGACTCCCAAGGGGCCCAACAATGATCTGCTTCATGTCCATTCTTTCCACAACACTTGCACTTCAGGTCTCAACTTTTGCTTGAGTTGTTTCTGCCCCCTCTGCCTTTGAAATTTCTTCTTCCTCATCCTCTCTTGCTGCTATCTCCATTGGAAGGGTTTATGGGTTGATTATTTGCTTTATGAGCAAAGAAAAGGGATTCTCCAATAGGCTTGCTTGATTTCTGGATCTTTCTGGACCGTTATAGATATGTCTCCTTGCAAGTGAGGACAGTACCAACAATAGATGCCAAAGAGTGCATCTTCAATCTGGAACCTGCAACTTATAGAGAGCTTTTGAAAAAATGTAGGATACAGGTTTGAGTTCCTGTTCCTTTTACAAGTTACAAAATCATTCAGCAACTTTAAAAACAACAATTTTGCAGCCGAACAAAACAATTCTGTAGCTTAACAAAACAATTATGCAGCTGCTCTATATCCATTTCTGCAACTTTATATCATTTTTCATAGAGTGCTATTACATAAATATTACAATTCAAATCTTTACAATAATACATCAACAAAGTATAATACAACAACAAAGTCTCTTGCAACAGGCTCGTAGTAGCACCCAAGAAAATGAGCTTACAACACTTCTTGCAGTTTCACACTCTTCAAGCAGTCTTCAACTTAGTCTTCTATCACAGCAATGGTCTCTTATCCAAACGAAACAGCTCCAGGTCTTGATGGACTCAAGACATAGCGCCACGTAGCTGAATTCAAGCATGGGCTTCTTAACTCACTTTTGGGCTCAATTTTTACATGTTCCACCAACATTCTTGTGGTGGGGGAGAGCATTGGTTCTCAACTATAATCTTTAAGTGGATGTGAGCAACTTCAAGACAACGGAAGGAAATTGCAGTAATTCTCCAAGACGATATTAAAAAACGCAGCATATATTTCTCCAACTCATCAGATGCATAGCGATCACAACTCATTAAAATCATGGCTTATCAAAAACCGCGACAAACATAACTCATACTCTAAGTTCAGGTTCATACAACAACTTATCATTCATGGTTTATACACAAAGTATGGGCTTATCCCACTCTCAACACCATTCATACATATGAAAATATTTCTAGACTTTCACAGAAAAACTCTACGCATAGGAATTAGGGAAATAATTAGGGTTTTTGCATTCCCAACGGTCACCGGCAATACATAAAAAATTATGCAACTTATTACCTTCATGCAATTGGTAATGGCGTGAATATTCCACCAAGAATCTCTCACCAGTATTCAGTGAACTGGCAACAGCATATCACGGCTTCCATCTTCAACACAAAGGTCACAACAACCATTTGATTCATATCATGCAGCCAGAACACATCTATTCCAGAAATTGCAGCCGCAAACTCTTCAATCGTCGCAGATTTAGAAAATGGGTTGGCTCACGGTCCTCCAAGGTTGAACATAGACCCGACGTAGTTCACAATTGCAGGTGGAAGAGCCCTCAACACTGCAAATGCATAATGAGATAATGGACTGAAAAAAAATGTTATGTGGACTATGCATCGAGTTGGAGGAATGGTGGAAGATGTAGCTCTCAGGTGTATAAATGGAGTGGCTCTATTGTTTCTCCATAGGTAAAGAGAAATGTATTCTTCAATGGAGAAGACTCTATCAGATGATAAACACAAATGAAGGTCGCAACACAAAACTTCAGCGCGAAAGGATTAGGGTTAATAATATCGTTCTATACCTCAATGCACAACATGGTAAAGAACACACTCAACATAACTCTCAAACTTTCCTCAACCGAGATTGGACCATGCATGAGAACGCATATGGCAGACTGGCAATGGGCAGGTAGCCTGAAATACGACAAAGGTTAGAACGAAGGTCTGGCAGGCAAACTGCCAAGACTAAAATGTAGCCAGGAGTTATGGCAGGTGATGCTCTGATACCACTGTAGGTCCTAGGATAGAACAACTCCTGATTCATATTATTCCTTTGCAAATGCCTTTATTTATACATTGCATATGGTGGTTGAGATTCAGCTTCCAACAAACCTTTTCATCTTTCTTCGTGACAATTCATATTCATAATTTTATTTACAATATTTACATAATATTTGGAACCATAATCCAAGGATTAGGTATCCAACAAGACCTGCCTTTCTCATCTATCCAATCAGCTGACATAATGGTGCATCCAGTGATCTCCCATGAATCCATAAGCTCAACCAATCTCTGAGTGGAATCAACCTTCTCCCCTTAAAGGAGAGGCCCTCTCAAGTCATTATAGGAAGGACCCTTGTGCCCTAGGCCACCAATAGCAACAACTTCAAACATCGAATGGTAGAATAGGTTTTTCTTGGCAATGTTGAAAGGAATGCAACTCCATAGAAAACATTTTTGCACAAGCTTGTCAGCTTCTTCCTTTTCTCTTGTTTTGATTATTGACTTTAGATAAGTTTGTCCCCCAATCACTGACTTTCATACAAAGAAAATTGAGGATAGTGAGAGCATTGTGGAAGTTGTGGTCGATGATTGGGTTTCCCTTGCCCCTAAGTGGCTTGTGGTTCTTGTGTTTCTTGCAGCTCTATCTGCAAGCTCAATCCTCAATTCTTCCTTCTACTCTCTTTTCCTAATCATATCGATGATGGATTGATTAGTAACATGCACAATTTATGGGGTAGAGACATTGCAAATATCCACGCCATGCCCTGGGATTTTGGCAAGGTGGTATTTCAAGCGGTTTATTTCCCGAAAAATTACTGCTCCACATAGCTTGCGATTCAACTTCAAACAATTTAAACCATCAAATGGTCCCCCATATTCCCTTATCGGGTCCAATGGCTTTGGCATTTTCAATGATTAAGATTTATACCTATGGAACAAATAATAAAACAAATGGGAAAATTTAATAAATAATCATCAAAGATCCAACAAAAAAGAATGTTGGAAGCTCCATATAAAATTTATATCTCCCATTGAAAATAAAAATAGCAAGAATAGGTAGATTCCAAGTCTTAAGATTCTAATGGACATTGCACAATGCAAAGTGCATAATACAAGCACTATACTAGATCTTGCAAATAGGAAAACAAAGAAAATAGAAGCATAAATTGTTTTTACATGCTTGGGAATTTGGATATGGTAGATTGGAGTAAACCTCCACTCCACAATTGCTCGGTTGATGGCAATGAAAACCACGGATTTCTCCTTGGTTGCTAGGCTGAAAATGGTCACAGCATCCCTAGATCTCAAAACCCTAACTCACATTTGCAAAATGGGACTGAAAACTTCCCCAAACCAGCCTTTTATTGCGCGAGTGAAAGAAATGCCAAAAATTTAGGTAGACTTGCAATAATTTCACTTGAATTCATCACGATAAATATCGCCGATAATATCCGCAAGCTTGGAAATTGGGAAAATATCACGTTATCGGAGATAAATGCAACACTACTTAGGATACTCTTGGAGAATCCACAAGATGTGCAAAATCAGCCAACTAGTCACTAAAGTCTTGTAAAGTTGCATTACAACAAACACCAAAAGACCATGTGCCCTCGGGGTACGAAGACAGTCAATGATACAATGTTTTAAGAAAGTTGACAAAGAAGTAAATAGACCTTTAAGGACATCTGTGTAGCCTGCTCAATAATAGCCCATAGAGTGAATATGTGATCCACTATCTAGCAGTCTCTCCTGAAGTCAACTTGGCCTCTAGCTCTTTGTACATGCCCCCCAAAACAATTGGATAGGTTAAGATAAAGGGTTGTGGCATAAAGCCTAGAGAAGGTATAGCCAATCATGATAGTCCTATAGTTATTGAAATATAAAGCACCACTTGACTTATATATAGGGTGCATGATATATTGGGACGAAGAAGGGCAAGGTGGGTTGAGGAAAGAAACGTCATGTCATAGAAATGAAAAAAGAAGTCTTAGCAAGGTAAGCAATCAGAGAGCCAAGGAGGTCTATGGTGATTTAACCCTTATTAATAAAAAACTAGGAGGCTTGGCCATGAACAATTCTACCTCAAACAACCCATTAAGGAGACGTGAGCAACAAACAAGAGGGATTATCCTCTCTAGATTGGGAGAATTGTGAAGGCAGAGAAGTGGTGGGGAGGAGAAGGTCGAGGATGAAGGAGTGACATTCAAGGATGCCAAAGAGAAAGTCAAAGAGGACATTAAACATTTAAAATTTTAAAGACACTTGGAGTGCAATTATGGTAGTTTTGATGAGGTGAAATGCTGAAATCCACAACAATAAAAGAAATGTAGGGAAAGAGATTATGTAATTTGAAATCTAAAATCCTTATTGAAATTCTGAGACTTAATGTTAAGAATTGCCTTGATGATGACAATCTGCAACATGGATTGTAACAATGGTTACTCAAATCATTTCAACGAACATTATAGGGAGGAATTCATGATGGATCAATGGTTCGAGATTGATCATTTTGCAAAAAGAAAATCATTAAACAGTCACATGCAAGATTCACAGAAAAGTACGAGACTATGAAAAACACTCCTCTCACCTTCCAACATTCATTTACCAACAATATTGAAAAATGGATATTCTTGAGAACACCATACATCAAATATAAGGTAATTGGAACTTCATATTTATCATTGATAATGTTTACAAAGTATCAACGCTTTCCCATTGAAATCACAACAAGTTTGTTTTTTTATCTTAATGTAGATAATGGCCAGGTATGTATATGTTTTTTTTAAAATATTCTATGCCTCATCTGTAACCATTTGTTAATCATACATTCACTTCATTAAAAGGAACTGCAAGAAATGTAACCACTTATTTATAGAACTCAATAAGCATGAAAAGAGGAATTGTAATAGATTTTATTTTTCCACCATGTTTCATCTACGTCAACACACCTGTGTCCCAAATTGCCAATTTCACCTTTTTCCCTTCTACAGTCATTTTCTTCAACCTAAAGTCAACACCTGCATTTAGATAATAGACATCATCAACCATAAATTATTATAAATATTGTGAAAAACAATTATGAATTGAACATTTGTAATTGCCCCAGGTATTTGACAAAATAAAATGGAGGAAAAAAATGTTTTTACAATAAGAATGCTTTCTCCCAAAACACCCAACGTCAGAAACACATTCTTAGAGTTGCAAACCATTAGGCAATAAGAAATCAATGTCTGTAACAAACATGTTAGCATGATAACCCTCATATTGTATGGGGGTTATACTTGTGATTTTGATCACAAAGATTGAGCTTGCTTGATGATTCATGGGATGGACTGGGGTACAAGTCAGCTTTGGCTTAGAGTTGTTGCTCTCCTTTGATTGAATTGATGATGGGTTGTTGCTAGTAGCTATTGGATGAGATCTCTTCATGGTGTTTTGATAATATCTTGATGATGATATGTTTTCCTTATTGGTGATATCGGTGTATCTTGGAGGGTTTTGCTTAGCATTGATGCAATTATTTAACACTTTGTGTATTTATGGATTGGGAACCCATAACTTAGGGTATCCCTAAAATTTAAATTTTAAAGTGTTAATAATTGTGTCTATATGCATCTGTATGCATTGCCAAAACAGCCAGGACCCCCTTGAAATTAATTCAACACTGAACTATATTCTGCTAAGTAGTGATCCAATCAAGAATCCACAAAGCTGTTAAAAAACCATGGAGTAACATAAAATGAAACTACTCTTAATAGGCATGTGAAAGAGGAAGACTGCCTTCTTTTCCATATCTCTATGTTGGATAAATATCACCATACAGGAATTGGTCAGGGGAGTTCAGCATTTTAGTATCTGGAATGTATCTGAATGCTTCTGAACTTAAGGTTTTGATAAATCCCCAGCTTATTCCCATTTAACTTATGCTTACCTTTTGCTGATGCATTTCATTCTCTGTACAATATAAGCATGAGTCCACTGGCACCAAAAATAAACCTGATTACCATAAAGGTCCAATAGAACACAGATAAAACCCTCTCTTTTAATGCTCAGCCATTTTCCACAACTTCCCCGATCTGAATTCCCCATAAAAAATAATCCTAAGTTAAAAGACCTACAGTCCATGAACATCACTTATTGATATAGTACTTAGAGTTGGCATTATAGACACAAAGATATCTAAGAATAGAATCTGCAAAAGCATACAAATAAAATTTTGCCCAGATCAAAACAGAAATGGAACAAAAAGTACAAGTTCTTGATTACTAGCATTGATGTCAGCAGAACAAAAATGACAGAAAAATCATACAAACTCTTGGAAGGAATTAAGAAAGAAGCAGGAAGCATTGCAATTCTAAAAAATAGAGCTACAAAATCACAGGAGATGCATACCTACTGTTGGAGGAAGAGTATCAAAGCTGTCAGATGTAAACCGTAACAGGAGACTGCTCTTGCCTACTCCACTATCTCCAATCAATAATAACTTGAAAAAATAATCAAAACTTTCCTCACTTGCTGACGAGAGCATTGAAGCCATAACCTCCTATGTGACAGTGTGGCAGTTGGCTGTCCTGTGCCACTTAGCTTGCCACAATACCTGTTCAGGCATATAACATAAGGTCAGTGATATTCCAAAAGCACTAACCTTATTCTTTATGAATATAGATCACTTAAGTCCCTCTTCCCAGTCCTTTCATCTCAACATCACTGAATAAAGATACACGTATGCCCCTGTCACATTTCTGTAAGTCTTCTTACCAGATATCCTGCTACAAGATCGCATTCAAGACGAAATGGAAGCCAATTAATTATCTATCTAATTATAATAACAAAGAAAAGAGTGATCTGTGATCATCTCCAAAATGGAGAGACATGAACTTATCATAAACATTTTAACAATGAACCATAATGTAACCTTCTCAAAGGATACAAAGTCTAAGTCTATGCACTGACTTATTGAAAAAAATAGCGGGCAACTACTGCATGCTTAGATTTTATGCTGGTAATTGTGCAAAGGAAAATGATTCTGTGAACTCAAACTTGATTTTAACAGCCAAGAGGGTATATGCATTGACTTGTTGGTAACAAGCAAGGACCCAACAAAACAAACTAAAATCCAAATAGAGCATCAAATAAACCAAGAGTAAAATGAAGGTTGAACCTGACAAGGGAACTTAACATTTGTTGTAAATTTGCACCTGAAGAAGCTTTATGCTATATTTGACTGTGGTCCACATGATAAACTATGACTTACTGCAACTCACTTTCATATTTTATTTTGTCAACTTAACATATTAAATGTTTGTGTATAGTTCTAGTTACTTTCTCAAAGAGTCTGTGGACATATGTTCTTATGTAAACAACCCAACTTAGGTTCACCTCCAAGAATGAACACAATTCCTAATACAATTCATTAATCACTGACAAGGAAGTTGGTAAAAGTAAGAAGATGGCATATGCAAGTTAGCCTAATGCTACTCTTAAATCGGGTCATTAGTGGACAATGCACAATTGTGAAATTGAGAAATTTGGATCTGTTACACCCATATAATGGATGAATTCCAGGAATACCTCTTTTCTTCTGAAATTAAGCCTTCTTGATTGGAAACAAAAAGACTTCAAGATGGATTATAATCCTTCAATGTGTGGATAATTGAAGGAGAATCATAGATTTTGTGAAAATCAAAACTAATTGTAACAAGGGGGTGAATCTGTAACCAATGTTCCACAAAGTTTTTGGAGATGCTGGGATGTGGGGACATGTCTTGAGGATGTGTGGAGAGATCCTCAAATTTTCAGGGGATGTGACAAAGGACGGTGACCCTTCCTTAAATATAAATAAATATCACATATAAAAAAATAAAGAACTGTTTGTACTCTACATAATTAATCACAGATTTATATAATTAATGCAGAAACATTCACTAACAGGTAAGACCTTGAGCTGTCAATTGGGCCTAGATTGAATGGTCACAAGGAGAAGTTGTTATCCAATATCCTCCCGACCCAATTTCAAATCCCACTTCTGACATGTTTGCCCATTATGGGCCAATTGAGGCTGACAAGGTACCAGCAATCTTACTCTCACTTAAATGCTTGAGGGTGTGACAAGATGCTTCCAAACATTTGCCAATTGGATCTAGCTTGGGTGGCTGTGAGGAGAAGTTGTTATCCTCCCTGCCCAGGTTCAAATCCCACTTGGGACGTCTTTGCCCCTTGTGGTCTGAGTGGGACTGGAAAGGTATTAGTGATCTCACTCTCACTGAAGTGCTTGAGGGTGGGACAAGATATATTCAAACATAAGTTAATTGGGTCTAGCTTGTTTGGTTAAGAGGAGAAGTTGTTATCCTCCCCATCTAGGTCCAAATCTCACTTGTGTCATGTTTTCCCATGGTGGGCTGATTAGGACTAGCATGTTCCCAACAATCTCAATCTCAATTAAGTGCTCAAGTGTGGTACAAAATGTCTCCAAACATTTTTTCAGTTGGGTCTAGCTTGGGTCGTTAAGAAGAGAAGTTGTTATCCTCCTTAGCCAAGTTCCAATCCCACTTGTGACATGTTTTCCCTTTGTGGGCCGATTGACACTAATAAGATACCAATCTCAATCTCACTTAAGCGCTTGAGGGTGGGATCAAATGTTTTCAATCATTTAGTACATGAGCATGTGATGCGATGGGAAAGCAAGAGGACTTTTCCTCTACCCATTTAGGTTCAAATATAATTGTGGATTGTTTTTATGGGAAAGCAAGGGGGGTCTTTAAGCCCATCTAGGAAAACATGCAAGGTACATGTAAGGGGTATACCCCTCGATTTATATGGGGCTAGCAAGGTGCCAGCAATCTCACTTTCACTTAAGTGCAAACTAACTCAAAAAATTACATTCTCAATCAATTTTGACATTTTCTTTTATCCTTTTTATCCAAGCCAGTGAATCTTACAATTCCTTCTCAATGGTCTATTGGTTTTAAAGAATGCTTCTATGAATATCATACAGCTCAGGTTACTGTCAAAGGCAGCCCTTTTAACCAAATCAATGACAATTAGCCAAGATACTTGTGACTCCAAAAATTTATGAATGGCTCTAAGCAAATACCAAGATGTTCCTAAATGATTCTCAGACACATTTCAGCAAGAAAGGACTTCCATTAATGGGTTCTTCGCAACTAAGAATGAACCCTCACAAATAGAGCATCCTGGAGTACTCGATGGCATTCAGGTACTCTTGGACGCCCCCAGTTCTTAGAGATGTCACTCCCACCTACAAGGGGCATCCCATTTCATCTTGGGATGTCCCCGATGACATCCTCTGCCATCTCCAATGATGCTCCCATGCTCGTGGAGAGGAGAGAGAGTAGGGGATGCATCCCCAATCCCTAAGGATGGGTCCCTGCAGAAGATTGTCCGTAACATATTTTGTGGGGCTTGATGGGCACAAACAATGCAATGAACATAACTAAAAAAACCTTGTAGCACTTTTTATTTGCTCTAAAAAGATATATCATCTACAGAATTTTGAATAAAAGGTTACAGCTTCTACATTGCAGGTACTTTTGTATGGCTGCGGAACAACAAATAACTTGAATGGAAATTCATAATGTGGACAAAATGGATGGCCCATTGACATGAAAAAAATGCCACATCGATGGCAAAATAATATGAAATGCATTAGCCCCGGATGCAGGTGCCACCGTGATCAACAGTCGGCGCGCAGTGCCTCAGTTCGAGAGCCCTCCAAGTGGCACCTTGCATGCAGACGGAACGTCCATCAATCCCACCATCTTGGCTTCATGATCTTCTTCTCGTGTGCGGAAGGAGAAGGCTGTCATTTCCAGGCCCGCGACGTAGGTTGGTGACACCTTGTCTTCCTCTTGCGCTTTCATGGCGGAGCAGGTGAATTCAATGCGAGCTGGTACAAGGTTAGGGTTCGGTCAGGGTTGCGATTTGAAGCACATCGCCATGGAATATTGGGGCATTGTCTTCGCTGGGTTTGGCATTTCTCTATCTCAGATTGTGTCTTCCACGTGATTCGATGCCTGGTTTCAGCCTCAGGGTGGCGCTCTTTTGATTCTGCTTGGCATTCCTCACCGGTATGTCAGTCTGCAAGTCATTGATCTTTTTACGGGTTCTCGTAATGTGGGAAGCTCCGACCACCTCGCTCTCTTACTTCGCAAAACTTGGCCCTCTCTGCCAAGCCTAGGCCTCTGGATGATAAACATGTCCAGGCAAAGAGGAACGCCTCGACGTGCCAGCACGGGTAGAGGGAAAGTCCACAGAGGGTTTAGTGTGCAGACTGAAGAAGGGTATGAAAATCATATCACCAAAACGGTCTGCATCCTTATAGACCACTGGGAAGGCAGGGTGCTAAACCAACGGCTCGCTTCTGGGCAAGGTGGCAGCCAAATCAACCATTACTTGCTTGTTAAAAACATGCCGGGAAATCTCGTGGAAGATATGCTCAGTAATTGGTCGGAAGCGCGTGATACTGTTCTTGCTGTGAAAGCAAAAATGATGGAAAATGGACACTCAACTCACAAGTTTGGACAACACATTCGCTTGGAATTGCATGGCAGACAAAGCTGGTCATGATGGCCTCATGGACGGTGGCAGTGGGAGCGCAACTGGGGGCAGGTCGCGGGACGTCAGCACGGTTTCGGCTCCACAGGTTCCTCCTTTCCCCATTCCTTCCACCCTCTATTCAAAGTTCAAACGGATGAAGGAAGTCGATGGCTCGAGCACTGAGCCTCCACAAACTGCTTTGGCAACTAACACTGACACGACCAGCATTTCGCAGGAAGAAGGATGGGGATGCCCCATCATTGAGGAATCCCCCCCCCTCTTGAAGCATGCTCATAACGTCTACAAAAACAAACTGTCGTTTCAGGTTCTTTTGTTCTCATTGTCTTGTTTGGTTATCTCTCTATTTATTTTTGAAAATGAACTCTGTAATTATGTCAAATACTGGTTACTATGACAGTCCTACAGTCTTGAACAGTTTCAGTAATAATTTTCTCAGACGGTCCTCCATTTTTAAGAGACTTGGGTGGTGGCTTCACCACCTGAGACCTCCTCTGGTCAGGGCATTTTTTGTACACCTTGTTTTCATAAATTAATAGAATTTTGCAGCATTACAAAAAAAAATATGAAATGCATTAGATAAATTGGACATGGAAATTCTTGATATCTTTGTATTCAAGTAGTTTGCACCTTAAATGCTAGGACAATGAAGCATACAAATTAAACACTTTTAAACTTTTCTGTATATTAATAGACACCATGTAAAAGAGGTTTTTGTCAAAATAGAATGCAATTTGAAAAGAATAAGGAAGCAAAGATGGATAGCATTAGTGGTTCTTTGGTTACAGACCTGGAAGGGAAAATTGTGTCACTATTAGAGTCCTGAAGGGAAATGGCTGGCCGCTGAATACCAAAAACAAGGAGATAAATTTTAGAAAAATATGCAAACTTGCTGGCAGAAATATAGTGTCAAAATGCATGATTTATTAAGAAATGAAATTTATATTAACGTCCACAGAAGACCAAAATAGGTTAAGAGGACTAGGAACTACATTAAGTATATGTAGCGAAAAGAATAAAAAAACAAAGCTGTATGAAGCACCATAAAAGGAGAAAAAAATGAGTGCAATTTAGAAATATGAAATGACATAAAGCATACAAGTATATTGGCTAAACCAAGAAGGTGAAGAAGATTCTGAAAAGAGACAGTCCTGATAATGAGTTTCAGCAGGGGGGAGCTAGCCATGCCCATCATCTAAATCAGCAATGTAGATGTCAACACCAAATGCCTGACAAATAATTTCCTCTGGTAACTGGCAAGGACTAATAGGGCCCTGGGGAGTGTCCTTGCCAGCATAAAAAGTGCTCCTGGTTCTGGTCTAGACTCGACTAGAAGCAAACGAAGTGGGAGCAGTCCTAACATCCAAGGCTGAGGAACCGTGGTAATATGGAAAAAGCTAGTAATTTGGTGTCCTATATTGATGACCCTGTCAAGTGGGTTTCATCCTCCTATGAGTCCTCGAAAGGACATTGTCTGTGCTGGGTGGTTCAGGCCAAGGAGCAGTGCCTCCTATGAGTCTTCAAAAGGACACAGTTTAGTTCCCGGACAGTGCAGGTCAAGACCTTGGAAACCCACATGGAAAAGCTAATTGAGACAATTAATACCCATATCATCCCTCTCTCCTCAGAACAATTCCATAGATATTTCGACTGTTGTATCTTCTTCTTAGTCTTCATTGCAATTGGACACATTGTTAATTTAAATCAAATCAAGGATTGGCTTTTCCAACACTTACTGGAAGAGACATCCCGCAAGTTGGATGCATAAAAAAGATAACTCTTTTAATATGTACCCCGTTTGTAACAATGGCAAGGGAACTTCAATAGTGTCCACTGTCTCTACATTTGGAACACATAGCTTACAATTGGTCTCTTTGTTGGGCAGCTAAAGAACTAATGAAATTTCAATGACAGAAAACATTCGCTATGAAGTGTCTCAAGAGGATCCAGGACATGGAAGAGGAATACTTTTCACTATGTTTACTAATCTGCAATAAATGGATACATTCAAAAACATATACCCATGAATGCTATATCTTAGTAACAAGAGTCTCAGGCACATCATGGAGAAATTAATAATTATGGCAATCCAGCGTGGTCTTGTCACAAACAATGAGGTGATCAGGCTTGTACCAACGTGGAGAAGACGTGGGTTCAAAATACACTCAAGTGGGTGCAGATGAGGCCAAGTGCAAGTCCTGGGTGAATTTGACAGCATAGATATGCCCTCATAGCGTGATGGCTTAGCCAAAGAGATGCTATAAGAAGTATTTATAAGAAAAAAAATACTGCAATCCTATATTATGGGTCAGAAATCAGAAATAAAAGACTAAAATTACGGTTTCTTAATATTCCAAATCTCTCTAGTCTGTTGGGTTGTGATCTACCAGCAAGTTGGAGCACTTGTCATAAAGATGACCTAGATTCAAATCATAGTGGACAAGCTCTGATAAAAAGGCTACATCTGAGATCCGCCTTGACGACCTTCACATCCCACAGATGGGACGGATTAAAAATGTAAAAATGGTGATGTATTGTAAAGAAGCTCTGATAATGAGTACTTAGCTCAAAAGTTTATATTATACACACATTCTAAATCATTTTGAAGCTATAAAGAAGGATAAAGGGATAGAACAAAAACTCAGGAGCCAACAATGCCCGACTTCTTTCTAATCTAAAAAATCTTCAGGTCAATACCCACAAATACAAAGTCTACCTCATTGCAGAGCTCCTGAGCTACAATGAAGACATTCTTCCTATTTGGGAATAGCCAAGATCCTGCAACACCGCCTTCCCCTTAACTGAGCTAGTGAATCGCCATAGACAACAAACATATTTTCTAGGAAAGTCATTAAGTGTTAATGTCATCCGTGTAATTGATTGACATAAACAACCTTCCTTGAGCACTTGGTTACAACTTAAGTCACCATTCGATACTGTTTAGAATAATGATACCCGGAATGAAGGAGAATAAAATATAAAAAATTGAGAATAGTTTTTATATAAAAAGGACCTGAAAAATAGATTATAAATAACCATGGCTGACCAATCATGATCCCAATGAGAGAAGGATCTTGCTTTCATCTACAAGTAGGATGAAAAATTAAATAAACGTAATATAAGAAATTACAACTAACTTCCTTTTTTGAGAATATTTTGCCCGAAGTCAAATCTATGTATAAATGAAATGAGACAATTGGAATTCAAATTGTCGCAGCAGCATTTCAAGAGCATCAACTAGGAGTATGTCAGTCCTTTTCTTAGAAAGAAGTGAAAAAAGGTATTATCTCTGACCAATTTTCAATCTTTTGAGAGCCCCCTTAAAGGCCCACCAATATGAGCATTATAAGAAACAGAACCTCAAGCAAGGTCCTATAATGGATTTAATCAGTTAGAGAGGAAGCTTCAACCTCAAATTAGAAGAAAGATATCACTAGACAATATGTGCTAGGTAGCGAAAGAGGATAATGGAAATGAACACCAACCTCAATAATTGATTCAGCTATACAGCACTACTATGGCTGTATTACATGTGAGTCAGATCCATAATTCTTTTATCAGGCTATTCTTTTTTGAGTGACAATGTATCTCACATTTACTAGTGTGTGATACCTCTATTGCTTTCGTAGCTTTTGATTCATACGCAGATAAACTCTGGTAATAAAAAATCACAAGTGGCTGGTGCAGACCTCCCAAGCCACGGTGAGAACCTGGTTACCAAATAAGAGCCTATATATTAATATAATCTGAAAGGAATTATAGAGTATGGAGGAATTTGCATATTTCTCTTATTTGTTTCCCTATGAAAGTCATAGCAAGTTGCAACATAAGCTGTCTTGGAGGACATTTGAAATTCAAACTTTGGATGAATTTGCACATCTTTTATTTATTTCCCTGATGAAAGCCATAGCAACATAAGCTCTGTTGAAGGAATGTGTAAATTTCTCCATGCTTCATAATTTCTTTCAAAATAGGAGAATTATAAAGATGAGGCAGATGAATAAGTAATAGGGTGGTGGAGTCTAGAAGGAGGAGAGACACCAAGATATGAATAGCACAGCTTGGAATAATTATCAAGACACCCAAGCACATATTAATATATTATCATTCTAGCAGAGTCGACCTCTTAGTAGAGCAGTTTGACTACATGAAAACAAAGTACATGCAGGTCAGGGAGCTTCTATCAACCTGCAATTGTGGGCTCTGTAAATTTTGTTTTGTACACCCTTACAATAACAAAAATAATATTTAAACAAGAGATTCAAAGTGCATTCTACAGTCCAGGGGAGGGTATGATCATCAACTCCACCGTCTGATCAAATAACTCCATTAGGGTGAGGCACTGAATATAGATGCTGTCTTAGCTGTGTTGATATGGAAATTAGCCTATACCCATCTAAACTCTGGATCGATATTGCATAGCTTGAGGATTCATATCTCAAGTTCCAACAAAAAGAGCATCCCAAGCCTGGGTTTAGATGGGTATGGGCAGGTCTCGAGATTCACAAACTCAAGGCGAATATCCGACCAGGGTTTAAAAGGGGATGGGCTAATCTCGAGATTCAGAATTCCAAAGTGCATATCAGACCCCGGGTTTAAATGGGTATGAACTTGTTCTAACGTCGCTGAAACAAAATCATATCAAAACATGCATGAACCATGTTATGGCTATGAAAATTGAGTAATTTGGTGATTGGTAATTCTGCAGATAGTTATAAAACTTGAAATGTTTATAGGTATAAGACGATTTTATCAAGAAGTAAACAGTTGGGCTTTACAACATTCTAAAATTTTCAGTTGCAGAACATATACATACATCTACCAAGGAAGGTGACACAGTATTGTCAGACATACCTGGATGGAAAATTTTCCGTGTATCAATTGAAATTCCACTGCATTACACTAAATGCTTTGCCTTTGTGCGTAGAATTGAGAATTCAGAGGGTGTGTAGCACACAAGTTTTCCAATGTGAAAAGATGGAAATGCTCCCTGTTGCTGCTTTTACTTTACACTTCGAATATGCTGAGCTGGCAGACATATTCCAGAGTTAAGTGGAAATTCGTCCTGTCGGACAAGTTTTGTCTTTTCATCTTTAAAGTTTGTTACGTGAAATTGAATGATTCCTATGAAACTTGACTGCCAATCTCCGAGCTGACTTTGAAGCGATGGTAAACTCTTCCACATATATTGTGGAATTTTCTGAGGCCATTTCACTGGATTCATAATTGAAATCCAGTGATGAATTATGGTGAAGAGTTAGATATTCATGTAATTGAAATTCAGTGATGACTTGTGGTGAAAAGTGAGATATTGATCGCTTCAGATGGAAATGGAAATGGGTTAAATATATATTTAAGTAGGAAGAAAGTTATATGTTTAATTTATTTTTTTTCATCACATTAATTTGTTGGGTAAATTGTAATTTTGAATTAATAAAATTGTTATTAATTTTATTAATTAAATTTTAATTTTATTGTATAGATTGAAATTTAAATATTTATAATGTCTAATATTTAATATATACAATTTAATTGATCTAAAATGATTCTTACACAATTTTACAATAAAAATAATGATTTATTATTATTATTTTATGTTAATAAAAAAATTAATTCTACTTTAACTATTAAAGATTATTTATTTTTTTATATATTTATTTTTGTTTACTATATATTAAAAGTATGTTATTTGTTTTTTTTGGTTTCACTATGGAGTGAAAAGTATTTGTTTATCTTTTCACTATGTAATGAAATGAAAGTAAGTTATTGTTTTTTTTCACTATGTAGTAAAAGTATGTTATTGGTGGTACTCAATTTGTATATTGGTTATGATGTTATTTTTAAATTGACTGCTTTGTTATTTTTAGAGAATTCATAATATAGTTTATTTTTAAAAAGGTGAGTAACATCTTAAAATTAAAAAAAAAATCATTATCATGAAAAATCATATCTATTTTATTTTATTTTTTTATTAATATTATGTAAAAAATTAAAACACATTTTATTTATATTATTATTGTTTCTTTTATGTTTATGTAAATTATTGGTGCACTTTCTCTTTTTAATTTGTAAAAATACATTTTTATAATATTTTACATTGAGATAAGCTATTCCATTTTATTCTCATGTATTAATATTCCTCTTTATGTACCATTCCAGAGGGGTTATCTATGACCCCAGAGGAAGAAAAAAAGGTACAATCCTTTGCTTGGGGCTTGGGAAAGAGGACGAATACTCAAGCTTGGTGGGAAATTTTAATGCAAGGATTAGAAATGATGGCAGAGTTAACCATTAGAACATTCCAAGATTTTAGAGACTGTCAAGTTGTTATCCAAAAGATGCAAAACTTTTGCTCTAGCAACAGAAAATAAGTAGGGAGAGTGCAAAAGAGAATAGTGGCTTTCATTTCAGATATCTTTAAGGTCCATTCTTTCATGTTAACCTAAGAATATCAAGGACACTGATAGACTTACCAACAATGGATCCATGTTAAGGCAAGATGAAATAAATGTGAACAACTCTAGCCTCTTCATTAAGTGGACTTCATGTTCTCATTATTGAGAAGTTGGGCCCTTCACCCATATGTTTGGGAACTTTGGCCTCAAAATTCACATGGGAGGGTCCAGGCCATCCCGACCTTCCATTTAGGAAGATGGGACGACACCAACTATCGTGGTAATGGCGTGAGGCATTGGAGGACAGGTGGATCATGGATTAGGTGGGGGATTGGGAGCCTTTGTTACTCTTGTAGAGTTTATTTACTATTCACCACCCTTGATTGAATGAGTTTCTACATTTCCCACGTGATAAGCTGGTGCTTGGATATGGGTGATCCCTTGCATGTTCTCAATCCTATGAATCATGGAAGAGTCACAGAGCTATTTAGCAATATGTATTTGTCCGAGAGGATAATCAACATTACTAGTTTCAAAGGACAAGAAGAGTGCCAGCTTGCTGATCTTAGTAGATATTTCTTTCTGAGGAGGAGGTTAGCATAATGGACAAGGTGATGAGTGAGATAATGGAGCTGAAAAATACCGTGGTTGAGTACAAGAAGATGTTGAGATGTGTCTTTGAGGTTTCCACAGTTTTTTTGTAGGAGAATAAGAAAATATTAATCGATATCACTGGTATTGAGACCTACATTGATGATATAGAGGGAAGCTCTTGAGTTTAGGTTGGAGAGGTCGAGAATATTAAGTGTAGGATGTTGGATCAAATGGAAATGATTCAAACTGTCAGGCATCAACATACTCGGATTGTTATGGATGAACTGAAAAATAGATTTTAGGAGCAATGCATGAATGCCAATGAAAGAAATGAGACCTGCTTCGTTCAATTGAAGAAAATTCTCAGTGAGGTCTAGGAAGACTTGGACGAGGTTTGCAGGGGTAACAATGGTCCTTCGCACGAGCAAGTGGAGACCTCCCCGATGGAAGAAGTCTGTGACTATACAATTGGATGTAGTGGAAAACCATTTTTAGGAATGAAGTTTTAATCCCTTCCTAAATATTTTGTTATGTTTCTTTGCCTCTACTTATGTTGTCAATTTGTTCGAATTTATGTGGAATTTATAGTGTTAAAGGAAGTAGTACAGGATTTGGAAAGCATTGTAATTTTGTATATCCAAAAAGAGAAGATAGTAGTAGAAAAACTCTTGGGCATATCATGTCCAACTCTAATTTTGAACTCTTTTATGGTGGCCTGAAGGCGCTTTGTACTTTTTTGTTTTATATATAAATACAATTTCACGTTTCTATTAAAAAAACTATTCCTCTTTATGTACCAACATTATTAACTATATGTATAATGTTCCTCCAATACCTTCAAATATCATTGGAGGCCAAAGGATTTTTTGAGATTGCTCTGTACTTTAATCAAAACAACTTGTGACTAGGTTGGCATAAAGATGTCATGTTTTCACTAAATCATTCGGAAGTACAGGAAAAGGTAAATATGCAAAATAGTGATAATATTAAAAGTATTATTGCATCTAAATTTAAGGAGAAGTTGTGGTGCGATAAAGAATCAAGCCGAGAAAAGAAAATTACCAACATTATTAACTATATGCGTAATGTTCTTCCAATACCTTCAAATATCATTGGAGGTAAGAGTCTTTTCTAGAGATTGATTCGTACTCTAATCAAAACAACTTGTGACTATGTTGGCATAAAGATTTCATGTTTTTGCTAAATTGTTCGGAAGTACAAGAAAAGGTCACTCTGCAAAATAGTGATAATATTAAAAGTATTTTTACATCTAAATTTAAGGAGAAGCTGTGGTGCAAGAAATAATCAAGTTGAGAAAAGAAAATTAAAATATTATAAGGAGGTGATCAACCCTAATCTAGAACATCACAAGTTCCATAGTGAAACATGGTATAGGACAATTCATAAAATGCCGGGGGATGAAAGAATTTGTCATCTTTGTGATACTAAGAGAGTTAAAGATGAAAATCACTTTCATGAGTTCACCCACATTAGAAGGCAATTTCAAAATATTTGATACAATAAAATTCTCTTCAAAATTTTTGAACACAAAAATACAATTCTAAATAAAATAAACCAAAGTTAGTCATAGTAGACATTGACAACCATCACCACCATTGCCACCATCATCGATGTCTCATGATATAATCCATTTTCCCCCTTTCAACTTTTCAAACTATGATAGCTATATATTAAATAAATAAATAAAATTTACAAGCTGTAACTTATGACATGATCCTAATCTAGTACTTTGACTCGAATATACTTTGAATTATATTAAAATTACAATTAATTTAATGTTATGTTAAAGTAAAAAATTATAAACTTTATTCTAAGTTTTAAATTTTATATGCATATTTTAACTATCATTTCAACTACATGCATATTTTTATTCAATCATATACATTCAATTTATTAATTACTTTCGTTTTTTTAACAAAAAAAACTATATATTTTTTTAAAAACTATATGGAAACCTCATACACATGTCTGAAAGTTCTTCCCAACGTTAATATTATTTCCGGTTCTAGATCTCCAACATAAATATACCGAGCATACATGTTGTACTAGGTCCCCCAAACAACAAAAAATATGGTTTTTTACTTCATTTGAATTGATAGGAGCTCAAGTGTTTAAATTCACTAGAAAACAAAAATATAAATTAGATACAACCCTCCTTCAAAAAAAATTGTCCAAAACAATCACTAAGACTTGACTATGTACACGCAACTTAGAAATGATAAATCTGTAAACAATCTTCTAATATAGGAATGGAATCACAAAAATCCCCATTATAATGACATCCTTTAAGCACTTGTAATTTTTGTTTGGACAACAAGTCAATTTCATTATTGAAATCCTTATATACATGCTAAAAGGAAATTCCTTGTAAATTCTGCCTGCAAGCTTCTAATTATGTCCTTCCAACTTTCAAGAACAATTACCTATAGATAACAACTTAAAAGGGCCCAATGAATAATTACCTTAGAGTCTCCAACAACGTGTAAATATACAATATTTTTAGATCTAGCATAAATAAGAGACCCCAGAAATCTAGTAGTTCACCCTTGGTATTGGTACCTCCACTACAATTTAATTTAAGCTCATACACTTTGGGATTGCTCACATGCAAGATTTCCCTTGCATAACACCTTAAATTATTGTCTTGAGATGCTCCATCAAAAAAACCTTTTGGTCATTCTTTGTTAAAACTTGAAGCTATTTTCCTTCTCAATTGTTTGTTGTCCTTCTTCTTGAAAAATTCCTTATAAGCTTTGATAGCTTTTACACCCGATGTCATGGCACTTGTTTCCTTCCCTTCAAATAGAGATAAGTTTATTTCTATGCTTCCACAATTCCCAACAAACAAAACATGGCAATTCTTTGCACAAATTAACATGTATAAACTCAGGCTTTAAAACAAAGACATAATCTTCCACCTAGGACAACCATCTCCAACATCAATTCTCAATCATGTTATCAATTCTTTTTAAAATCTAGGCCCAATCTTCAGATAGGTAGCTATTTAGTTTTAAAAAGAAACCAAGCCATTTTGTTCCATCATTAAGGGATGCAATCTGAAAAGGTAGTGACTGCCCAATTTGAGATAAAATATATTCATCAACTTCATTTTCTAAAAAAATAGACTTAGTCTCACTAATTAGCATACATGTAGCATTACAAAACAACTCCAAAACATCCTAATAAATTTTTCACTCCTGGAGTAAACCTTTCCCAAAAAGCATAACATCTACAAAAAGAGGATGCATCATGAAGATACTTTGACTCCCGTTAGTTTTCCTTCCACTTTCTCTTTATCTATCAGCCTAGTTAGACCTTCAATGATTAACAGCCTACTTAGACCTTCAATGATTAACAGGAACATCAAAGGGACGAATGGACATTTGCCCGAGTCCCTTCAAACATTGAAAAAACTTTATTAGAGTTCCATTAAACAAAACAACAAAATTAACAAAGACCATGAAGATACTTTGACTCCCATTAGTTTTCCTTCGACTTTCTCCTTATTTATCAGCCTTAGACCTTCAATGATTAACAGGAACATCAAAGGGATCAATGAACATTTGCCTGAGTCCCTTCAAACATTGAAAAAACTTTATTAGAGTTCCATTAACCAAAACAACAAAATTAACAAAGACCACGGCATACCATAACCCACCTTGTTGCTTCGAGACTAAATTATTAATCACTTTACCAACGACTTAAATCTGAATTGTATTTAGTCATATATCATTCACTTTATTAATCACTTTATTAAATACGGAGATCCTCTTTGTTAGTGATTGTGACTTGTTAATCATAATTTAAAAATATGTATATATAATATTATTTTATTTTAATGGCTAGTTAGGAAAATATAAGTTAATGAGCAACCATAAATAAAAATAAGTTATTGAACAGATTTTAAATAAGGGTTATGAATTCAATTCTAAGAAGTGACATGTTAAACTAAAATTCACAACCTTTGCAATGAGAAGATAGGTACAATACCTTTACAAAAATACAATGGAAATTATGTACCATGATATTTTGTAGAATTAATGAGGAAAAATAATATGGGTAATGGACAAGTGAAAGATTGTGGAAGTGTCAATTATTTGAGTCATTTATCGTGTAAGTTAGTACCTTGGTCCATAGTTGACATGAAAGAGATGTCAAAAATAGAAAAATGATGTCATATTTATATAATTTTGAAGACTATCATTTATCCTAATTAAGTAAAGGCTAGGTGTTATTGTTACAAGATGTTGCTCATTATAACTAAATATAAAATTGACAATTAGTCACAATAATCAATATAAAAAAGTATTACACACACATAAAATATGTATTTACTAGCAAATATTTTTAATGGTGCAAAGAGATGCCATAAAAAATACTATGTATTAAAATGCAATTTTTATTATCCAATTAGTTAAAATGAATAAAGTTAAATAAATACATTTTGAATTATTGAAAAATAACAAATAAAAAAATTATGTATATGTGAAATTATTATAAAATTTATAAAAACATAATTAAAATAAACAGACAAAAAATATTTTTCAAAATTATAAAATTCAAAATCAATATCATAAATACAAAACCATAAAACAATTCATAACTAAACATTTTAATTAAAGTTGTTTAAAAAAAACAAGCCAAATACATGGATTAACAAATCCTTGATTTATAGTACATAATTAATTTATACATATTATTAAAATAAGATTTATACGTATCAATATAACATAATAACATAATATTTATAATAACCTTCATTGTGATATAATTGAATTGATCACAAATCTTAAATTATTTTATTTGTTTTTTTACAAAATAAGTTTCACTTCAATTAATCATTTTAAAAACATGGTATACCATAAACTTTGATAACATGGATGATATCAACAAACCTTAATAAAATCTAAGTTAATATTTAAGTTTTAATGAATAA